>OY856188.1:49326606-49545374 GCA_963693315.1 Diogma glabrata
GCTACATTTTTTGAAAAAAAACCGTTTCTGTTTTCTAATGTATTACGAAACCAAACTGATTTGTATAAGCAACCATTGCTATTGTCGGTTTTATATATTTATAAATCTAATATGGATCAAGATCCTGCGCAACTAATCAATGCCTCTGATATTTTGTGTAAACTATATGCAGTTAAAATTAATAGTGAGGAATATGCTTTTTTTCCATCACTTCACACATTAGATGGAAACTCATAAGGTATTTTCTAACATTGTATCGCCATTGGCGAACAAAATTATTTACCTTCATTCATAAAAGGTACGATGTCAAAGAGTATTATTAAATAAGATTTTTGAAAATGGTCAAGAAATTTTGCTGAAACATCTTCAATAAATTAATTAATGTAACTGTCATTTTTAAATAGGCTATATACTTAATATAATTAAAGTAAATCATATTAATAAATTATAAACATTATTTTCACATAGCTTTCAGCAAAACCTACAAATGTATTGCATAGTTGAAACCGTTGAGGACGAAGAATTATGCTGCGTTGCTGTTCCGGAAATCTGGGTGCAAAATAACGTTTTAGCATGGCCGAAAAAACGGTCTATGTTCACCAAAGCTGTCAAAAACTGTATGGAGCACAAGGATGATTGGTTAAGTTTTCCTTGTAGAGTCTTGGTACATTCAATAGGTAGATTTTTTTATTAATACTATTTAGAATTTTATATAAATTTAATGAATGCATAATATAATTTTTTAATCGAAAATATTTTTTATTTGATATACATACTTTTATTTTCTCTTATAAGAATATATTATTTGTCCCTATTAGCGTTTTTATGACTTATTTATACAAAATAACTAACACATTATGAAAAATTTCATGTTAAAATTTGGTGTGCTGTTTTTGGATGAAAAATACCACTGATTGAGTGCAATACAACACACCATTAGAACCGTCATAATCAATTTTAATAATTTATACTAAAATATATTTTTATGCCTTTCTTATAGCAACTCTTGATGAAGCTCGTAAGCAGGAGCAAATAAGAGCAGATTATACTGACTCCGACTTAAGAGAACAGTTCCAAATAGCGCAGCTAATTAAAAAAAAGCATCCAGTAACCACATCAGAATACGCAAGCTTGCAGCATATTGATGTCAATCACTTATTATCTACAAACGAGTTACCAACTCTTATTCAACAACACGCCGAAACATCATCTGTTGAAAGCCTACCCGTAGAAGATGAAAAACCTGTTCCAGAAACATTAGTTTTATTGGATCCAACAGATATATTAGATGCTATAAGATCATGTAAGTATTTAGCGTTTACTAAACACATAACTAGGTAGCAGATACATCAAATATAATTTCATACTTTTTATGTTACTGAAGACGTATAATATGGCGTAATATATAATAAAAGACTTGATTTCTAGAAAAAAAAATTGACTTCTGTAATGAAACTCAAACAGATTCTTCTTAAAACTGCCTTGATTTCTTAAATTTATATACTTTAACTACATTACGAACTCTTTTTGTAGATCATTAAATGTATTCACGTATAGTCAATAGAAAATGTTGAACTACTATATAAATGTTGATGTTCAAAGTATACACCTTTTCTTATATACAAAGAATCTTATAGAAGCTGATAGTAAAGTTATCTTATCGTCCCTGTTTCTATTGGTAGTAATTTTTACTACAAATAAAACACCAAGCTTCAGATCATAAATTACTTTCTTTACTATAAATATTTCCGTCCTTTTTGAGACCTTCCTCAGTATATTTCTCCTAATGTGTTATCCCGAACACTATTTTGAACTTAACACTTAATTCTGAGCATTAAGATCAAAATAGTGTTCGGGATAACACAATAAGATAAATATACTGAGGTAAGTTCCAAAAAGGACAGAAATATTTATAATAAAGAACGTAATTTATGATCTGAAGCTTGGTGTTTTATTTGTAGTAAAAATTACTACCAATAGAATCAGGGACGATAAAATGTTGAGCTATTCTTTATTTCTTTACATTAAAATTAACTGATTGAATTTCCCTAGTTAATCTCATTAATTAAAATATTTGTTTGGGAGTTTGTAAGCAATTAAACTCTAGTAACTTTGTGAACAATTTCAAATGATTTACAAAGTTACATGAGTTTATTTGCTCCAAAACGAAAATCAAAATTCCCATATTAACTATATGTCAATCAATAATGACTACACAAGTGTCTTAGGATCGGAATAAGCTATTCACCATCCTACGAACTAACACATCAGAAGGTCAGAAATTAAATAAGTAAATCTAATTGAAAATAATTTTTTCTAGTAAATATAGCTATGGACAAAAAAATAGACAAACTGGAGGCTCGAATTGTAGAAGAGATGGACAAGAGTGCTCAATTGCGGTCTGAACTTCAAGTGACCCTAGAAGTGCTGCTTGAAAAAATGCAAAATATTTTAACAAAAAACAAGTCGGAAGGTCTTTCTTCAACTCTAGTTGATTTAGAAGGATTCCCTATAAATAATCTAAACGACTTCTTAATCTTGGAACAAAAGCTTTCTAATCCATCTGACCAAGCTTATAAAAACGAATTGGTAAATTTAATTAAAATTTTTTTTTAAATTTAAATATAATAAAATTTATTTTTAGTTAAATGTCTTATCTAGACAAGGTGGCGCTGACGGGACAAAAAATGCCAGATCAGTCACAAAGTACCTATTTTCCGATGAAGTATCAATTCTATACTCTTGGAAGGGTACAAAGGACAAAAAAGCCTTTGAGAAGTGTAAGGGAATAGTGAGCATCATTATTGCTGCCGTTAGAGTAAATTTTGACAAATTTACCCAACATGATTTTATAAAATTCATATCGGACCACTTGAAATTTGCGAAATCTCGCATGGGTCTGGCTAATAAGTAGGTTTATATAAAGCTCGCATTTCATTTAAAAATATTCTAATAATTCTTTAAACTTTTACAGCATCGCTAATTCTCAGAAACGTCGACGTTCTAAGAATGGAACCCCAACGCAAACGCTATCCATAACATAAAAAATTAAAAAAGTTCAGAAGGCAGAAATTCCAACAGTTCAGCAGAAATGTTCAGTTTAAACAAACAGTTGTGCAAAAATAAAATGCCTACCAAAATGCCTTATGTATTTGTTAAAACATAGTCCTAAACAATTTATGTATATATAATTAGTAATATATATTTATATAATTTTATTTATATATATAATTCATATTTATATATATAATTCACATATATCGACATTATTATATGTATATCGAATAAAATTGGCAGTATTAATAGAACATTTGATTTACATCAATTGTTTATGGTTTTGACTTTTGAATGAATAGGTCTTCCTTCACATTTCCTACACCCAAAACCATAAAAAAATTGATATAAATCAAACACAATAACAACAAAACTTAATTACAAAAATATTTGACCATCGAATTGCTGATCATGATGAGCATATGTACGTCTATGTATGTATAAATCAATTTTTTTTCGATTTACATCAATAACAAAAACTGTGCATTCTTTCGTAATTTTTTTTACATTACTTTACTATATAATAATTGAAGAATTTTTCAAAGAAAATTTGAAAAAGAAAAGTTTTGTCTATGAATCATTTAATTTTAAGGAACTAATTTTTGTGTTTTATATAATATATATGCAATAATATAACTAACATTTTATAAAATAACTCCAAATTAATTAAAAAATCTCAAATGGATTTATTAGAATTAAAATATTATATTTTATTTGTGGATGAAAAATCTACAAAAAGCATCATAAAAGAACGAAGGTGCTTTTCTCTAAAATGAAACAATTTAAATTAAAAACAAATATAAATCAATAAAACAAAGCTAATTAATTTATAAATTAATTAAATCTACCAATAAATAAATAAAAGAAATAAAATATTGCTTTTTCTTCTAATAGCACATTTAGGTTGAAACTACGTTATCTTGTAACGTATGTTATTTAATAACAGGCTATTAACATGTCCTTTAGTGTTTAGACTACCCTTTTTCAACGTAAGTATAACACATTCACAATGTTAAATATTTGTTTTCTCAACGATTACATTTTGGTTAAAGCTGTGTTATTTTATGACGTAAGTTATTTAATAACTGGGCATTTACAGTTGCTATAATGTTTATACTGAGTTTTATCATCGTAAATATAACCAATTTATAACTTAAACAGGTTTTACAACTTCAGTTATATTACTATAAAATGACGGTAATATAACTTTGATTTGTTGCTTGGGTTGCTTGTTTATTGTTCCAATGGTAACCTTGCACTTCGTTTTGTATTACGAACGAGTAATTTTCAGCAAAATCGCAACTCACAAAAAATTCGCCACGACCTAAATTTTGAAAATTAAAAAAATAAATAAGTGAATAATTTGGAAATTAAATATTGAATAAATAAACAAACGTAATTTTTCTTTTTGTTCCTTTACAAAAATATGTTGTTGTTTTGCAATAAAATCATATGTAATCAGCAGGGTAAGGTTCTTCTTGAGGAATTGTAAAAATTCTTCAACTGATTTTTTATATGTGACCAAATCACATCGGTCGGTTGAAACCCATTGATTGAATTCGATTTCATCATTATCAAATTCTTCTGCTTTAAAACATTCTTCCAATTCATCGATTAGCTTATCGATTCCGGAACATTTTCTACAATTCAATAATTGGCAATCGGATGTTGGTGTTTCACATAAAACAAAGGTGATGCAGTCTTGATATGTTTTAATCTTTCCTTTCGTAATCTCCGTAAAGTTTACGTTGTTGATCATTAATTTTATATTTTGATGAATAGTGCATACACACACAGAATGTGTTTCGTTGCCACCAAGTTGTATACAATATTTAGGCCTTAAACAATGCAAATTTAGTAAGCCCGATTTCATTACTATTTAAATTTTCATTTTGTAGCTTCTGCTTAAATTCTACGTAAGTCTCTTTAACTGTGGAAAGAAGAAGATGCTTTTGATGTTCTTTTTTCTCTCCATCAACTCGAAATTTAACATCATTTTTACCGGGCATAGGTCTGAAGATTTCTGGGTCATCGTAAAAATCTTTCACTAACTTTACAATATCTGGATTTAAGGAACGACCTCTTTTTTTATCCGATAATGAAATGGCACCTTTTTTTGATAGTAGAAGTTTTGATTGGTCAACCATATATCTGTAACAATCGAATTCTTGGATCATTTGACGTGGTGGTATAGAAAACGGTAAAGTTGTTAACACTTCTATTTTTTTGTCTCAGTTTTCAAGTTCTCTAAGTTGGACTTGAGTTGTTTCATGATTTCATTGTAATATTTTTACTTTCTTGATTACATGATGGAGGTAACGGTACGATATCATGTTGTGTAAGCGTTTTGCTAATTGCACTGCCAAATCAATTTTTGTTTGTTCTGATTTTCGATCTAAACGACTTAAATAAACTGGGTTATTAGATATTGTGTTGATCACTTCAACCATCCTTTCTGCTGATCACTTCAACCAACCATCCTTCAACCATCCTACTGTCTCTCCGCTACTTGGAGGTGAAGATGATTCGCTTGATTGTGACGATTCTGTCATCTGGAGATTAGGTGATATGATACTTGGATCTGATGTTGATGGCTTTGGTGGTGACAATAAATTTGATGGTACACCTTTTTCGCAACATATTATTTACTACTTTTGAAATTCATATTTCTATTCACTTTGATAGAGCAGGAGGTACATAATATTTTAATATTTGCTAACTTATTCTCACTTTTATTGATTAATGGTTTTAAAATTTACTGAGCTGAAGTCGTTTCACATTGTAGCATTCACAACACCTTTAGTAACCCAGGTAGTACGTAATCGATTTCTAATAAATACGGTATCGATTACATGTAATCATGTAGTCGAAACATGTTTCGATTTAGTTTTGATACTGTATCGATTACATTTAGAACAACGTGTTCGCCCTAGTAAGCAAATATGTGATCGATACCAAGTCGAAACTGTAATCGATACCAAATCGAAACATGTTAACGAAACTTAATCAAAACCGGTTTCGATACAAAATCGAAACCTCTAATGGCAATGTTATCGAAAGTTTAGAGTTATTTTCGTTTGTTTTAATGTTTATATTATAATAAATAAATTTATTAATAAAATTATTACAAATATTTTAAAATTTGTAATAATTTTATTAATAAATTTATTTATTATAATATAAACATTTTACATATTTTTGATAAATCTAATTACAAAACTTAAAAAAAAAAATATAAATGTGAATGCGAACCTGAAATGAGAAAAAATGCTATTAAGAGAAATAGTATTTAGAATTATAATTATGTATGTATATCAAAATGTGAACCTGAAATGAGAAAAAATATCATTAAAAGAAATATTTTATAGAAATATAGATGTATTTATCAAATCAATAAATATGCTGCAACTTCAAATTATAGGTTATGTTATATGATGAAAATAAAATTAAAATAATTATAGACAGAATGCATATTTCCTTATATATACATAACATTAAAAATGTACTTACTGTTGAAATATATTATATTATATTCACAATATTTTAACTTTATATTTGTTTAATTTATCAACAAATACATGTTACGCGCGACTAGATGTCTATGAAAGATATATATGTGCAATTTTAAATGTCAAAACGCCATATTTTTTAATTGGAGTGAGATGACAATGTACATTAGGTATCTACTTTTCTCCAATTCGAAACTATCGATTACAAAACGATTTCGATTACAGTTTCTTGCCTGGGAATTCTTTTGAACATTTTACGTTTGGAAATGGTTTAACACAGTGTATGGTTTTAAATCGATTTTCCATTTTTAAATTTGCTTGTAAAAGATAACTTGGTATTGCTTTGAATTATTAAAAAACTGTGAAAACTTTGAATTATTAAAATAATATTTTTGTTAAGATTGAATTTTAACTAAATTAGAATCTCTAAAATACTTCTTTTTATAATTTTTAAATGATTTGTTTCAATAAAATCTAAGTTAAGGGTGTTCTGATATAGCTAAGAAAAATAAGATTCTTGTTCAATTTATAGGACGTACATTGACCGCCCATTTGAAAAAAAAAACCATTTTATTAAATTACTGAAAAAAACCTAAAATAAAATACTTAACCATTAATCGCCTGTAATGAACATAAACAGTAAAATAATTAAAAGAACAAAACCAATACTTACTTTGACAACAAAGTCAAATAAAAAGGTAGGATGGTCAGTTTCCAAGGCGCAAGTCGTCCTTTAACCGTTTTTAAATTTTGAAGCACATTAAAAGAATATTAATTTAAAATTTAAACAAAAAATTTTCCCTTCTGAATTTTTTATAAAATGTTAGTAACATATTTACCTTTCACATATTAAAATCAAAAATTTAAATTTTTTACCGTTATTTTTCTAAAAGAAAGTGTTCAAGGTCATATAATGTGAATTATTATTTTGATTAGATCTGTTCAATACCTACATTGAGCTCTATAACATTAAAATCAGTTCAGTACTTTTGACTGTAGAGCCATTTCAATACACTAGAGTTGAGCAATTTTTTGATTTTTCATCACCCTGTATCTTAAGACAGGGTAAAAAAAAAAAACTAAAACGCAGAAAATTTTTTTTATTGATGTCAATGAATTCCAATACCTAAATATACAAAATTAAAACCTCATTTCCAAAATTGCATGTTTTTGCTGATTTCACTTGTTTTTCACCAATAAGCTTTATGGTGAAAAAGATTTGATATTTTATGAAGAACGAATATTTGTGCCCAAATCTCTTCGTGAAGAAATGTTGAAAAAGCTTCATGAACCGCATGAAGGAATAAGCAAACCAAAAGCACATGCAAAAAATTTGTTATATTGGCCTAATATCAACGCCGATATTGAAAATATGATCTTTCGATGCCACGTACGTGAGAAATATCACACTGAAAAAAAAGAATGTTTAACAAATATTTGCGGCAAACTGTCTCATGTTTGGTAGAAAAGAAAATTGTTTGTGGTAAACAATTATTTGTGATCACAAACCAAAATGTTTTGCTACAAATAGTACATTGAAAATACTGTTTGACCGAAAAAATTATATTTTTGAATTATTTGATACAAACAGTTTACTGTTCATCCCAAACATTTCAGGTGTTTGTCTCTACTAAACTCAAAAATTAAAACAAATCATTTCTACTAAACATTGAAATCATTCGCTTCAAACACTTCGATTGTTTGGGTTAAATTATATGGTAAAGAAGTGTTTATCGCAAACAGCAAATTTTGGTAGGAAAAAATCGTTGTTATGGGTAAACTTTTTAGTTTTTGACATTTGTTTCTTTGGTCATTTCATCATTGGTATTGATTAAGAATAGTAGTTTGTTATTAAAATTTAATATAGTTTAATAAAATTTTAAATACTGTAAATTTAACGATTTAATGAAAATAGAAAAGATTGTGAGATAAAATTTTTTTGGAAAACCATTTAATAATATTTATTAAATTAATTATTTTTCTAAAACTTCAAAAAGCTGTGGATATTAAAATAAAAGTGTGTAAAAATAGGTTAGTGTATTTCTAAAAGTTTTTATCGTGTGATTTTATTATCAATATACTTTATTAATTAAATGTAGGATAAACAACTTCATATGGTACATCAAAAGGAAAAAATATTGATGCAGTAATTTATATATAATCTATAACGTGATACTATAAACGTAAGATGGAAGAACCTTTTAAAGAATTGCTAGTTATTTGAAGTAATCCTAGTAATTTAAATGAATTAAGTTACACAAAAGTAAATAAAAATCTGGAGTGCTTGTAACTCATTATTGGTATTATGAAGATGAAAAAAATTGAAAATGTTTATGCTGTCAAGTTTTAGAGCCGATCACATTTGATCCATATACTTGCAAGTATTTAAAAATATTCGTAAATTCGTAATTTTATATCTATTTCATTTGCAAAATTAGAAAATAAAAACACTAATAGTTTATTATATACGAAAATAAAATAATTTTGCTAGTAAACTAAGCTAATTAATTTAATTTAAATAATAATTTAATAAATAATAAAATACTAAAATAATTTTAATAAAAGAATTTTTCGTAAATAATTTTAATTTCATAATATAAAAGAAATAATAAACCGTAACACATTACAATAAAAATACAAAAAAATGTTCTAAAAAATTAAAATTGGAGTTGTTGTTTTTTTACACGCTATATTATACTATAAAAGATAGTTGAAACAAACACTTGTCATATGTTATCGTTTGTAATAAACTATTCTTATCATTCATGAGAAACACTACATGTTTCTAGTAAACACAAATTATTGTTTGGAATAAATATTAAAGTATTTTTCGCAAACACTTTTTATGTTATAATTGTTTGCCACAAAAGCTTTCTATCGTTGATAACAAACATTTCTAGTGTATAGAAAACAACAATTTTGTTTGTTCTAAACACTTCTTGTTTCCTCCAATATATAAGAACATTTGTACCAAATAGAAATAATATTTTCCTTGAACAACAATATTATTTGGAACAGATAATACTTCCAAACACTTTTCTCGTTTCCTGCAAAAAGTGTTTGAGGCAAACATATCGTTTTTTGAGTGCAGGATTAAAATATTAAAAATGATTTATTATTACATCAATCACCAACATTGCCTTTTGAGAAGGTTGGTTGCGATTTATTAGAATATTATTTAGTGTTAATGGATTACTTTTCCAAGTGGTTGGAATAAAAAGTTATTCCTAATAAAACAGCATTCAGTGTCATAAAAGAAAGGTATATTTTCAGTTCATGGAATTCCCAGCTTTGTGGTCTCAGACAACCAACCATTTAATTCATTTGAAATGAAAGCTTTTTCAGGCGAGTGGAACTTTGTTTTTATTTTTTCCAGTCCACGATACCCTCGTTCTAATGGTCTTGCAGAGAAAGCTGTTCAAATATCAAAATCGATGTTAAGAAAAATGAACGAATATAATAGAGATTTGCATTATGCGCTATTAGAGTACCGAAATAGTCCTGTATCCAATTTACAATTTACGCCATCCCAAATGAGCAGGAATCTTCGATCTAAATTGCCTGTTCGATGTGAACGATTTGTGCTTAAAATCGTTGATATCACTGATAGACAGACTCTGAACCAAGAAAAATAAAAGTGTTTTTACAATCGATCCTAACACAGCAAAGTAAACTCCTACAATCCTGGTGATCATACATAATACAGAATGAACAAAATAAACAATTGCGACGTAACACAATACATTTGCGAAAGTCAGCTAATGCTCCACATTTCAGAAGCGCAATCGATGATGATGCCTCATTAATAAATAATACTGTAGTTGAGCCAGAATCTAATTTAAATTTTGTTCCTCCTGAAACATGCTCAATTGCCCCAAAACATTACACCACGAGATACTGACGCGAATCTAAACAACCAGACTTCTACAAATCCTAAAATTAAGAAAAAAATACGTTTCGACGCTTCGTGAAGGGGAAGATGTTGCATATTCTATTGACTTAGGATTATGAAACCAAACAAGTTTGTATAACAAAATAATTATAAAAATAATTGCACACATACGATGCAGAAGTCAGGTAATAATTATAGCTTTTAGAATATTAACTTCTTTAAATAATTACAATAAAATAAACTTATATGGGTTTACTACACACGAAGGAAGAAAATTAGCTAATTACGGCACGACATGTTTTTTGCGTATAAGTTCTAGCAAGTCGTTTTAGTTAACGTTGATGACGTTCTTTCAACTTTCTGAATGGTGATCAGTAAAAAAAAAATGCATTAGTCAAAATTAAAAAATATTCTTCTTACTCCTAATTTAACTCAAAATTGTCTAAATATTACCTCAAAACACGAAATATATAAACATTTATCTAAGTCAAATCCCGCTTTTAAAACTTCCAGGGGACTGATAATTTTTTAGTATTTCTCTTAAAAATGACAAAATTACGTTTAATGAAAAAAATAAACAACTTCTAAACCAAGGGGCTACATATTCACGACATATAAAATTACCTGTAATTAAAATACGTTTTACGAAAATACTTACCAGGGTACTGATAATGTGACTGGACAAAACACGATCTTGCTAGCAATGATGACTGTTTTGATTGATAAAACCTCGGACTAAGTAAAACCCTTGCAATATTATATTTATTGTACTTTAATTAATTCCTGTGACGAGCGATAACTTGATTGAAATAAGAATTCCCAATATTTTCAATGTGTTTTGATTTGGCAGGAGAATGATAAAAAATTCGAGGGACAAAATTTAATAGGATATATCTTTAATGAAATATAGAGTAATTTTATAATTGTTTACACATTGCTAACACATTATTATTAAAATTTATTACTGAAGTGTAAATTTGTTTATCCACGACTACTAAGGAATATATGATTTCCGTGCGTATGTCTTTCATTGTAATTGTATTCATTCCACAACTAGTGAATTTGATTAAAATTCTTTAACAGCTCTATAGTTTATTAAATATTCCCCTAACAAATTAAACAACAAACTTGTTTTGTTTTTCGCTATAAATTATAATGTATTTATTTCAATATGGCGATACAATTTTTTGGATAAAAACTGGAAATTAAACGAAATATTTTACAGTCGTGGATAAAATAGCATCTTGTATTCGCTTAGAATGATGGCAATTCTTCACTCGGATGATTCCCTCCACTCGCTACGCTCGTTTCGGGAAACTTCATCCTTGTGAAGAATTGCCTTCATTCTAAGCTTATACAAGAATCTACTATTCTACACACTTAGAATCATTGATTATTGAGTTTACCAGCTTTGACTTTCAAGAAGGGACACGCCAGGGGACTGATAATTTTACATTTTGAATCATATTTTGTTTAAAAAATATATTTCGAAACGGGTTTATTTTGAGGGTCCTGCTAGACATAGTTAAGGTTTACAAATTTCATATGAAAAATTTTTTTTTTATATTAATATACGAAATAAGCCATGCCGTCCAAAATTCCCATGTTTGTAGAACTACCCATATATGAATTATAAATTAATATATGAAATATAATTTTTGGAGTTAATTTAATTATTTTATATCAACACAATAATAGTTAAAGTGATTGTGCAAAGCAGAAATGAAACAACTTCAACCGAGGAGGTCAAAAATCACCAGAATCAGTTTTTTGATAGTAAAGATCAGAAGTTTTTTAGCGTGGAATCATAACCCTACTAGAAACATGGCAAAACGTATTGGGCCAGGAGTGTACAATATATAATTGAATAGACAATTCAACTCACTAAATAAAGTTTCGATAAGGTCCTATAAAAACGCTTCATTTACTATTTTTTAACAAATCAAAATGAATAATATCGATTATTTTTCTCTGGTGGGACGGAACAGCGAATTGTAGTGAATATTTTCTGCCTACTTAATATATTAATTTAAAACAAAAATTCACATACAGAATTATGTGAAAATGCAATTTGCAAATAGTAAAGATGTCCGTTTTCATTCATAAATGATTGCATGTTTATGTTTGTCAAAAATAAATTACAAATTTAAAACATTTATGCACCTACTAAGACGAAATAGTATTTTATTATGTATGATTATGTTGTATGAAATAATATTACTATTTCTGTTCGTTACATTGTCTGCTAAATACAACTCGTCATAAAATTATTAGTCGATTATTTTTCAACATTACCACTCATGCCATTTGAGGTTAAAAATTTCCCTCGTGCGCTACGCGCACTCGGGACCTCAAATGACATTCGTAATAATGATTATGAAAAATAATCGACTATTATTTGACGACTCGTGATATTATATATGAATATTTAATCACTATATAAGAAAACCAACATATTTTGTCTGTAATAAATAAAATTAAAAACAATTTTTAATTTTTACTTGTAATATATTTTTTAAATAAAAATCACAATCATTTTAAAAACTATCGTTTGTTTTACCTAAACTTTAGTAAGTACAAATAATACAATTTTAATTTAAATTTTAAGTAAAAAATTAAGACCTTTGTTATTTAGTAGTATAAAAATATAAATTAATCAAAAATTTGTATATTTTTATCAATTTTTGTTCTTTTTGGAGATTTTATATAGTAAGTTTGTTGATTTTTATCAAGAAATATAATATTCTATAATTTATAGTAATTATTGCATGTAATGTGATAATATATATTAATATATGTTTATGTGTATTAAAATAATCTTTGATTTTTTTAGTGAACGATTTCATTATAAATATCTAGAAACATTGTTTGACTAGAAAATTCACTAAAATTAAGTTAGGATTTAATCCAATTATCACTGTTCCAGACATTTTAATTTGATATTTGAACCGTTTGAAAATAGTTTAAAAATCATCAAATTTTAATCAATTTCTTTTTAAGGAACACATTTTGAAGGAACACTTGTAGCTAAGGCATAGCAACGGTTGCTTAATTCTAATTAAATCGATTTTACAAACAGAAATTAAGCCAACAATAATAAAAATCTATAATTTGATTTTAAGTCTTAACAAATATAAACTATAGCTTTGCTTTAGGTATGTATATTTAAGTAAATAAATAAATTATTAAATAAATATATAAGAATAAAAAGAGTTTTATCAGGTTTCTAATTTGTGTTTACATATTTTGTTCAAAAATAAGTTCATTCGTTGGAATATAGCATTTTAACTTAAATCAAATGAATTGGGTAACTTATATACAAAACTTTTGTACATACAGATTGATTTTTAATTAATAAAAAACATTTAACAAAATAAAACAATTGTTTGTCTTATTTTTTCAATCAAACAGTTTCTTTTTCTTTTCCTTGACAAAACAAAACAGCATCATGTATTGTTGGAAATATTGCAAACGGTCCTTCACCTAAGGCCACACCATGTGCTAAAGCTTTATATGCTCTATCCGAAGGGCAAGCTAATAAGAATGTAACTCCAAGGGTTTTCATATCACGTTGCATTTCTGACATAGTTTTACAACCTGCCGCATCTATATGCGCTATACACGAAATATCAATAATAACTGTACGAATTCCATCAAATCCGTTTTCATCATTTGGTGTATTCAAAGCTGCTGCGCGTATTGCCTGTAGTGTTACATTGATTTTTTTGTACAATGATTTTTTAAAATCAGCGCGTGATGCGAAATTTATCGAGCCGGAATAACGAAAGATTTTGGTTTTTAAAATTTCTACAGCATTTTTATGATGTTCTAGATCAACGTATACGCCAGTATTTTCAATCAAACCTAATAAACAACTATATGATTTCCATCCTTTTAAGTATAACGCAGCTATTGAGAGTAGTATTCCTAATAACAAACCAACATCAATATCAATAATAACAACACTTACAAATGTAACAAGCCACACTATTCCTTCAACTTTGCCTTCCTTAAAAAATTTTCGCAATTGTCCTGCTTGTACAAACATTCCTTTCAACGCAACTATGATAACTCCACCCAATACACAACGTGGTAAAGATTCAAAATATGGACCTATCCATAATAACACAACTAATATTAATCCAGCTGATATCACAGAAGCAACTTGTGTTTTACCACCAGTTTGTTCTTGAATAACTGAACGTGCTAGTGAACATGATATTGGAACGCACGAAAACATTGAACCAACCATGTTTGAAAATCCTAACGCTAATAATTCTTGATTAGCACGAATTTCATATTTCTGTTTTTTCGCAAATAATAATCCCATAGACATAACGATTGAATAACTAACGACAGCAATTCCTATTGAATCAATAGCAACAGCTCCAACTAATTTCATTGATGGTAATTCTGGTGTTGGAATACTGAAATAAAATTTAAATAATTAATATAAACCAAAAAAGGATTCACACCAGTATAAGCTTCATTTAACTTACCCAACTGGTATTTCACCTACTAAATGAACATTGTGAATTGTTCCTAACTGCATAACGTAAGATAATACAGTACCACCAACAACAGCTAATAATTCTGCTGGTATTGGAAAGCGACATTTTTTAGCCGCCCAAGGCTTAACAAACTCATTCATTGTTACCATAAATAAAATGACAACCGTTGATGTTAGAATTGCTGCTTTATTTGCATTGTTAAGTGATAGAAATATGTCTTGGATGGTCTGCAAAGAAATTAGAAAAGAATTAAACAAAACTTTTTAAATCAACACATATTGCAAATGATTTCAAAGAACAAATTGAAACACAGTTGATTTAGTCTTCCACTAATATTAGAAAACTAGAAATTCTCATTTTATTTAGTTTGTCAAGTTTCGGTGATTCGGATTCTCATTTTTTTATTTCAAGTTCCATTTCAAGAAAATAATTGGGTCTGCAGTAACCAAGACGTAAGTAAGTCCCATTTACCTTAAGGCGATTGTAGTGAAGTAGTTTATGATAGTAAGCTTCCACTTGGCAAGGACCTCGGATTTTTATTTCATAATACCAGAGTTTACAACTTCATTTTATTTGAGCACACTTTGCACTCCTTCAAATTGCAATTGGTAATTATATTCCTGTGGAGAAGGTTATATTCTTTTTTCATTCCATATACAGATTGAAAAAATTACAATTGTACTTTTTCGTCATCCTGTTTATTTATTTTTACTAACAATATTTCCATAATTAAACAAAATATTCCGACAAATAATTAATGTTTTTACATTCAGGAAATCGTTGATAGAAAATCGAATCAAGACCGATAAAATTAAAAATTAGATTTCCAATTTTCTTGAAACTTCGGTTGTCGTTTTCGTTAGTATAGTGAATTTTTTTTTTTTTTTTTTTTTTTTTTTTTTTTTTTTAAGGCGTTCCTGCTCCATGTAGGAGCGTTGCCAGGTTAATCAGCTTTGAATATTCACCACAGTCATTCGCAACAGCGACATAATTACCATGGCACCCGATTTTTTTAAGGTTGTTTATTACGTCAGTCTCCCATTGTAGTCGTGGTCTACCTCGCGGTCTACCACTCCCTGGGGTACTAACGTACATTTTTCTAATCATTCCAGACTGTGAATCGGCTCGTAGAACATGCCCAAACCAAGCAATCCTATTAGAACGGATACAACCTATTATATCAGGACCCTCAAGAAGGTCTCTGATCTCAAAGTTATATCGGGTTCTATACTCTCCATCGTCTGTCTTAAGTGGACCAAAAATGTAGCGTAGGATCTTACGCTCAAATACAGATAAATGCGATTCATCATTTTGTGTAAGGGTCCACGTTTGTGACCCATACATCACAACCGGTCTAATCAAAGTCTTGCATAACTTGAGCTTGGTGTTAGTTGATACATACGGTGATCCAAGGAGAGGTTTAATTGAGTAGAAAGTTCGATTACCTGCAGCGATTCGAGCTTTAATATCTGTAAGTATGCTGTTGTTTGAGTCAAGCATTGATCCCAAATATTTAATAGATTCAACTCCCTCAATTCGTTCATCGCCGCACATCAAATCTTTCTTCTCAGCCTCTCTTGAAACATTCATATGTTTGGTTTTATCGTAGTTAATTTGCAGACCAAATTTCCTAGCACCACTCTCAAGCGACTTGAAAGTCTCACTCATAACAGCTTCACTTCGGCCGAGGATGACAACATCATCAGCGTAAGCAATCATCTGTACTGAGTTTATTGACAAGATATTGTTATTAGTCGGCAGTTTCTTTTGACGGCACACATATTCCAAGGCTAGATTAAAAAGTATAGGAGCGATAGCATCACCTTGTCTTAATCCGGAGTCGACTTTAAAAAACTTTGATATTTCGTTCTCTACTCGTACACAGCATTGAGAGTTCTGTACTGTCATTTTGCATAGTGATACCAGTTAACCAGGAATTCCCATTGACACCAGAGCAGACCATAGAGTCTTTCGTCGAGAGAGTCGTAGGCCTGCCTGAAATCAATGAAAAGTTGGTGCACAGGTATGTTGAACTCTCGACACTTTTCCAAAATCATCCTTATCGAGAAAAGTGCATCGGTGGTACCTCGGCCCCGCCGGAAGCCCTACTGATATTCTCCAAACAGTTGTTCAGCAAAAGGATTGACTTTGGATAGCAAAACGTAGGAAAAGATCTTATATGCTGTGCATAGGAGAGCGATTCCTCTGTAGTTTGCACATGGTAGGCGGATACCTTTTTTATGGATTGGTATCAGCGTAGCTGTGTTCCAGTCCTTTGGCATGGTTTCAGTCCTCCAGATCATTTGAACAAGTTCAAACAATCTTAAGGATAGAGTTTCGCCACCATGTACAATCATTTCGGATGTTATATCGTCGATACCAGGTGCTTTATTGCATTTTAGTTTTGACAGCGCCGCATCGAATTCCTCTTTGGTGGGTTCGTCTACATGTACCTTTGACGCACGAATAAGCTTTGCTCGTCGTCCGACTTGTTGCTGGTCACTTAAGTTGAGAAGATTCTCAAAATAAGCGGCCCAAGTATCTAAAATATTTTTAAGGTCTACTTGTAGCTCCCCATCTTCATTTTGAATAGCAGTTGATCTAGTTTGAGGGCCCTTCTTTAAGGTTTTAACCTGTTGAAAGAAGTTACGCGATTGATGTTCCTTATTGAAGCTTTCAATCTCCTCACACTGTCTCTTCCACCATTCTCTCTTCGCTCGTCTACATAGCTTTGTAACGGCTTGTCTTGCCAGTTTATAGTTTTCCTTCGTGGACCTGGTGTTGCGTCCTTGTAGACACTTCAGATAGCAATCTCTTTTGTATTGAATAGCGTCAAGGCATGCTTGATCCATCCATGGCTTCTGGGAGTGGTTCTGTGGTCGTCCAAGTATTCCCTCCAGCGCTTAAAACAGCATCTTTGAGCAAATACCATGACTTATCGACGTCTCCATTAATGGTTTCTGATTTCTCCAATGTTTCGGCAATATGGATTTGATATCTCTCTTCTGTTTCAGCATTCTTTAATGATGAGATGTTAAAACGTTTCCGTTGATTGAATTTTGGAATGCCTGGATTGGGGAAGTGGAACCTTATCGTTGCACATACAAGGAAGTGATCACTTCCGATGTATGCACCTCTAAAGGATCGCACATCCCGAACGCTCGAAAAGAAACCTGCTGTTACTAGAACGTGATCAATTTGATTTCGAGTGTTTCCATTCGGTGAGACCCAAGTCTGTTTATGAATCGATCGATGCGGAAAGAACGTACTGGCAATTCTCAAATTATTTGATAATGCAAACTCAGTCATTCTCTCACCATTATCATTCGAATTCAAATGCAGGCTGTTGGGACCTACCACATTTCCATAAGAGATATCTCTTCCAACCTGTCCATTAAAGTCACCAAGAACCATAATGAAGTCGCGTGTTGGTGTTTGTTTCATAACCTCTTCCAGTGCTATGTAGAAATCATCCTTCTCGTCGACGGTCTTAGCTTCAGTAGGTGCATGCACGGCAATAAGAGAAATATTGTTATATGTACCACGTACACGTAGGTAGCAGATCCTCTCACTGACCGGGATGAATTTCATCAAGGCTTCTTGTATGCGTGCACCAACAAGAAAGCCAGTACCAAATTCTCTTCGGGAAGGATGACCACTACAATATAGAGAGTGACTAAATCTAAATCTTGTTTTCCGATTATCGGCTGTCTAATTTCTTGTAGAGCAATAATATCCATCCTATAACTCTCAGCCTCTGTTTCCAGACTTATAAGAGCATCAGGAGCGCTCAAGCTGCGCACGTTCCACGTTCCGATTCGGTAGTCTGGTCCTTTTTCACGTCCAGGTAAAATTGTGTTTTTTTGTCCGGGTCTGTTATTCTTTTTTTGATAACCAAATTTAACATATGAGTTTTTTTCCGGGGTTAGGGTGTTAACCTTAGGCCCAACCCAAATTGTCGTGAATGGGTCCGTTCTGCATATTAAGGTCACCAGAAACAACCTTTTTACACGTTTATATAGCGAGCCGCTTGATTCAAGACAGACGCCCGCTCCAAGCCGCCCCTGACATGGAGAACAGACGCTTGAGTCACATTGGTTTTAAGGCGCCAATTCGCCGTGATATATATATATATATATATATATATATATATATATATATATATATATATATTTTTATATATATATATATATATATATATATATATATATATATATATATATATATATATATATATATATATATATATATATATATATATATATATATATATATATATATATATATATATATATATATATATATATATATATATATATATATATATATATATATATATATATATATATATATATATTATAACTTAGATCACTTTTCAAACCTTACTATATTTACCCTATGGCTGGGGTTAATAATTTTATTTAGTTAGCACTGTTTATTTTTTATGGACAGGTACCTTAGTTTTATTCAATATTTATTCCCATACTCTTTAACGAAAACACAACACTTTTCATTTTTCTTAAAATTCGTTATTTATTTTTTTTCACTCTTCGATAAAACAATTATTATACACGTACAAGTTGTCACTTGGCAACTTTTCTTAAAAAACAAAACTCCCTTTTAAAACAACTTTTCTTTTAATAAACTATTAAGACCACTCCGGTCTATTGCCAAAATACTACTCTTTTTTTTAATATCACTAATAATTCAATCAAATTAATTATTATTTGGAGGGGAATGTTGTAAACCGTTTATTTTCCGTTATAATAAAAAAACCAACCAATTAAAATTTATAAAAACAATTAAACATAAATGACCTAATTTAGAGGATTTCCCAATACAAAAATAAGTTCGTTCACACAATTTTTATATTTATTTTTTAAATATAAAAATTATGCGAATCTGCACTTTTGACTTTAAAATATTTTGCATTGTGAAATCAGACAAATTTTAGTTAAACCAAATTAAGTTTCGAAATATTACTTTAAATTTAATTCGTTTCAAAAGGTTTACAACACATTAAGAGATGTTTTTCTTTATATAATCAAATATGAAGTAAAGTAAAATGTGATTTTTGACAAGTCTTCAGCTTTGTAACAAAAATCAAGGTGTGCAATATGAAAATACATTTTTCTACTTCAAGCTACGAAAATGTCATTTTAATACATAGTAAAACCTATGTGAAAGGGAAACTTTTTCTAAGTAGTGACTGAAAATGTTTTCAGTCACTATAACTGAAAGTAAATAAGTTTCGGTGGTCGCCTACAGGTGGTGGTTATTTAAAGGATTGAATATTGGAGATTGAATTTGATTTACTGTTTCTGTTGTTGTGTCGGTTGCTGTGTTTATTTCTGTCAATATCGCAGTATTTTGAAGGGATTGAATATTTTGATCGAATCCAATCGAAACTAATCATTATATCAATTGTGTGTAATTAATTAATTAAACTAATAATGAGTGTTTTTTTTTCTATATCGGAGAAATCGGAGCGATAAAATAAAATTTGTATAGATATCTTAGTATCTCTGAGTTCTTTCCGCAAAAAAAAAAAAAAAAATTTATTAAATAAATAAATAAATTTTATTAAAAAATTTATTTTTAGTTGTTTTTAATTGAATCTTTACCTACAATTTTTTAAATTTATACTTTAAACGATGACTTCCAGTCGGTAGAAAAAATATCTGTAATATCTGTAAAAGTTTTTAGAGAAAATATATGAACTATTTTCATTATTCATATTGTCAAATTCATTTACTAAAAACTTACAAAACGACATATCTAAATTTGACTGTGTAAAAAATAATCATAAATAAGCATTTTTACCAGTGTAAAATAATGTTATTATTGTGTTCGCCTGTTATTATTCCATCTGTTTTGTAAGTTTGTAGTAAAGGAATTTGTAAATATTATCATTTATATTTCAAGCGTAGAAAAAATAGCGTTTTCTACGCGTGGTAAAAACGTTTTTGCGTTCCTGAACTTATTCCACTGACGCTACCGCCTCTCGTGGACAAACCGTTCAGTCAGGCAAAAAGAGACGTTTTCACCAGTTGTACAAAAATCTACTATTTCGTTCAAATTTTTTAATTATCATGAATGAGTTCAGTAATCTATTTTTTCGTTATTTTTTGAAATGAAAGGTTCGATCGTTATATTTAAATTTTTAAGTTTTTTATTATTGATTGAGAGAAATGAAAGAACGCGTGCGCCGCAAATATTTACGGCGCATTCTACGTAGTGTGGACGTATGCGGCGCACGGAAAGGACGCAAGAATTTTTTTCACATTCAACACACACGATCCGTAGCTTGTCGGTTTTTGACAAACATCAAAGAGATTTGCGCCGCATGCTGTTTCTAGTGTGGACGATTTCCACAACATAAAAATTTATTTAGTTCACATCCATAATTATTTATTTGAAATAAATATTATATTTTAATTTAAATATCAAAAAATACAATTTTAACCAGGAAAGTACAAAAGCCTCGACAAAAACAAACAACTCAGAAAATTAATATAACCTTTTCTCGTTTTCACGAATGGATTGAGCGGAGTGACGTAAAAATTTACGTGAATAAATATTTGTGTGATAAAATATTTTGTAAAATACTGCTTCTAGTGGCCTAGAAGAGTTTTTAACAAAATGTTTTATCTAGACATTGGCTCTGACGACGGGTATCTAAGGCCGACTAGAACCCAGAGGATGGGGGTGAGTGAAGTGTCAGAGCATATCTAGATCTTGAATTCCCGTCAGGAATCACAAACCAGACAATAACAAAGCTAAACAAGTGGAGCTACATGAATGTTCCGTACTCCACCTTGACGTACGGTAGATCTATCACATTATTAAAATACAAAACTTAAACCTATAAATATAAATAAATATTGATACCTTGGTTTTCCCTTCGTCCATTTATCCAGCCATCCCTATAGCATGGTTGATGGCGTTGTTATACCAGTCCTCGAATTTATAATTATCTTGACTGCTGGATATTCGAAATCATTCTTCGTTACTTTTGGGTTACCATCAAATTATATATTCTACTCCAAAACAGCATTAACAAGTCACAACACAATTGGTAATTTAATTCATTGATTTATTGACTTATTTTTAGTTTTCAACACAAATTTCGTTTAATTATAAATAATATAGTTATAATATAATAATATATTTCCACCAGCTTTTTTTTAATAGGATTTCTTATTATATAATTAAAATCCAAATTGTTTAATTACAATATAAACTAACATTTGTTATTTTATTCACTTGATTCACTGGTGTTCATTAATTTGCAAATAAACTGATCGATTCCAACCATTTTTGAATCTATTTTCTTATAAACAACAATATAACTTTTATTTCAATAGTGTATACTATATAGTTTCAAATGAATTTATTAACTAATTCATATAATTTAAAAAGCACAAAATATTTCTTTTTATTTATTTATTTATTTATTTATTATATATTTTTTTTATTCTGAACTATGCAACAAGCCAATTTCAATCGTATGACAATAACAATTACAGTACAATGCCAACAAAACAAACAGGAAAACCGTACCAACAGCTAAAAACCCACATAATAATTTTTTACTCGGAAAACTAGATAACCGAACAAAGAAAAACACAAAACTCAAATCTAAACTGCCTGATCGGCTATTACTAGCTCAACCTCACATAACAAACACAAAAAGAAAAACCACTTCTTCCAACCAAAACTAAGAACTGACTGCCTCGAACTTGGATAATGGAAAAATTTCGCAGTCCAGAAAATTTGAATCAGCATAAAAGTATTAATGTATTTTCTTGTTATCACAAGAAAATGAATTTTTATTTTTTATATTATTTTTTTACGAAAAAATTAACTGTGAGAAACGATTCAAATTAACTAGAAAAAGTAATGTGATATATATTTCAATCATATATACTGAAAGTAGAAGGAAAATTTTAAATGATTTGTAAATCATGACGAAAACATTTGTCTTTTCCCAGACAAATGGAAAAGGAATCAAATTATTATAAAATTAGTTGACATCGAAGTTTTGTACATGGGCATTGTATTTGTGATAGTCAACATGAGAATAATTTGGGAAATTTGGAAAAGGGGGTAAAATTTTGATAAGAAAAGAATTAATGAAACGAATTAATGAAACGTTAAAACGTTACAATCGTGGGGACGACCTACATGACCCGAAAGATAAGAGATCTCAAGCCGGGCTTAAAACTGAACAGAATAAATGTGAAGCTATCCAAGGAAGGATAAAACTAGCGAATGTCTTTAGTGTGATAGACACCAAGATATTTACCTTGTGGGTTGCAGATCTTATATCCCACATTACCCTCTTTGGAAAGAATGCTAGCTTTAATAAATTTATTTGCCAGTTTGGCGTTGAAGTGTTTGGAAGCGTCACTTTGGATAAAATTTCGAACAAAAACTTCCTGACCTGGTTTAAAATCGCGAGGACGACTCCGCAGATTGTATTGGTTTTCGTTCCTAAGGTGGGCAGACTTTTAAGTGTTTAAGCACCAATTGCCTTGCAATGCTTAGATGGTTATGTGGTGGTGTAACTTTTATGTCACTTTCGTTCAACATATCGAAATCACGCAGTAATTTATAATTAGCACCATGCGAGACCATATGTTGACCAAACACCAAGTAATGAGGAGAAAAACAAGTTGATGAATGTGTTGCATTCCTTAATGCGGAAGCAATTTCATAAATGTGTTTATCCCACTCATTCTGATCATCGGCCACATATGCTCGGATAGCTGAAATTACAGATCTGTTGACTCGTTCTGAAGCATTCGCTTGAGGAGAGTATTTGGGTGTAAAAATATGATGGACACCATATCGTTGGAGTAGATCTCTAAGAAGGTTGGACTCAAACTGATAACCATTGTCGGAAAACAATGTTTCGGGAACACCAAACATAGAAAAAATTCGATTTTCCAAATACCGAGTCAATGTCACAGCAGTAGCACACTTAAGTGGTTCAAGCATGACAAATCGACTGAACTTATCTAGAACAATTAAGATATATTTGTTCCCAAATTTGGATCGCGGATAAGGTCCGAGAAAATCGACATAGATGTGTTGCCATGGTCTTTCTACTTCAACAAATGATCCCATTTTAGGTCTTGTACTAAAGTTGACAGGCTTAGTCATCTTACACGTATCGCATGAACCAATGTAGGTCTTAACATCATGAGCCATCTTGGGCCAGTAAAAGGTTCGTTGTAAAATGTTCAAGGTTTTTGCAACACCAAGGTGGGCCGATTTTGGTGAATTATGGGCTTGAAGAAGAAGCTCTGGGATTAAAGATGAAGGTACAAATAATTTCCAAGAAGAGATATCAGTGTTCGACTCGGTGGGAATTGGGCAGAAGAAAACTTTACCATCTCGCACACACATGTTGATATTTTCATTTGCATTTTGTACCCTCTTAATAAGTGATAGATAGTCATCACTTTTAAATGCCTCAGAATTTAAATCTACGTGTAATGGCAAAACGGTCTCATCGGGTGGTGTGATGGAATCTATAAAAACTCTCGAGAGTGTATCAGGGACAATATTATCACTTCCTTTGCGATATTCGATTTTAAAATCAAAACCTTGGAGTTTTAAACTCCACCGTGCTAAACGACCGGATAAATCTTTTTGATTCATAAGCCACTTAAGGCTGGCATGATCGGTGATAATAGTGAACCGATACCCTTCGATATATGGACGAAACTTTTTGACAGACATTACGGCAGCTAAGCACTCTAGTTCGGTGATGCTGTAATTTCGCTGTGCTTTGTTAAGCTTATGAGAAATGAATGCGATTGGATGTTCAACATTTTCAGCCGAACGCTGGAAGAGAACACTTCCAACTCCTGCTTTAGAAGCATCGCATTGAATGAAAAATTCCTTGGAAAAATCTGGGTTGGTTAGGACGGGAGCTGTTACAAGAAAAGATTTAAGAGCTTCAAATGATTTTTGTGCAGCATCATTCCACCGAGTAGTTGCCGATTTTTTGAGAAGGTCAAACAACGGACTTGCTACTGAAGAATAATTTGGAATAAAACGGCGATACCGACCCGTCATACCTAAAAAGCGACGAATTTGTCGTGATGTTTTTGGGACTGGAAAGTTAACAACTGCTTCAACTTTGGATGGGTCAACACGAATGCAACCGTCACCAATCACGTAACCAAGATATTTTGCTTCCTTGAGGAGGAATTTGCTCTTTTCCACATTAATAGTTAAACGAGCGTTCCGTAATAGTCTAGCAACCTCAGTAAGCAGGGACATATGCTCTTCAATGGTTGATGAAACAACTAAAAGATCATCTAAGTATACAAACACTCGATCGTGCAAATGATGCGGGATCACTTTGTGCATGAGTTTACACATAGTTTGAGGAGAATTACAAAGTCCAAAAGGCATGACAGTAAACTGGTACAATGGTCGACCAGGAACTACAAAAGCTGTCTTATCCCGAGATGCCTTTTCAAGAGGAATCTGCCAAAATGCATCTTTTAAATCAATACTGGATATGTATCTAGTTTGATCCAAACGACTTAACAGGCCCTCGATTAAAGGTAACGGGTAAGCATCTTTCACAGTAACCTCGTTTACTTTTCGTGCATCAAGACATAAACGTACTTGGCCATTTTTCTTTTTCACCAATGTAATAGGAGAACTCCACGCACTGTCACTTTCTTCGATAACACCTAGAGACAGCATTCTATCAAGTTCCTGATACATCAAAGATTGAACCGCAGGAGAAATAGAATAAAATCTTTGTTTGATTGGTTCGGCATCCGTAACATTGATTTTATGTTGAAGCAAGTGGGTCTTACCTAAACCTTCGATAGCAGAAGACGGAAACATTTTAACCACCTCGGTTAACTGGATATTTTGCTGAGTAGACAGCTCGTGTTGATCATAACCTAATGGATCTTTATCAACAATTGGAGTCATTTGAGGTGTTATTTCATCAATTTTCGGAAGTAGATCGAAAGCGTTCCAAAAATCAATACCTAAATATAAATTTTGGGATAAATTTGGAACAATATAGAATCGCAACAGTTTTGTGCATCCTCTAAACTCAACATTAGCACAAACGTAGCCAACAACACGCTGTTTTTGACCATCTGCTGTAGATACAAAAGAAGGTAGATAATGAATTTTGATACCGGTGGAAGAAAGAAAATCATTACAATTCGCCCCCAAAATACTAATGCTAGCACCACTGTCTAACAAACCAGTCATTGAAATATTATTAATTTTGACATTAGCATAAGGTCTGTTGTCGTGCTCTACGGAAACAAGAGATTTTGAAAGTAGGGAGCAAATGGCTTTTTTATGACGAAAATATAAGTTAGTACGAGATTTAGTAATAGAGAAAGGAAAACTATTGACAGAATTGGCACAAGGTGTAAATTTACAATGGTTGGAGGAAGATGAGTTCGTTGAAGCGGAATGGTTTGGGTAGTTAGTATTACACGTAACTGGCTGTTGAACAGTATGTTCAAAATCAGTGTTACATGACACATCAGCGGTCGTAGGTTTCGGTTGACAGAAAACTTTAGGTTCTAAAATTATTTGACCACTTGGTTTCACTGACTCGCTTACGGACTGTCGAGAATTTGAAATGCATTGTTCCGGATTATAACCTAGCTTTGTCCATACATCTTCTATTACTACACATCTGTGCACAAGCTCTTGTATGGTAGAAAATAAATGACCAGCAAGTTGAAGTTGGAGACCTGTCCTCATATTTACTTTGAGAATTTCTAGTAAGTCAGAATCTGATAATCCTACTTTCAAAGATAAACACATACTCAATATAGTGTTATAAAATTCTAAAAATGTTTCATCGGAATGTTGTTTTCTATGTTCGATCGATAGGCGTACTTCATAATCTGTGCGTCGATCGTCAAATCTGTTAATGATTTCATCACGAAATGTGTTCCACGAAATATTTGGATTGCGTTCAATTAAGATCCAATAGAAATCCAAAGCTACACCACGAAGTAAAAAGTAAATATCGTCAACTAACTGACTTAAACCGATACCGTTGGCCTTAGCCAATTTTTCTATTCTAAATAAGAATCTAGAAACATTAAGACCATCCGATGAACCATCAAAATGGACATTCCATTTGTAAACATCAACGTGACGCATTTCCATTTGTTGAACATTACTAATTAGGTCATTATTAGCTAAAGATACTAGATTGTTGGAGTTGCCAGCCGAGTTGATTTTGGTTTCGGAAGTAAAATTAGCATTATAATCAAGGCTCATTGCAGAGTATTTTATGTATTGAAAAAAACTGTAAATTTAAATTTATATTATAAGTGTAATGTAAAAAAATTAATTAATATTTAATTTCAAAATAGTAAAAATATAGTAAAAATTAAAAAAACATCAATTAAAAATATATTTCATCAAAACCCTAAAATTAAATACTTCAAATTTTTTTTAATCTACTTTAAGTAATTAATCAATTTTTGATTTCAACCCTTACAAAAATAATAAGATTTCTAAATCACAATAATAATTTTTAAATATTTAAAACCAATGAAATAAAGAATTTTATTCAAATTAATTAAAAATATGTTTCACTAAAAACCTAAAATCTTCTTTAAAATCCTTTAATGTACTTAAACCAATCAATCAATTTCAAATTCCAACCATAATAAACATAACAAGAATGATGAAATTTCTATCTAAATCACAATAATAAATTTCAAAAATTTGAGATTTCAAATTGTTGCTAAAAATTCTGTTTAAGATTATTTAAAATTTTCAATTCGATAGTGTAATAAAAAAAATTATATAAAATAATTAAGACGAATTTAACAAAAACAAATAAATTCCTTAATCACTAAAATCTAACCATACGAAATATTTTTGTACCGTAAAATACTGTAAGATACTAACAAAACAAAATATTTTAAACTTACTAAATCGGTACCAAACAACATATACTTAATTATTTTATAATAAACAATATTCAATTACATATGTACATACATATATTTTAAGATGATTATATTCTAACACAAAAATTAACGAGATAAAAAAAATAATTACAATTGCACATTTTTAATTCAAATTTAATTCTAATAATTTTAAAACGAACAATAAAAAAAATAAACAATAATAAAAACAAACACAAAATCTAAATCAAAACAAACCAGAAGAAACAAAACAAAAATTATCAGCCTACTCTAATTACTTTATTACATTTATTTAGCAATCTGATTTTTGTAAGAATATTGTACTATACGATAAGTTTTTAAATATTTTTAGCTTATTCTTAACTCTAAATAAACAAATTTGATTTACCAAATCTCAATAGCATTGATTTACTAACGTCTGGAGGAGAACACAACATAAATGTAGTCCAACTTAAAACTATTAATCGTTATTTGTCTGATTCGTGATAAGGAAGGACAAACTAAAAGGAACGAAAAGAGAGGATATGCTTTAATTGCCGAACAAATAATTCTACAGCCACACGCTGGGTTTATCCGCGATTAAAGCAACTTAATATCTGAGGAAATAGTGAACATTTTCTAGTTTTACTGACACTGGCAATCAATTACCAAATGGTAGTACACAGTGCGAACTATAAAATGTCATCAAATCAATAAAAATATCTTTAAAGACCAGTTAGCAATCAATCAATCAAACATACGGTAATTGATGCGAGGATTTCTTTAAGAAATATTATTAGTGAGATAAAAAAAACAAAATCTTGAAATTAATTTGAAAAACTGTGAAACAAACCATACAAAAACTTATATCTAAATCAACAGAAACAAATCTGAGTTAGAAGCGCATATGGTGCTCTGAAAGGAAACTATTTACAAGGTATGGAAAAGGTTGAAAGGAGGGAAGTTATGATAAGGAAAGCCATATTTATGTGGTTGCTATTATAGAATAACACCTGAGTAAATTTGATAACTAATTACCGAAAAACTTATTTAAAAACGAAAAATAAATTGAAATAAACAAAACTAAGCTGATTGAGCCAATCTTTGGGCGCCATGTAAAATACTGCTTCTAGTGGCCTAGAAGAGTTTTTAACAAAATGTTTTATCTAGACATTGGCTCTGACGACGGGTAACTAAGGCCGACTAGAACCCAGAGGATGGGGGTGAGTGAAGTGTCAGAGCATATCTAGATCTTGAATTCCCGTCAGGAATCACAAACCAGACAATAACAAAGCTAAACAAGTGGAGCTACATGAATGTTCCGTACTCCACCTTGACGTACGGTAGATCTATCACATTATTAAAATACAAAACTTAAACCTATAAATATAAATAAATATTGATACCTTGGTTTTCCCTTCGTCCATTATCCAGCATCCCTATAGCATGGTTGATGGCGTTGTTATACCAGTCCTCGAATTTATATTATCTTGACTGCTGGATATTCGAAATCATTCTTCGTTACTTTTGGGTTACCATCAAATTATATATTCTACTCCAAAACAGCATTAACAAGTCACAACACAATTGGTAATTTAATTCATTGATTTATTGACTTATTTTTAGTTTTCAACACAAATTTCGTTTAATTATAAATAATATAGTTATAATATAATAATATATTTCCACCAGCTTTTTTTTTAATAGGATTTCTTATTATATAATTAAAATCCAAATTGTGTAATTACAATATAAACTAACATTTGTTATTTTATTCACTTGATTCACTGGTGTTCATTAATTTGCAAATAAACTGATCGATTCCAACCATTTTTGAATCTATTTTCTTTATAAACAACAATATAACTTTATTTCAATAGTGTATACTATATAGTTTCAAATGAATTTATTAACTAATTCATATAATTTAAAAAGCACAAAATATTTCTTTTTATTTATTTATTTATTTATTTATTATATATTTTTTTATTCTGAACTATGCAACAAGCCAATTTCAATCGTATGACAATAACAATTACAGTACAATGCCAACAAAACAAACAGGAAAACCGTACCAACAGCTAAAAACCCACATAATAATTTTTAACTCGGAAAACTAGATAACCGAACAAAGAAAAAACACAAAACTCAAATCTAAACTGCCTGATCGGCTATTACTAGCTCAACCTCACATAACAAACACAAAAGAAAAACCACTTCTTCCAACCAAAACTAAGAACTGACTGCCTCGAACTTGGATAATGGAAAAATTTCGCAGTCCAGAAAATTTGAATCAGCATAAAAGTATTAATGTATTTTCTTGTTATCACAAGAAAATGAATTTTTATTTTTTATATTATTTTTTTACGAAAAAATTAACTGTGAGAAACGATTCAAATTAACTAGAAAAAGTAATGTGATATATATTTCAATCATATATACTGAAAGTAGAAGGAAAATTTTAAATGATTTGTAAATCATGACGAAAACATTTGTCTTTTCCCAGACAATGGAAAAGGAATCAAATTATTATAAAATTAGTTGACATCGAAGTTTTGTACATGGGCATTGTATTTGTGATAGTCAACATGAGAATAATTTGGGAAATTTGGAAAAGGGGGGTAAAATTTTGATAAGAAAAGAATTAATGAAACGAATTAATGAAACGTTAAAACGTTACAATCTTTTTGCCTTTCGGCCTTAATCTCTAACTTAATTAAAATTAAACATGAACAAAACAAGAATTCAATAAGAAACTATTAGAAAAAGAGTGTAATAATAAATAAAATAACTAATATTTAATAGCAAATTCTTAATATCTATTACTAAAAGAATTACAATAAATGGAATAGTAACATAAAACACACACTTAATAAAATTATTTCTTATATCTAAACCTACAGACTAATGGCACTGACATCCATGAATTTAAGAAACATCATCTGCAAAGTCCTTGTATGTCATCTGCTCTTCTCTCCCTGTTTAAAACATATCCTTCATTTCGCATTCTTCGCAAAATCAAGTGATATTTACTATAGGTTTTCCCATAAGGGACTTGATCATCCTTAAATATTTTTAAAGCTGCTTTCATAATCTCAAGCCATCTTCCCTTCAACTGTGGGCTTCACGACTTGTTCATAGAATAGCTTCTTATGTGCTGCTAAAGCAACTGACCCTTCAACAGACAACCATGAGTAAAAAATTGCCTTTCCAGAACCCACTCTTGGAATCTCTGTCAAAAGTTTTTTTGCGGCTTTTGACTTAGCACTATCATCAGTTCTCAAAAAATACTTTTGGGTCATATAGGATAGTTCGCTCTGGTAAATGTTGTGTAGCAACAATGCACCCCCAGATAGACCATCTTCTACATCTTCTGGGTCTAGTAAAGCTAGGGTGAAGTTGCAATAGAGCATTCGTGTGCCCCTCATAACCTTCTCTTCCGGTACTGGACCTTGGGCGCCATGTAAAATACTGCTTCTAGTGGCCTAGAAGAGTTTTTAACAAAATGTTTTATCTAGACATTGGCTCTGACGACGGGTATCTAAGGCCGACTAGAACCCAGAGGATGGGGGTGAGTGAAGTGTCAGAGCATATCTAGATCTTGAATTCCCGTCAGGAATCACAAACCAGACAATAACAAAGCTAAACAAGTGGAGCTACATGAATGTTCCGTACTCCACCTTGACGTACGGTAGATCTATCACATTATTAAAATACAAAACTTAAACCTATAAATATAAATAAATATTGATACCTTGGTTTTCCCTTCGTCCATTTATCCAGCCATCCCTATAGCATGGTTGATGGCGTTGTTATACCAGTCCTCGAATTTATAATTATCTTGACTGCTGGATATTCGAAATCATTCTTCGTTACTTTTGGGTTACCATCAAATTATATATTCTACTCCAAAACAGCATTAACAAGTCACAACACAATTGGTAATTTAATTCATTGATTTATTGACTTATTTTTAGTTTTCAACACAAATTTCGTTTAATTATAAATAATATAGTTATAATATAATAATATATTTCCACCAGCTTTTTTTTAATAGGATTTCTTATTATATAATTAAAATCCAAATTGTGTAATTACAATATAAACTAACATTTGTTATTTTATTCACTTGATTCACTGGTGTTCATTAATTTGCAAATAAACTGATCGATTCCAACCATTTTTGAATCTATTTTCTTATAAACAACAATATAACTTTTATTTCAATAGTGTATACTATATAGTTTCAAATGAATTTATTAACTAATTCATATAATTTAAAAAGCACAAAATATTTCTTTTTATTTATTTATTTATTTATTTATTATATATTTTTTTTATTCTGAACTATGCAACAAGCCAATTTCAATCGTATGACAATAACAATTACAGTACAATGCCAACAAAACAAACAGGAAAACCGTACCAACAGCTAAAAACCCACATAATAATTTTTAACTCGGAAACTAGATAACCGAACAAAGAAAAACACAAAACTCAAATCTAAACTGCCTGATCGGCTATTACTAGCTCAACCTCACATAACAAACACAAAAAGAAAAACCACTTCTTCCAACCAAAACTAAGAACTGACTGCCTCGAACTTGGATAATGGAAAAATTTCGCAGTCCAGAAAATTTGAATCAGCATAAAAGTATTAATGTATTTTCTTGTTATCACAAGAAAATGAATTTTTATTTTTTATATTATTTTTTTACGAAAAAATTAACTGTGAGAAACGATTCAAATTAACTAGAAAAAGTAATGTGATATATATTTCAATCATATATACTGAAAGTAGAAGGAAAATTTTAAATGATTTGTAAATCATGACGAAAACATTTGTCTTTTCCCAGACAAACGGAAAAGGAATCAAATTATTATAAAATTAGTTGACATCGAAGTTTTGTACATGGGCATTGTATTTGTGATAGTCAACATGAGAATAATTTGGGAAATTTGGAAAAGGGGGTAAAATTTTGATAAGAAAAGAATTAATGAAACGAATTAATGAAACGTTAAAACGTTACAATCTTTTGCCTTTCGGCCTTAATCTCTAACTTAATTAAAATTAAACATGAACAAAACAAGAAATTCAATAAGAAACTATTAGAAAAAGAGTGTAATAATAAAATAAAATAACTAATATTTAATAGCAAATTCTTAATATCTATTACTAAAAGAATTACAATAAATGGAATAGTAACATAAAACACACACTTAATAAAATTATTTCTTATATATAAACCTACAGACTAATGGCACTGACATCCATGAATTTAAGAAACATCATCTGCAAAGTCCTTGTATGTCATCTGCTCTTCTCTCCCTGTTAAAACATATCCTTCATTTCGCATTCTTCGCAAAATCAAGTGATATTTACTATAGGTTTTCCCATAAGGGACTTGATCATCCTTAAATATTTTTAAAGCTGCTTTCATAATCTCAGCCATCTTCCCTTCAACTGTGGGCTTCACGACTTGTTCATAGAATAGCTTCTTATGTGCTGCTAAAGCAACTGACCCTTCAACAGACAACCATGAGTAAAAAATTGCCCTTTCCCAGAACCCACTCTTTGGAATCTCTGTCAAAAGTTTTTTTGCGGCTTTTGACTTAGCACTATCATCAGTTCTCAAAAAATACTTTTGGGTCATATAGGATAGTTCGCTCTGGTAAATGTTGTGTAGCAACAATGCACCCCCAGATAGACCATCTTCTACATCTTCTGGGTCTAGTAAAGCTGGGGTGAAGTTGCAATAGAGCATTCGTGTGCCCCTCATAACCTTCTCTTCCGGTACTGGACCTTGGGCGCCATGTAAAATACTGCTTCTAGTGGCCTAGAAGAGTTTTTAACAAAATGTTTTATCTAGACATTGGCTCTGACGACGGGTATCTAAGGCCGACTAGAACCCAGAGGATGGGGGTGAGTGAAGTGTCAGAGCATATCTAGATCTTGAATTCCCGTCAGGAATCACAAACCAGACAATAACAAAGCTAAACAAGTGGAGCTACATGAATGTTCCGTACTCCACCTTGACGTACGGTAGATCTATCACATTAAAATACAAAACTTAAACCTATAAATATAAATAAATATTGATACCTTGGTTTTCCCTTCGTCCATTTATCCAGCCATCCCTATAGCATGGTTGATGGCGTTGTTATACCAGTCCTCGAATTTATAATTATCTTGACTGCTGGATATTCGAAATCATTCTTCGTTACTTTTGGGTTACCATCAAATTATATATTCTACTCCAAAACAGCATTAACAAGTCACAACACAATTGGTAATTTAATTCATTGATTTATTGACTTATTTTTAGTTTTCAACACAAATTTCGTTTAATTATAAATAATATAGTTATAATATAATAATATATTTCCACCAGCTTTTTTTTAATAGGATTTCTTATTATATAATTAAAATCCAAATTGTGTAATTACAATATAAACTAACATTTGTTATTTTATTCACTTGATTCACTGGTGTTCATTAATTTGCAAATAAACTGATCGATTCCAACCATTTTTGAATCTATTTTCTTATAAACAACAATATAACTTTTATTTCAATAGTGTATACTATATAGTTTCAAATGAATTTATTAACTAATTCATATAATTTAAAAAGCACAAAATATTTCTTTTTATTTATTTATTTATTTATTTATTATATATTTTTTTTATTCTGAACTATGCAACAAGCCAATTTCAATCGTATGACAATAACAATTACAGTACAATGCCAACAAAACAAACAGGAAAACCGTACCAACAGCTAAAAACCCACATAATAATTTTTAACTCGGAAAACTAGATAACCGAACAAAGAAAAACACAAAACTCAAATCTAAACTGCCTGATCGGCTATTACTAGCTCAACCTCACATAACAAACACAAAAAGAAAAACCACTTCTTCCAACCAAAACTAAGAACTGACTGCCTCGAACTTGGATAATGGAAAAATTTCGCAGTCCAGAAAATTTGAATCAGCATAAAAGTATTAATGTATTTTCTTGTTATCACAAGAAAATGAATTTTTATTTTTTATATTATTTTTTTACGAAAAAATTAACTGTGAGAAACGATTCAAATTAACTAGAAAAAGTAATGTGATATATATTTCAATCATATATACTGAAAGTAGAAGGAAAATTTTAAATGATTTGTAAATCATGACGAAAACATTTGTCTTTTCCCAGACAAATGGAAAAGGAATCAAATTATTATAAAATTAGTTGACATCGAAGTTTTGTACATGGGCATTGTATTTGTGATAGTCAACATGAGAATAATTTGGGAAATTTGGAAAAGGGGGTAAAATTTTGATAAGAAAAGAATTAATGAAACGAATTAATGAAACGTTAAAACGTTACAATCTTTTGCCTTTCGGCCTTAATCTCTAACTTAATTAAAATTAAACATGAACAAAACAAGAAATTCAATAAGAAACTATTAGAAAAAGAGTGTAATAATAAAATAAAATAACTAATATTTAATAGCAAATTCTTAATATCTATTACTAAAAGAATTACAATAAATGGAATAGTAACATAAAACACACACTTAATAAAATTATTTCTTATATCTAAACCTACAGACTAATGGCACTGACATCCATGAATTTAAGAAACATCATCTGCAAAGTCCTTGTATGTCATCTGCTCTTCTCTCCCTGTTAAAACATATCCTTCATTTCGCATTCTTCGCAAAATCAAGTGATATTTACTATAGGTTTTCCCATAAGGGACTTGATCATCCTTAAATATTTTTAAAGCTGCTTTCATAATCTCAGCCATCTTCCCTTCAACTGTGGGCTTCACGACTTGTTCATAGAATAGCTTCTTATGTGCTGCTAAAGCAACTGACCCTTCAACAGACAACCATGAGTAAAAAATTGCCCTTTCCCAGAACCCACTCTTTGGAATCTCTGTCAAAAGTTTTTTTGCGGCTTTTGACTTAGCACTATCATCAGTTCTCAAAAAATACTTTTGGGTCATATAGGATAGTTCGCTCTGGTAAATGTTGTGTAGCAACAATGCACCCCCAGATAGACCATCTTCTACATCTTCTGGGTCTAGTAAAGCTGGGGTGAATTTGCAATAGAGCATTCGTGTGCCCCTCATAACCTTCTCTTCCGGTACTGGACCTTGGGCGCCATGTAAAATACTGCTTCTAGTGGCCTAGAAGAGTTTTTAACAAAATGTTTTATCTAGACATTGGCTCTGACGACGGGTATCTAAGGCCGACTAGAACCCAGAGGATGGGGGTGAGTGAAGTGTCAGAGCATATCTAGATCTTGAATTCCCGTCAGGAATCACAAACCAGACAATAACAAAGCTAAACAAGTGGAGCTACATGAATGTTCCGTACTCCACCTTGACGTACGGTAGATCTATCACATTATTAAAATACAAAACTTAAACCTATAAATATAAATAAATATTGATACCTTGGTTTTCCCTTCGTCCATTTATCCAGCCATCCCTATAGCATGGTTGATGGCGTTGTTATACCAGTCCTCGAATTTATAATTATCTTGACTGCTGGATATTCGAAATCATTCTTCGTTACTTTTGGGTTACCATCAAATTATATATTCTACTCCAAAACAGCATTAACAAGTCACAACACAATTGGTAATTTAATTCATTGATTTATTGACTTATTTTTAGTTTTCAACACAAATTTCGTTTAATTATAAATAATATAGTTATAATATAATAATATATTTCCACCAGCTTTTTTTTAATAGGATTTCTTATTATATAATTAAAATCCAAATTGTGTAATTACAATATAAACTAACATTTGTTATTTTATTCACTTGATTCACTGGTGTTCATTAATTTGCAAATAAACTGATCGATTCCAACCATTTTTGAATCTATTTTCTTATAAACAACAATATAACTTTTATTTCAATAGTGTATACTATATAGTTTCAAATGAATTTATTAACTAATTCATATAATTTAAAAAGCACAAAATATTTCTTTTTATTTATTTATTTATTTATTTATTTATTATATATTTTTTTTATTCTGAACTATGCAACAAGCCAATTTCAATCGTATGACAATAACAATTACAGTACAATGCCAACAAAACAAACAGGAAAACCGTACCAACAGCTAAAAACCCACATAATAATTTTTAACTCGGAAAACTAGATAACCGAACAAAGAAAAACACAAAACTCAAATCTAAACTGCCTGATCGGCTATTACTAGCTCAACCTCACATAACAAACACAAAAAGAAAAACCACTTCTTCCAACCAAAACTAAGAACTGACTGCCTCGAACTTGGATAATGGAAAAATTTCGCAGTCCAGAAAATTTGAATCAGCATAAAAGTATTAATGTATTTTCTTGTTATCACAAGAAAATGAATTTTTATTTTTTATATTATTTTTTTACGAAAAAATTAACTGTGAGAAACGATTCAAATTAACTAGAAAAAGTAATGTGATATATATTTCAATCATATATACTGAAAGTAGAAGGAAAATTTTAAATGATTTGTAAATCATGACGAAAACATTTGTCTTTTCCCAGACAAATGGAAAAGGAATCAAATTATTATAAAATTAGTTGACATCGAAGTTTTGTACATGGGCATTGTATTTGTGATAGTCAACATGAGAATAATTTGGGAAATTTGGAAAAGGGGGTAAAATTTTGATAAGAAAAGAATTAATGAAACGAATTAATGAAACGTTAAAACGTTACAATCTTTTGCCTTTCGGCCTTAATCTCTAACTTAATTAAAATTAAACATGAACAAAACAAGAAATTCAATAAGAAACTATTAGAAAAAGAGTGTAATAATAAAATAAAATAACTAATATTTAATAGCAAATTCTTAATATCTATTACTAAAAGAATTACAATAAATGGAATAGTAACATAAAACACACACTTAATAAAATTATTTCTTATATCTAAACCTACAGACTAATGGCACTGACATCCATGAATTTAAGAAACATCATCTGCAAAGTCCTTGTATGTCATCTGCTCTTCTCTCCCTGTTAAAACATATCCTTCATTTCGCATTCTTCGCAAAATCAAGTGATATTTACTATAGGTTTTCCCATAAGGGACTTGATCATCCTTAAATATTTTTAAAGCTGCTTTCATAATCTCAGCCATCTTCCCTTCAACTGTGGGCTTCACGACTTGTTCATAGAATAGCTTCTTATGTGCTGCTAAAGCAACTGACCCTTCAACAGACAACCATGAGTAAAAAATTGCCCTTTCCCAGAACCCACTCTTTGGAATCTCTGTCAAAAGTTTTTTTGCGGCTTTTGACTTAGCACTATCATCAGTTCTCAAAAAATACTTTTGGGTCATATAGGATAGTTCGCTCTGGTAAATGTTGTGTAGCAACAATGCACCCCCAGATAGACCATCTTCTACATCTTCTGGGTCTAGTAAAGCTGGGGTGAAGTTGCAATAGAGCATTCGTGTGCCCCTCATAACCTTCTCTTCCGGTACTGGACCTTGGGCGCCATGTAAAATACTGCTTCTAGTGGCCTAGAAGAGTTTTTAACAAAATGTTTTATCTAGACATTGGCTCTGACGACGGGTATCTAAGGCCGACTAGAACCCAGAGGATGGGGGTGAGTGAAGTGTCAGAGCATATCTAGATCTTGAATTCCCGTCAGGAATCACAAACCAGACAATAACAAAGCTAAACAAGTGGAGCTACATGAATGTTCCGTACTCCACCTTGACGTACGGTAGATCTATCACATTATTAAAATACAAAACTTAAACCTATAAATATAAATAAATATTGATACCTTGGTTTTCCCTTCGTCCATTTATCCAGCCATCCCTATAGCATGGTTGATGGCGTTGTTATACCAGTCCTCGAATTTATAATTATCTTGACTGCTGGATATTCGAAATCATTCTTCGTTACTTTTGGGTTACCATCAAATTATATATTCTACTCCAAAACAGCATTAACAAGTCACAACACAATTGGTAATTTAATTCATTGATTTATTGACTTATTTTTAGTTTTCAACACAAATTTCGTTTAATTATAAATAATATAGTTATAATATAATAATATATTTCCACCAGCTTTTTTTTAATAGGATTTCTTATTATATAATTAAAATCCAAATTGTGTAATTACAATATAAACTAACATTTGTTATTTTATTCACTTGATTCACTGGTGTTCATTAATTTGCAAATAAACTGATCGATTCCAACCATTTTTGAATCTATTTTCTTATAAACAACAATATAACTTTTATTTCAATAGTGTATACTATATAGTTTCAAATGAATTTATTAACTAATTCATATAATTTAAAAAGCACAAAATATTTCTTTTTATTTATTTATTTATTTATTTATTATATATTTTTTTTATTCTGAACTATGCAACAAGCCAATTTCAATCGTATGACAATAACAATTACAGTACAATGCCAACAAAACAAACAGGAAAACCGTACCAACAGCTAAAAACCCACATAATAATTTTTAACTCGGAAAACTAGATAACCGAACAAAGAAAAACACAAAACTCAAATCTAAACTGCCTGATCGGCTATTACTAGCTCAACCTCACATAACAAACACAAAAAGAAAAACCACTTCTTCCAACCAAAACTAAGAACTGACTGCCTCGAACTTGGATAATGGAAAAATTTCGCAGTCCAGAAAATTTGAATCAGCATAAAAGTATTAATGTATTTTCTTGTTATCACAAGAAAATGAATTTTTATTTTTTATATTATTTTTTTACGAAAAAATTAACTGTGAGAAACGATTCAAATTAACTAGAAAAAGTAATGTGATATATATTTCAATCATATATACTGAAAGTAGAAGGAAAATTTTAAATGATTTGTAAATCATGACGAAAACATTTGTCTTTTCCCAGACAAATGGAAAAGGAATCAAATTATTATAAAATTAGTTGACATCGAAGTTTTGTACATGGGCATTGTATTTGTGATAGTCAACATGAGAATAATTTGGGAAATTTGGAAAAGGGGGTAAAATTTTGATAAGAAAAGAATTAATGAAACGAATTAATGAAACGTTAAAACGTTACAATCTTTTGCCTTTCGGCCTTAATCTCTAACTTAATTAAAATTAAACATGAACAAAACAAGAAATTCAATAAGAAACTATTAGAAAAAGAGTGTAATAATAAAATAAAATAACTAATATTTAATAGCAAATTCTTAATATCTATTACTAAAAGAATTACAATAAATGGAATAGTAACATAAAACACACACTTAATAAAATTATTTCTTATATCTAAACCTACAGACTAATGGCACTGACATCCATGAATTTAAGAAACATCATCTGCAAAGTCCTTGTATGTCATCTGCTCTTCTCTCCCTGTTAAAACATATCCTTCATTTCGCATTCTTCGCAAAATCAAGTGATATTTACTATAGGTTTTCCCATAAGGGACTTGATCATCCTTAAATATTTTTAAAGCTGCTTTCATAATCTCAGCCATCTTCCCTTCAACTGTGGGCTTCACGACTTGTTCATAGAATAGCTTCTTATGTGCTGCTAAAGCAACTGACCCTTCAACAGACAACCATGAGTAAAAAATTGCCCTTTCCCAGAACCCACTCTTTGGAATCTCTGTCAAAAGTTTTTTTGCGGCTTTTGACTTAGCACTATCATCAGTTCTCAAAAAATACTTTTGGGTCATATAGGATAGTTCGCTCTGGTAAATGTTGTGTAGCAACAATGCACCCCCAGATAGACCATCTTCTACATCTTCTGGGTCTAGTAAAGCTGGGGTGAATTTGCAATAGAGCATTCGTGTGCCCCTCATAACCTTCTCTTCCGGTACTGGACCTTGGGCGCCATGTAAAATACTGCTTCTAGTGGCCTAGAAGAGTTTTTAACAAAATGTTTTATCTAGACATTGGCTCTGACGACGGGTATCTAAGGCCGACTAGAACCCAGAGGATGGGGGTGAGTGAAGTGTCAGAGCATATCTAGATCTTGAATTCCCGTCAGGAATCACAAACCAGACAATAACAAAGCTAAACAAGTGGAGCTACATGAATGTTCCGTACTCCACCTTGACGTACGGTAGATCTATCACATTATTAAAATACAAAACTTAAACCTATAAATATAAATAAATATTGATACCTTGGTTTTCCCTTCGTCCATTTATCCAGCCATCCCTATAGCATGGTTGATGGCGTTGTTATACCAGTCCTCGAATTTATAATTATCTTGACTGCTGGATATTCGAAATCATTCTTCGTTACTTTTGGGTTACCATCAAATTATATATTCTACTCCAAAACAGCATTAACAAGTCACAACACAATTGGTAATTTAATTCATTGATTTATTGACTTATTTTTAGTTTTCAACACAAATTTCGTTTAATTATAAATAATATAGTTATAATATAATAATATATTTCCACCAGCTTTTTTTTAATAGGATTTCTTATTATATAATTAAAATCCAAATTGTGTAATTACAATATAAACTAACATTTGTTATTTTATTCACTTGATTCACTGGTGTTCATTAATTTGCAAATAAACTGATCGATTCCAACCATTTTTGAATCTATTTTCTTATAAACAACAATATAACTTTTATTTCAATAGTGTATACTATATAGTTTCAAATGAATTTATTAACTAATTCATATAATTTAAAAAGCACAAAATATTTCTTTTTATTTATTTATTTATTTATTTATTATATATTTTTTTTATTCTGAACTATGCAACAAGCCAATTTCAATCGTATGACAATAACAATTACAGTACAATGCCAACAAAACAAACAGGAAAACCGTACCAACAGCTAAAAACCCACATAATAATTTTTAACTCGGAAAACTAGATAACCGAACAAAGAAAAACACAAAACTCAAATCTAAACTGCCTGATCGGCTATTACTAGCTCAACCTCACATAACAAACACAAAAAGAAAAACCACTTCTTCCAACCAAAACTAAGAACTGACTGCCTCGAACTTGGATAATGGAAAAATTTCGCAGTCCAGAAAATTTGAATCAGCATAAAAGTATTAATGTATTTTCTTGTTATCACAAGAAAATGAATTTTTATTTTTTATATTATTTTTTTACGAAAAAATTAACTGTGAGAAACGATTCAAATTAACTAGAAAAAGTAATGTGATATATATTTCAATCATATATACTGAAAGTAGAAGGAAAATTTTAAATGATTTGTAAATCATGACGAAAACATTTGTCTTTTCCCAGACAAATGGAAAAGGAATCAAATTATTATAAAATTAGTTGACATCGAAGTTTTGTACATGGGCATTGTATTTGTGATAGTCAACATGAGAATAATTTGGGAAATTTGGAAAAGGGGGTAAAATTTTGATAAGAAAAGAATTAATGAAACGAATTAATGAAACGTTAAAACGTTACAATCTTTTGCCTTTCGGCCTTAATCTCTAACTTAATTAAAATTAAACATGAACAAAACAAGAAATTCAATAAGAAACTATTAGAAAAAGAGTGTAATAATAAAATAAAATAACTAATATTTAATAGCAAATTCTTAATATCTATTACTAAAAGAATTACAATAAATGGAATAGTAACATAAAACACACACTTAATAAAATTATTTCTTATATCTAAACCTACAGACTAATGGCACTGACATCCATGAATTTAAGAAACATCATCTGCAAAGTCCTTGTATGTCATCTGCTCTTCTCTCCCTGTTAAAACATATCCTTCATTTCGCATTCTTCGCAAAATCAAGTGATATTTACTATAGGTTTTCCCATAAGGGACTTGATCATCCTTAAATATTTTTAAAGCTGCTTTCATAATCTCAGCCATCTTCCCTTCAACTGTGGGCTTCACGACTTGTTCATAGAATAGCTTCTTATGTGCTGCTAAAGCAACTGACCCTTCAACAGACAACCATGAGTAAAAAATTGCCCTTTCCCAGAACCCACTCTTTGGAATCTCTGTCAAAAGTTTTTTTGCGGCTTTTGACTTAGCACTATCATCAGTTCTCAAAAAATACTTTTGGGTCATATAGGATAGTTCGCTCTGGTAAATGTTGTGTAGCAACAATGCACCCCCAGATAGACCATCTTCTACATCTTCTGGGTCTAGTAAAGCTGGGGTGAAGTTGCAATAGAGCATTCGTGTGCCCCTCATAACCTTCTCTTCCGGTACTGGACCTTGGGCGCCATGTAAAATACTGCTTCTAGTGGCCTAGAAGAGTTTTTAACAAAATGTTTTATCTAGACATTGGCTCTGACGACGGGTATCTAAGGCCGACTAGAACCCAGAGGATGGGGGTGAGTGAAGTGTCAGAGCATATCTAGATCTTGAATTCCCGTCAGGAATCACAAACCAGACAATAAAAAAGCTAAACAAGTGGAGCTACATGAATGTTCCGTACTCCACCTTGACGTACGGTAGATCTATCACATTATTAAAATACAAAACTTAAACCTATAAATATAAATAAATATTGATACCTTGGTTTTCCCTTCGTCCATTTATCCAGCCATCCCTATAGCATGGTTGATGGCGTTGTTATACCAGTCCTCGAATTTATAATTATCTTGACTGCTGGATATTCGAAATCATTCTTCGTTACTTTTGGGTTACCATCAAATTATATATTCTACTCCAAAACAGCATTAACAAGTCACAACACAATTGGTAATTTAATTCATTGATTTATTGACTTATTTTTAGTTTTCAACACAAATTTCGTTTAATTATAAATAATATAGTTATAATATAATAATATATTTCCACCAGCTTTTTTTTAATAGGATTTCTTATTATATAATTAAAATCCAAATTGTGTAATTACAATATAAACTAACATTTGTTATTTTATTCACTTGATTCACTGGTGTTCATTAATTTGCAAATAAACTGATCGATTCCAACCATTTTTGAATCTATTTTCTTATAAACAACAATATAACTTTTATTTCAATAGTGTATACTATATAGTTTCAAATGAATTTATTAACTAATTCATATAATTTAAAAAGCACAAAATATTTCTTTTTATTTATTTATTTATTTATTTATTATATATTTTTTTTATTCTGAACTATGCAACAAGCCAATTTCAATCGTATGACAATAACAATTACAGTACAATGCCAACAAAACAAACAGGAAAACCGTACTAACAGCTAAAAACCCACATAATAATTTTTAACTCGGAAAACTAGATAACCGAACAAAGAAAAACACAAAACTCAAATCTAAACTGCCTGATCGGCTATTACTAGCTCAACCTCACATAACAAACACAAAAAGAAAAACCACTTCTTCCAACCAAAACTAAGAACTGACTGCCTCGAACTTGGATAATGGAAAAATTTCGCAGTCCAGAAAATTTGAATCAGCATAAAAGTATTAATGTATTTTCTTGTTATCACAAGAAAATGAATTTTTATTTTTTATATTATTTTTTTACGAAAAAATTAACTGTGAGAAACGATTCAAATTAACTAGAAAAAGTAATGTGATATATATTTCAATCATATATACTGAAAGTAGAAGGAAAATTTTAAATGATTTGTAAATCATGACGAAAACATTTGTCTTTTCCCAGACAAATGGAAAAGGAATCAAATTATTATAAAATTAGTTGACATCGAAGTTTTGTACATGGGCATTGTATTTGTGATAGTCAACATGAGAATAATTTGGGAAATTTGGAAAAGGGGGTAAAATTTTGATAAGAAAAGAATTAATGAAACGAATTAATGAAACGTTAAAACGTTACAATCTTTTGCCTTTCGGCCTTAATCTCTAACTTAATTAAAATTAAACATGAACAAAACAAGAAATTCAATAAGAAACTATTAGAAAAAGAGTGTAATAATAAAATAAAATAACTAATATTTAATAGCAAATTCTTAATATCTATTACTAAAAGAATTACAATAAATGGAATAGTAACATAAAACACACACTTAATAAAATTATTTCTTATATCTAAACCTACAGACTAATGGCACTGACATCCATGAATTTAAGAAACATCATCTGCAAAGTCCTTGTATGTCATCTGCTCTTCTCTCCCTGTTAAAACATATCCTTCATTTCGCATTCTTCGCAAAATCAAGTGATATTTACTATAGGTTTTCCCATAAGGGACTTGATCATCCTTAAATATTTTTAAAGCTGCTTTCATAATCTCAGCCATCTTCCCTTCAACTGTGGGCTTCACGACTTGTTCATAGAATAGCTTCTTATGTGCTGCTAAAGCAACTGACCCTTCAACAGACAACCATGAGTAAAAAATTGCCCTTTCCCAGAACCCACTCTTTGGAATCTCTGTCAAAAGTTTTTTTGCGGCTTTTGACTTAGCACTATCATCAGTTCTCAAAAAATACTTTTGGGTCATATAGGATAGTTCGCTCTGGTAAATGTTGTGTAGCAACAATGCACCCCCAGATAGACCATCTTCTACATCTTCTGGGTCTAGTAAAGCTGGGGTGAATTTGCAATAGAGCATTCGTGTGCCCCTCATAACCTTCTCTTCCGGTACTGGACCTTGGGCGCCATGTAAAATACTGCTTCTAGTGGCCTAGAAGAGTTTTTAACAAAATGTTTTATCTAGACATTGGCTCTGACGACGGGTATCTAAGGCCGACTAGAACCCAGAGGATGGGGGTGAGTGAAGTGTCAGAGCATATCTAGATCTTGAATTCCCGTCAGGAATCACAAACCAGACAATAACAAAGCTAAACAAGTGGAGCTACATGAATGTTCCGTACTCCACCTTGACGTACGGTAGATCTATCACATTATTAAAATACAAAACTTAAACCTATAAATATAAATAAATATTGATACCTTGGTTTTCCCTTCGTCCATTTATCCAGCCATCCCTATAGCATGGTTGATGGCGTTGTTATACCAGTCCTCGAATTTATAATTATCTTGACTGCTGGATATTCGAAATCATTCTTCGTTACTTTTGGGTTACCATCAAATTATATATTCTACTCCAAAACAGCATTAACAAGTCACAACACAATTGGTAATTTAATTCATTGATTTATTGACTTATTTTTAGTTTTCAACACAAATTTCGTTTAATTATAAATAATATAGTTATAATATAATAATATATTTCCACCAGCTTTTTTTTAATAGGATTTCTTATTATATAATTAAAATCCAAATTGTGTAATTACAATATAAACTAACATTTGTTATTTTATTCACTTGATTCACTGGTGTTCATTAATTTGCAAATAAACTGATCGATTCCAACCATTTTTGAATCTATTTTCTTATAAACAACAATATAACTTTTATTTCAATAGTGTATACTATATAGTTTCAAATGAATTTATTAACTAATTCATATAATTTAAAAAGCACAAAATATTTCTTTTTATTTATTTATTTATTTATTTATTATATATTTTTTTTATTCTGAACTATGCAACAAGCCAATTTCAATCGTATGACAATAACAATTACAGTACAATGCCAACAAAACAAACAGGAAAACCGTACCAACAGCTAAAAACCCACATAATAATTTTTAACTCGGAAAACTAGATAACCGAACAAAGAAAAACACAAAACTCAAATCTAAACTGCCTGATCGGCTATTACTAGCTCAACCTCACATAACAAACACAAAAAGAAAAACCACTTCTTCCAACCAAAACTAAGAACTGACTGCCTCGAACTTGGATAATGGAAAAATTTCGCAGTCCAGAAAATTTGAATCAGCATAAAAGTATTAATGTATTTTCTTGTTATCACAAGAAAATGAATTTTTATTTTTTATATTATTTTTTTACGAAAAAATTAACTGTGAGAAACGATTCAAATTAACTAGAAAAAGTAATGTGATATATATTTCAATCATATATACTGAAAGTAGAAGGAAAATTTTAAATGATTTGTAAATCATGACGAAAACATTTGTCTTTTCCCAGACAAATGGAAAAGGAATCAAATTATTATAAAATTAGTTGACATCGAAGTTTTGTACATGGGCATTGTATTTGTGATAGTCAACATGAGAATAATTTGGGAAATTTGGAAAAGGGGGTAAAATTTTGATAAGAAAAGAATTAATGAAACGAATTAATGAAACGTTAAAACGTTACAATCTTTTGCCTTTCGGCCTTAATCTCTAACTTAATTAAAATTAAACATGAACAAAACAAGAAATTCAATAAGAAACTATTAGAAAAAGAGTGTAATAATAAAATAAAATAACTAATATTTAATAGCAAATTCTTAATATCTATTACTAAAAGAATTACAATAAATGGAATAGTAACATAAAACACACACTTAATAAAATTATTTCTTATATCTAAACCTACAGACTAATGGCACTGACATCCATGAATTTAAGAAACATCATCTGCAAAGTCCTTGTATGTCATCTGCTCTTCTCTCCCTGTTAAAACATATCCTTCATTTCGCATTCTTCGCAAAATCAAGTGATATTTACTATAGGTTTTCCCATAAGGGACTTGATCATCCTTAAATATTTTTAAAGCTGCTTTCATAATCTCAGCCATCTTCCCTTCAACTGTGGGCTTCACGACTTGTTCATAGAATAGCTTCTTATGTGCTGCTAAAGCAACTGACCCTTCAACAGACAACCATGAGTAAAAAATTGCCCTTTCCCAGAACCCACTCTTTGGAATCTCTGTCAAAAGTTTTTTTGCGGCTTTTGACTTAGCACTATCATCAGTTCTCAAAAAATACTTTTGGGTCATATAGGATAGTTCGCTCTGGTAAATGTTGTGTAGCAACAATGCACCCCCAGATAGACCATCTTCTACATCTTCTGGGTCTAGTAAAGCTGGGGTGAATTTGCAATAGAGCATTCGTGTGCCCCTCATAACCTTCTCTTCCGGTACTGGACCTTGGGCGCCATGTAAAATACTGCTTCTAGTGGCCTAGAAGAGTTTTTAACAAAATGTTTTATCTAGACATTGGCTCTGACGACGGGTATCTAAGGCCGACTAGAACCCAGAGGATGGGGGTGAGTGAAGTGTCAGAGCATATCTAGATCTTGAATTCCCGTCAGGAATCACAAACCAGACAATAACAAAGCTAAACAAGTGGAGCTACATGAATGTTCCGTACTCCACCTTGACGTACGGTAGATCTATCACATTATTAAAATACAAAACTTAAACCTATAAATATAAATAAATATTGATACCTTGGTTTTCCCTTCGTCCATTTATCCAGCCATCCCTATAGCATGGTTGATGGCGTTGTTATACCAGTCCTCGAATTTATAATTATCTTGACTGCTGGATATTCGAAATCATTCTTCGTTACTTTTGGGTTACCATCAAATTATATATTCTACTCCAAAACAGCATTAACAAGTCACAACACAATTGGTAATTTAATTCATTGATTTATTGACTTATTTTTAGTTTTCAACACAAATTTCGTTTAATTATAAATAATATAGTTATAATATAATAATATATTTCCACCAGCTTTTTTTTAATAGGATTTCTTATTATATAATTAAAATCCAAATTGTGTAATTACAATATAAACTAACATTTGTTATTTTATTCACTTGATTCACTGGTGTTCATTAATTTGCAAATAAACTGATCGATTCCAACCATTTTTGAATCTATTTTCTTATAAACAACAATATAACTTTTATTTCAATAGTGTATACTATATAGTTTCAAATGAATTTATTAACTAATTCATATAATTTAAAAAGCACAAAATATTTCTTTTTATTTATTTATTTATTTATTTATTATATATTTTTTTTATTCTGAACTATGCAACAAGCCAATTTCAATCGTATGACAATAACAATTACAGTACAATGCCAACAAAACAAACAGGAAAACCGTACCAACAGCTAAAAACCCACATAATAATTTTTAACTCGGAAAACTAGATAACCGAACAAAGAAAAACACAAAACTCAAATCTAAACTGCCTGATCGGCTATTACTAGCTCAACCTCACATAACAAACACAAAAAGAAAAACCACTTCTTCCAACCAAAACTAAGAACTGACTGCCTCGAACTTGGATAATGGAAAAATTTCGCAGTCCAGAAAATTTGAATCAGCATAAAAGTATTAATGTATTTTCTTGTTATCACAAGAAAATGAATTTTTATTTTTTATATTATTTTTTTACGAAAAAATTAACTGTGAGAAACGATTCAAATTAACTAGAAAAAGTAATGTGATATATATTTCAATCATATATACTGAAAGTAGAAGGAAAATTTTAAATGATTTGTAAATCATGACGAAAACATTTGTCTTTTCCCAGACAAATGGAAAAGGAATCAAATTATTATAAAATTAGTTGACATCGAAGTTTTGTACATGGGCATTGTATTTGTGATAGTCAACATGAGAATAATTTGGGAAATTTGGAAAAGGGGGTAAAATTTTGATAAGAAAAGAATTAATGAAACGAATTAATGAAACGTTAAAACGTTACAATCTTTTGCCTTTCGGCCTTAATCTCTAACTTAATTAAAATTAAACATGAACAAAACAAGAAATTCAATAAGAAACTATTAGAAAAAGAGTGTAATAATAAAATAAAATAACTAATATTTAATAGCAAATTCTTAATATCTATTACTAAAAGAATTACAATAAATGGAATAGTAACATAAAACACACACTTAATAAAATTATTTCTTATATCTAAACCTACAGACTAATGGCACTGACATCCATGAATTTAAGAAACATCATCTGCAAAGTCCTTGTATGTCATCTGCTCTTCTCTCCCTGTTAAAACATATCCTTCATTTCGCATTCTTCGCAAAATCAAGTGATATTTACTATAGGTTTTCCCATAAGGGACTTGATCATCCTTAAATATTTTTAAAGCTGCTTTCATAATCTCAGCCATCTTCCCTTCAACTGTGGGCTTCACGACTTGTTCATAGAATAGCTTCTTATGTGCTGCTAAAGCAACTGACCCTTCAACAGACAACCATGAGTAAAAAATTGCCCTTTCCCAGAACCCACTCTTTGGAATCTCTGTCAAAAGTTTTTTTGCGGCTTTTGACTTAGCACTATCATCAGTTCTCAAAAAATACTTTTGGGTCATATAGGATAGTTCGCTCTGGTAAATGTTGTGTAGCAACAATGCACCCCCAGATAGACCATCTTCTACATCTTCTGGGTCTAGTAAAGCTGGGGTGAAGTTGCAATAGAGCATTCGTGTGCCCCTCACAACCTTCTCTTCCGGTACTGGACCTTGGGCGCCATGTAAAATACTGCTTCTAGTGGCCTAGAAGAGTTTTTAACAAAATGTTTTATCTAGACATTGGCTCTGACGACGGGTATCTAAGGCCGACTAGAACCCAGAGGATGGGGGTGAGTGAAGTGTCAGAGCATATCTAGATCTTGAATTCCCGTCAGGAATCACAAACCAGACAATAACAAAGCTAAACAAGTGGAGCTACATGAATGTTCCGTACTCCACCTTGACGTACGGTAGATCTATCACATTATTAAAATACAAAACTTAAACCTATAAATATAAATAAATATTGATACCTTGGTTTTCCCTTCGTCCATTTATCCAGCCATCCCTATAGCATGGTTGATGGCGTTGTTATACCAGTCCTCGAATTTATAATTATCTTGACTGCTGGATATTCGAAATCATTCTTCGTTACTTTTGGGTTACCATCAAATTATATATTCTACTCCAAAACAGCATTAACAAGTCACAACACAATTGGTAATTTAATTCATTGATTTATTGACTTATTTTTAGTTTTCAACACAAATTTCGTTTAATTATAAATAATATAGTTATAATATAATAATATATTTCCACCAGCTTTTTTTTAATAGGATTTCTTATTATATAATTAAAATCCAAATTGTGTAATTACAATATAAACTAACATTTGTTATTTTATTCACTTGATTCACTGGTGTTCATTAATTTGCAAATAAACTGATCGATTCCAACCATTTTTGAATCTATTTTCTTATAAACAACAATATAACTTTTATTTCAATAGTGTATACTATATAGTTTCAAATGAATTTATTAACTAATTCATATAATTTAAAAAGCACAAAATATTTCTTTTTATTTATTTATTTATTTATTTATTATATATTTTTTAGGGTTCCGTTTTTTATACGGAACACTATTGGTGAGAGTAAAACGAGTTTTTCACATTATATCGATTATCTCGTAAACTATAAATGCTATGGACTTGAAATTTGGCATGTGTATAAAACTAATCTGTCCACATGAAATGACGAATACAAATAAAACTAAAGTGGTTTTCGTTTGGTTTACAGGGGTTCGATGTGAGACCTTTGAGAAAATAGATTTTTTTATAGATTCAAGTAGGGTATCATATGAAAGGGCTTCATTTCAGTATTTCTTAAAAATTTATTTTGGAATTTTACAACTCACCATTTTTTGTATAATTCTGAATAATGACGTTTTTTTCGTGTTTTCTTAACTCGATTAGCTCCGAACCTAACTGATCGAAAATTTTCAAATGTATTTGGAATGATAGAAAAATGTACTAATTTTAATAAAAAATATATAAAAGTGTCATATTCTCATAATTAGATTTATTAAGGGGGTGGAAATGAGGAGGGGTAAAAACACTATTTAAAATGTGGTCAAGTGGGGTGTCATTTGAAAGAGCACCTAATTTAGAAATCATAGCAATTTTTTTTAGAATTTTGCGGTGCACAGTTTTTGAGTTATTGTCAAAAACATACCGTTCCCCCCCCCCTTCGTTTCGACACTGATTGACAGAAAAATTTGGAAAAATTCACAAAGTTAGGAAATTTGGTAAATTTTGTATGAAAATTATACCGAAGTCTCAAATAATTATATTTCTGTGTGTTTAGGGGACCGGGGTAAAGAGGGTAAAAAAAAAACTTTTTTGACCCAAGCGAGTGGGGTGTCATTTGAAAGAGCACCTAATTTAGAATTCGTTGCAGTTTTTTTTATAATTTTGCGGTGCACAGTTTTTGAGTTATGGATAAAAAAGTGCAAAATTCAAACCGTTCCCCCCCCCCCTTCGTTTCGACACTGATTGACATAAAAATTTGGAAAAATTCACAGAGTTAGGCAATTTGGTAAATTTTGTATGAAAATTATAGCGAAGTCTCAAATAATTATATTTCTGTGTGTTTAGGGGACCGGGGTAAAGAGGGTAAAAAAAAAACTTTTTTGACCCAAGCGAGTGGGGTGTCATTTGAAAGAGCACCTAATTTAAAATTCGTTGCAGTTTTTTTTATAATTTTGCGGTGCACAGTTTTTGAGTTATGGACAAAAAAGTGCAAAATTCAAACCGTTCCCCCCCCCTTCGTTTCGACACTGATTGACATAAAAATTTGGAAAAATTCACAGAGTTAGGCGATTTGGTATATTTTGTATGAAAATTATAGCGAAGTCTCAAATAATTATATTTCTGTGTGTTTAGGGGACCGGGGTAAAGAGGGTAAAAAAAAAACTTTTTTGACCCAAGCGAGTGGGGTGTCATTTGAAAGAGCACCTAATTTAGAATTTGTTGCAATTTTTTTTAGAAATTTTCGGTGCACAGTTTTTGAGTTATGGACAAAAAAGTGCAAAATTAAAACCGTTCCCCCCCCTACGTTTCGACACTGATTGACAGAAAAATTTGTAAAAATTCACAGAGCTAGGCAATTTGGTAAATTTTGTATGAAAATTATACCGAAGTCTCAAATAATTATATTTCTGAGTGTTTAGGGGACCGGGGTAAAGAGGGTAAAAAAAAACTTTTTTGACCCAAGCGAATGGAGTGTCATTTGAAAGAGCACCTAATTTAAAAATCATTGCAATTTTTTTTATAATTTTGCGGTGCACAGTTTTTGAGTTATGATCAAAAATGTTCAAAATTCAGACCGTCTCCCCGTGTATCAAATATTTATTAATCGTTTTGAAAGGGTAGGAATGGTAAGGTGAAATAAAGCTTTTTAACCCGAATAGCAATAGTGAGTGGGACTGGCGTGTACATTTTTAGTCATGTCATCCTTTGTACTGATTCTTAGAGCAATTCTTAATTTTGCAACTCTTTTAGAGTGAATATAACCAGTTATCCAAAAGAAAGAACTTTATTTTTAAAATTATCACGGTCCTTTACTATCTATTGTATATTGTATTGTATTGTATGCCATAAGTGGGCCCAAAAGGTGGCGTAAATTCTCAAGGTTCAAATCAGATTGATGTGATTTGTTAGTTTGTGTTAAGATCCACGTTTGTAATCCATTCATAATTACTGGTTTAATAAATTTCTTGTATAACTTTAGAAAATGTTGAGTTTTAATTGAATGGTAAGTTCGATAACCTGCAATTATTTTAGGGTTAATATTTGTTTAATATGCTATTGTTTAAGTCAAACATTGATCTTTTGTTAGTTTTAAATATTGTTAAAATTATACGTTGTTTTTCAAGCACCGACTCAAATATCGAACTTATGTAATCTAACACAAAAAAATTGTTGCTATAGAAAGAACTGAAAATTTTAGTAAAGCGATGAGCCTATAATTCTATGGAACACGAAAAATATAGCGAAGCTTCAAGTGATTTTATTTCTATGTGTTTAGGGGATGGGAGTGGGGAAGGGTGAAAAATTGTTTTTTTGACCCGCATGAGTGGGATGTCATTTGATAGAGCACCAAAATTAAAAAACAATACAGTTTTTTTAGAATTTTGCGATGCACCGTTTTTGAATTATTCTCAAAAAAGTGCAACAAAAGGTTGGTCCCCCCTCCCTATACGTTTCTTCGTTGATTGACAGAAAAATTTGAAAAAATTCATAGAGATAGGAAATTTAATAAACCCTTAACGAAAAATATAGCGTAGCCTCAAGTAGTTTTAATTCTACGTGTTTAGGGGATAGGAGTGGGGAATCGTGAAAAAAAGGTTTTTTGGCTCGCATGAGTGTCATTTGAAAGAACACCAAAATTAAGAAACATTACAATTATTTTAGAATCTTGCGATGCACAGTTTTTGAATTATTGTCAAAAAAGTCCTATTTTTAGCGTTAACACCACTCCACCCCTAAATTTCGTCGTTGTTTAACAGAATTGAGTCGTTCCTTAGCTACCATAAATAGCTATGGATATAATTTAACCTAAAGTAATATTTTTTATATCATTTCGATCAATTTAGATGAGATTGACATTAACTATTGATATTTACGATGAACCATTTAGTTTTTATGTGTCTATGGTCTGGCAATATAAACCCTTTACAACACAACTTTATGTAAATTATTTTGATATTGTTTTCTTTACATTCACGGAACCCTTGACGAGCGAATTTTATTCGCACTTGTCTGACTTTTTTTATTCTGAACTATGCAACAAGCCAATTTCAATCGTATGACAATAACAATTACAGTACAATGCCAACAAAACAAACAGGAAAACCGTACCAACAGCTAAAAACCCACATAATAATTTTTAACTCGGAAAACTAGATAACCGAACAAAGAAAAACACAAAACTCAAATCTAAACTGCCTGATCGGCTATTACTAGCTCTACCTCACATAACAAACACAAAAAGAAAAACCACTTCTTCCAACCAAAACTAAGAACTGACTGCCTCGAACTTGGATAATGGAAAAATTTCGCAGTCCAGAAAATTTGAATCAGCATAAAAGTATTAATGTATTTTCTTGTTATCACAAGAAAATGAATTTTTATTTTTTATATTATTTTTTTACGAAAAAATTAACTGTGAGAAACGATTCAAATTAACTAGAAAAAGTAATGTGATATATATTTCAATCATATATACTGAAAGTAGAAGGAAAATTTTAAATGATTTGTAAATCATGACGAAAACATTTGTCTTTTCCCAGACAAATGGAAAAGGAATCAAATTATTATAAAATTAGTTGACATCGAAGTTTTGTACATGGGCATTGTATTTGTGATAGTCAACATGAGAATAATTTGGGAAATTTGGAAAAGGGGGTAAAATTTTGATAAGAAAAGAATTAATGAAACGAATTAATGAAACGTTAAAACGTTACAATCTTTTGCCTTTCGGCCTTAATCTCTAACTTAATTAAAATTAAACATGAACAAAACAAGAAATTCAATAAGAAACTATTAGAAAAAGAGTGTAATAATAAAATAAAATAACTAATATTTAATAGCAAATTCTTAATATCTATTACTAAAAGAATTACAATAAATGGAATAGTAACATAAAACACACACTTAATAAAATTATTTCTTATATATAAACCTACAGACTAATGGCACTGACATCCATGAATTTAAGAAACATCATCTGCAAAGTCCTTGTATGTCATCTGCTCTTCTCTCCCTGTTAAAACATATCCTTCATTTCGCATTCTTCGCAAAATCAAGTGATATTTACTATAGGTTTTCCCATAAGGGACTTGATCATCCTTAAATATTTTTAAAGCTGCTTTCATAATCTCAGCCATCTTCCCTTCAACTGTGGGCTTCACGACTTGTTCATAGAATAGCTTCTTATGTGCTGCTAAAGCAACTGACCCTTCAACAGACAACCATGAGTAAAAAATTGCCCTTTCCCAGAACCCACTCTTTGGAATCTCTGTCAAAAGTTTTTTTGCGGCTTTTGACTTAGCACTATCATCAGTTCTCAAAAAATACTTTTGGGTCATATAGGATAGTTCGCTCTGGTAAATGTTGTGTAGCAACAATGCACCCCCAGATAGACCATCTTCTACATCTTCTGGGTCTAGTAAAGCTGGGGTGAAGTTGCAATAGAGCATTCGTGTGCCCCTCATAACCTTCTCTTCCGGTACTGGACCTTGGGCGCCATGTAAAATACTGCTTCTAGTGGCCTAGAAGAGTTTTTAACAAAATGTTTTATCTAGACATTGGCTCTGACGACGGGTATCTAAGGCCGACTAGAACCCAGAGGATGGGGGTGAGTGAAGTGTCAGAGCATATCTAGATCTTGAATTCCCGTCAGGAATCACAAACCAGACAATAACAAAGCTAAACAAGTGGAGCTACATGAATGTTCCGTACTCCACCTTGACGTACGGTAGATCTATCACATTATTAAAATACAAAACTTAAACCTATAAATATAAATAAATATTGATACCTTGGTTTTCCCTTCGTCCATTTATCCAGCCATCCCTATAGCATGGTTGATGGCGTTGTTATACCAGTCCTCGAATTTATAATTATCTTGACTGCTGGATATTCGAAATCATTCTTCGTTACTTTTGGGTTACCATCAAATTATATATTCTACTCCAAAACAGCATTAACAAGTCACAACACAATTGGTAATTTAATTCATTGATTTATTGACTTATTTTTAGTTTTCAACACAAATTTCGTTTAATTATAAATAATATAGTTATAATATAATAATATATTTCCACCAGCTTTTTTTTAATAGGATTTCTTATTATATAATTAAAATCCAAATTGTGTAATTACAATATAAACTAACATTTGTTATTTTATTCACTTGATTCACTGGTGTTCATTAATTTGCAAATAAACTGATCGATTCCAACCATTTTTGAATCTATTTTCTTATAAACAACAATATAACTTTTATTTCAATAGTGTATACTATATAGTTTCAAATGAATTTATTAACTAATTCATATAATTTAAAAAGCACAAAATATTTCTTTTTATTTATTTATTTATTTATTTATTATATATTTTTTTTATTCTGAACTATGCAACAAGCCAATTTCAATCGTATGACAATAACAATTACAGTACAATGCCAACAAAACAAACAGGAAAACCGTACCAACAGCTAAAAACCCACATAATAATTTTTAACTCGGAAAACTAGATAACCGAACAAAGAAAAACACAAAACTCAAATCTAAACTGCCTGATCGGCTATTACTAGCTCAACCTCACATAACAAACACAAAAAGAAAAACCACTTCTTCCAACCAAAACTAAGAACTGACTGCCTCGAACTTGGATAATGGAAAAATTTCGCAGTCCAGAAAATTTGAATCAGCATAAAAGTATTAATGTATTTTCTTGTTATCACAAGAAAATGAATTTTTATTTTTTATATTATTTTTTTACGAAAAAATTAACTGTGAGAAACGATTCAAATTAACTAGAAAAAGTAATGTGATATATATTTCAATCATATATACTGAAAGTAGAAGGAAAATTTTAAATGATTTGTAAATCATGACGAAAACATTTGTCTTTTCCCAGACAAATGGAAAAGGAATCAAATTATTATAAAATTAGTTGACATCGAAGTTTTGTACATGGGCATTGTATTTGTGATAGTCAACATGAGAATAATTTGGGAAATTTGGAAAAGGGGGTAAAATTTTGGGGTGTCATTTGAAGGAGCGAGTGGGGTGTCATTTGAAAGAGCACCTAATTTAGAATTCGTTGCAGTTTTTTTTATAATTTTGCGGTGCACAGTTTTTGAGTTATGGATAAAAAAGTGCAAAATTCAAACCGCTCCCCCCCCCCTCCGTTTCGACACTGATTGACATAAAAATTTGGAAAAATTCACAGAGTTAGGCAATTTGGTAAATTTTGTATGAAAATTATAGCGAAGTCTCAAATAATTATATTTCTGTGTGTTTAGGGGACCGGGGTAAAGAGGGTAAAAAAAAAACTTTTTTGACCCAAGCGAGTGGGGTGTCATTTGAAAGAGCACCTAATTTAAAATTCGTTGCAGTTTTTTTTATAATTTTGCGGTGCACAGTTTTTGAGTTATGGACAAAAAAGTGCAAAATTCAAACCGTCCCCCCCCCCTTCGTTTCGACACTGATTGACATAAAAATTTGGAAAAATTCACAGAGTTAGGCGATTTGGTATATTTTGTATGAAAATTATAGCGAAGTCTCAAATAATTATATTTCTGTGTGTTTAGGGGACCGGGGTAAAGAGGGTAAAAAAAAAACTTTTTTGACCCAAGCGAGTGGGGTGTCATTTGAAAGAGCACCTAATTTAGAATTTGTTGCAATTTTTTTTAGAAATTTTCGGTGCACAGTTTTTGAGTTATGGACAAAAAAGTGCAAAATTAAAACCGTTCCCCCCCCTACGTTTCGACACTGATTGACAGAAAAATTTGTAAAAATTCACAGAGCTAGGCAATTTGGTAAATTTTGTATGAAAATTATACCGAAGTCTCAAATAATTATATTTCTGAGTGTTTAGGGGACCGGGGTAAAGAGGGTAAAAAAAAAACTTTTTTGACCCAAGCGAGTGGGGTGTCATTTGAAAGAACACCTAATTTAGAATTCGTTGCAGTTTTTTTTATAATTTTGCGGTGCACAGTTTTTGAGTTATGGACAAAAAACTGCAAAATTCAAACCGTTCCCTCCCCTACGTTTCAACACTGATTGACAGAAAAATTTGAAAAAATTCACAGAGCTAGGAAATTTAGTAAATTTTGTATGAAAATTATACCGAAGTCTCAAATAATTATATTTTTGTGTGTTTAGGGCACCGGGGTAGAGAGGGTAAAAAAAAACTTTTTTGACCCAAGCGAATGGAGTGTCATTTGAAAGAGCACCTAATTTAAAAATCATTGCAATTTTTTTTATAATTTTGCGGTGCACAGTTTTTGAGTTATGATCAAAAATGTTCAAAATTCAGACCGTCTCCCCGTGTATCAAATATTTATTAATCGTTTTGAAAGGGTAGGAATGGTAAGGTGAAATAAAGCTTTTTAACCCGAATAGCAATAGTGAGTGGGACTGGCGTGTACATTTTTAGTCATGTCATCCTTTGTACTGATTCTTAGAGCAATTCTTAATTTTGCAACTCTTTTAGAGTGAATATAACCAGTTATCCAAAAGAAAGAACTTTATTTTTAAAATTATCACGGTCCTTTACTATCTATTGTATATTGTATTGTATTGTATGCCATAAGTGGGCCCAAAAGGTGGCGTAAATTCTCAAGGTTCAAATCAGATTGATGTGATTTGTTAGTTTGTGTTAAGATCCACGTTTGTAATCCATTCATAATTACTGGTTTAATAAATTTCTTGTATAACTTTAGAAAATGTTGAGTTTTAATTGAATGGTAAGTTCGATAACCTGCAATTATTTTAGGGTTAATATTTGTTTAATATGCTATTGTTTAAGTCAAACATTGATCTTTTGTTAGTTTTAAATATTGTTAAAATTATACGTTGTTTTTCAAGCACCGACTCAAATATCGAACTTATGTAATCTAACACAAAAAAATTGTTGCTATAGAAAGAACTGAAAATTTTAGTAAAGCGATGAGCCTATAATTCTATGGAACACGAAAAATATAGCGAAGCTTCAAGTGATTTTATTTCTATGTGTTTAGGGGATGGGAGTGGGGAAGGGTGAAAAATTGTTTTTTTGACCCGCATGAGTGGGATGTCATTTGATAGAGCACCAAAATTAAAAAACAATACAGTTTTTTTAGAATTTTGCGATGCACCGTTTTTGAATTATTCTCAAAAAAGTGCAACAAAAGGTTGGTCCCCCCTCCCTATACGTTTCTTCGTTGATTGACAGAAAAATTTGAAAAAATTCATAGAGATAGGAAATTTAATAAACCCTTAACGAAAAATATAGCGTAGCCTCAAGTAGTTTTAATTCTACGTGTTTAGGGGATAGGAGTGGGGAATCGTGAAAAAAAGGTTTTTTGGCTCGCATGAGTGTCATTTGAAAGAACACCAAAATTAAGAAACATTACAATTATTTTAGAATCTTGCGATGCACAGTTTTTGAATTATTGTCAAAAAAGTCCTATTTTTAGCGTTAACACCACTCCACCCCTAAATTTCGTCGTTGTTTAACAGAATTGAGTCGTTCCTTAGCTACCATAAATAGCTATGGATATAATTTAACCTAAAGTAATATTTTTTATATCATTTCGATCAATTTAGATGAGATTGACATTAACTATTGATATTTACGATGAACCATTTAGTTTTTATGTGTCTATGGTCTGGCAATATAAACCCTTTACAACACAACTTTATGTAAATTATTTTGATATTGTTTTCTTTACATTCACGGAACCCTTGACGAGCGAATTTTATTCGCACTTGTCTGACTTTTTTTATTCTGAACTATGCAACAAGCCAATTTCAATCGTATGACAATAACAATTACAGTACAATGCCAACAAAACAAACAGGAAAACCGTACCAACAGCTAAAAACCCACATAATAATTTTTAACTCGGAAAACTAGATAACCGAACAAAGAAAAACACAAAACTCAAATCTAAACTGCCTGATCGGCTATTACTAGCTCAACCTCACATAACAAACACAAAAAGAAAAACCACTTCTTCCAACCAAAACTAAGAACTGACTGCCTCGAACTTGGATAATGGAAAAATTTCGCAGTCCAGAAAATTTGAATCAGCATAAAAGTATTAATGTATTTTCTTGTTATCACAAGAAAATGAATTTTTATTTTTTATATTATTTTTTTACGAAAAAATTAACTGTGAGAAACGATTCAAATTAACTAGAAAAAGTAATGTGATATATATTTCAATCATATATACTGAAAGTAGAAGGAAAATTTTAAATGATTTGTAAATCATGACGAAAACATTTGTCTTTTCCCAGACAAATGGAAAAGGAATCAAATTATTATAAAATTAGTTGACATCGAAGTTTTGTACATGGGCATTGTATTTGTGATAGTCAACATGAGAATAATTTGGGAAATTTGGAAAAGGGGGTAAAATTTTGATAAGAAAAGAATTAATGAAACGAATTAATGAAACGTTAAAACGTTACAATCTTTTGCCTTTCGGCCTTAATCTCTAACTTAATTAAAATTAAACATGAACAAAACAAGAAATTCAATAAGAAACTATTAGAAAAAGAGTGTAATAATAAAATAAAATAACTAATATTTAATAGCAAATTCTTAATATCTATTACTAAAAGAATTACAATAAATGGAATAGTAACATAAAACACACACTTAATAAAATTATTTCTTATATATAAACCTACAGACTAATGGCACTGACATCCATGAATTTAAGAAACATCATCTGCAAAGTCCTTGTATGTCATCTGCTCTTCTCTCCCTGTTAAAACATATCCTTCATTTCGCATTCTTCGCAAAATCAAGTGATATTTACTATAGGTTTTCCCATAAGGGACTTGATCATCCTTAAATATTTTTAAAGCTGCTTTCATAATCTCAGCCATCTTCCCTTCAACTGTGGGCTTCACGACTTGTTCATAGAATAGCTTCTTATGTGCTGCTAAAGCAACTGACCCTTCAACAGACAACCATGAGTAAAAAATTGCCCTTTCCCAGAACCCACTCTTTGGAATCTCTGTCAAAAGTTTTTTTGCGGCTTTTGACTTAGCACTATCATCAGTTCTCAAAAAATACTTTTGGGTCATATAGGATAGTTCGCTCTGGTAAATGTTGTGTAGCAACAATGCACCCCCAGATAGACCATCTTCTACATCTTCTGGGTCTAGTAAAGCTGGGGTGAAGTTGCAATAGAGCATTCGTGTGCCCCTCATAACCTTCTCTTCCGGTACTGGACCTTGGGCGCCATGTAAAATACTGCTTCTAGTGGCCTAGAAGAGTTTTTAACAAAATGTTTTATCTAGACATTGGCTCTGACGACGGGTATCTAAGGCCGACTAGAACCCAGAGGATGGGGGTGAGTGAAGTGTCAGAGCATATCTAGATCTTGAATTCCCGTCAGGAATCACAAACCAGACAATAACAAAGCTAAACAAGTGGAGCTACATGAATGTTCCGTACTCCACCTTGACGTACGGTAGATCTATCACATTATTAAAATACAAAACTTAAACCTATAAATATAAATAAATATTGATACCTTGGTTTTCCCTTCGTCCATTTATCCAGCCATCCCTATAGCATGGTTGATGGCGTTGTTATACCAGTCCTCGAATTTATAATTATCTTGACTGCTGGATATTCGAAATCATTCTTCGTTACTTTTGGGTTACCATCAAATTATATATTCTACTCCAAAACAGCATTAACAAGTCACAACACAATTGGTAATTTAATTCATTGATTTATTGACTTATTTTTAGTTTTCAACACAAATTTCGTTTAATTATAAATAATATAGTTATAATATAATAATATATTTCCACCAGCTTTTTTTTAATAGGATTTCTTATTATATAATTAAAATCCAAATTGTGTAATTACAATATAAACTAACATTTGTTATTTTATTCACTTGATTCACTGGTGTTCATTAATTTGCAAATAAACTGATCGATTCCAACCATTTTTGAATCTATTTTCTTATAAACAACAATATAACTTTTATTTCAATAGTGTATACTATATAGTTTCAAATGAATTTATTAACTAATTCATATAATTTAAAAAGCACAAAATATTTCTTTTTATTTATTTATTTATTTATTTATTATATATTTTTTTTATTCTGAACTATGCAACAAGCCAATTTCAATCGTATGACAATAACAATTACAGTACAATGCCAACAAAACAAACAGGAAAACCGTACCAACAGCTAAAAACCCACATAATAATTTTTAACTCGGAAAACTAGATAACCGAACAAAGAAAAACACAAAACTCAAATCTAAACTGCCTGATCGGCTATTACTAGCTCAACCTCACATAACAAACACAAAAAGAAAAACCACTTCTTCCAACCAAAACTAAGAACTGACTGCCTCGAACTTGGATAATGGAAAAATTTCGCAGTCCAGAAAATTTGAATCAGCATAAAAATATTAATGTATTTTCTTGTTATCACAAGAAAATGAATTTTTATTTTTTATATTATTTTTTTACGAAAAAATTAACTGTGAGAAACGATTCAAATTAACTAGAAAAAGTAATGTGATATATATTTCAATCATATATACTGAAAGTAGAAGGAAAATTTTAAATGATTTGTAAATCATGACGAAAACATTTGTCTTTTCCCAGACAAATGGAAAAGGAATCAAATTATTATAAAATTAGTTGACATCGAAGTTTTGTACATGGGCATTGTATTTGTGATAGTCAACATGAGAATAATTTGGGAAATTTGGAAAAGGGGGTAAAATTTTGATAAGAAAAGAATTAATGAAACGAATTAATGAAACGTTAAAACGTTACAATCTTTTGCCTTTCGGCCTTAATCTCTAACTTAATTAAAATTAAACATGAACAAAACAAGAAATACAATAAGAAACTATTAGAAAAAGAGTGTAATAATAAAATAAAATAACTAATATTTAATAGCAAATTCTTAATATCTATTACTAAAAGAATTACAATAAATGGAATAGTAACATAAAACACACACTTAATAAAATTATTTCTTATATCTAAACCTACAGACTAATGGCACTGACATCCATGAATTTAAGAAACATCATCTGCAAAGTCCTTGTATGTCATCTGCTCTTCTCTCCCTGTTAAAACATATCCTTCATTTCGCATTCTTCGCAAAATCAAGTGATATTCACTATAGGTTTTCCCATAAGGGACTTGATCATCCTTAAATATTTTTAAAGCTGCTTTCATAATCTCAGCCATCTTCCCTTCAACTGTGGGCTTCACGACTTGTTCATAGAATAGCTTCTTATGTGCTGCTAAAGCAACTGACCCTTCAACAGACAACCATGAGTAAAAAATTGCCCTTTCCCAGAACCCACTCTTTGGAATCTCTGTCAAAAGTTTTTTTGCGGCTTTTGACTTAGCACTATCATCAGTTCTCAAAAAATACTTTTGGGTCATATAGGATAGTTCGCTCTGGTAAATGTTGTGTAGCAACAATGCACCCCCAGATAGACCATCTTCTACATCTTCTGGGTCTAGTAAAGCTGGGGTGAATTTGCAATAGAGCATTCGTGTGCCCCTCATAACCTTCTCTTCCGGTACTGGACCTTGGGCGCCATGTAAAATACTGCTTCTAGTGGCCTAGAAGAGTTTTTAACAAAATGTTTTATCTAGACATTGGCTCTGACGACGGGTATCTAAGGCCGACTAGAACCCAGAGGATGGGGGTGAGTGAAGTGTCAGAGCATATCTAGATCTTGAATTCCCGTCAGGAATCACAAACCAGACAATAACAAAGCTAAACAAGTGGAGCTACATGAATGTTCCGTACTCCACCTTGACGTACGGTAGATCTATCACATTATTAAAATACAAAACTTAAACCTATAAATATAAATAAATATTGATACCTTGGTTTTCCCTTCGTCCATTTATCCAGCCATCCCTATAGCATGGTTGATGGCGTTGTTATACCAGTCCTCGAATTTATAATTATCTTGACTGCTGGATATTCGAAATCATTCTTCGTTACTTTTGGGTTACCATCAAATTATATATTCTACTCCAAAACAGCATTAACAAGTCACAACACAATTGGTAATTTAATTCATTGATTTATTGACTTATTTTTAGTTTTCAACACAAATTTCGTTTAATTATAAATAATATAGTTATAATATAATAATATATTTCCACCAGCTTTTTTTTAATAGGATTTCTTATTATATAATTAAAATCCAAATTGTGTAATTACAATATAAACTAACATTTGTTATTTTATTCACTTGATTCACTGGTGTTCATTAATTTGCAAATAAACTGATCGATTCCAACCATTTTTGAATCTATTTTCTTATAAACAACAATATAACTTTTATTTCAATAGTGTATACTATATAGTTTCAAATGAATTTATTAACTAATTCATATAATTTAAAAAGCACAAAATATTTCTTTTTATTTATTTATTTATTTATTTATTATATATTTTTTTTATTCTGAACTATGCAACAAGCCAATTTCAATCGTATGACAATAACAATTACAGTACAATGCCAACAAAACAAACAGGAAAACCGTACCAACAGCTAAAAACCCACATAATAATTTTTAACTCGGAAAACTAGATAACCGAACAAAGAAAAACACAAAACTCAAATCTAAACTGCCTGATCGGCTATTACTAGCTCAACCTCACATAACAAACACAAAAAGAAAAACCACTTCTTCCAACCAAAACTAAGAACTGACTGCCTCGAACTTGGATAATGGAAAAATTTCGCAGTCCAGAAAATTTGAATCAGCATAAAAGTATTAATGTATTTTCTTGTTATCACAAGAAAATGAATTTTTATTTTTTATATTATTTTTTTACGAAAAAATTAACTGTGAGAAACGATTCAAATTAACTAGAAAAAGTAATGTGATATATATTTCAATCATATATACTGAAAGTAGAAGGAAAATTTTAAATGATTTGTAAATCATGACGAAAACATTTGTCTTTTCCCAGACAAATGGAAAAGGAATCAAATTATTATAAAATTAGTTGACATCGAAGTTTTGTACATGGGCATTGTATTTGTGATAGTCAACATGAGAATAATTTGGGAAATTTGGAAAAGGGGGTAAAATTTTGATAAGAAAAGAATTAATGAAACGAATTAATGAAACGTTAAAACGTTACAATCTTTTGCCTTTCGGCCTTAATCTCTAACTTAATTAAAATTAAACATGAACAAAACAAGAAATTCAATAAGAAACTATTAGAAAAAGAGTGTAATAATAAAATAAAATAACTAATATTTAATAGCAAATTCTTAATATCTATTACTAAAAGAATTACAATAAATGGAATAGTAACATAAAACACACACTTAATAAAATTATTTCTTATATCTAAACCTACAGACTAATGGCACTGACATCCATGAATTTAAGAAACATCATCTGCAAAGTCCTTGTATGTCATCTGCTCTTCTCTCCCTGTTAAAACATATCCTTCATTTCGCATTCTTCGCAAAATCAAGTGATATTTACTATAGGTTTTCCCATAAGGGACTTGATCATCCTTAAATATTTTTAAAGCTGCTTTCATAATCTCAGCCATCTTCCCTTCAACTGTGGGCTTCACGACTTGTTCATAGAATAGCTTCTTATGTGCTGCTAAAGCAACTGACCCTTCAACAGACAACCATGAGTAAAAAATTGCCCTTTCCCAGAACCCACTCTTTGGAATCTCTGTCAAAAGTTTTTTTGCGGCTTTTGACTTAGCACTATCATCAGTTCTCAAAAAATACTTTTGGGTCATATAGGATAGTTCGCTCTGGTAAATGTTGTGTAGCAACAATGCACCCCCAGATAGACCATCTTCTACATCTTCTGGGTCTAGTAAAGCTGGGGTGAAGTTGCAATAGAGCATTCGTGTGCCCCTCATAACCTTCTCTTCCGGTACTGGACCTTGGGCGCCATGTAAAATACTGCTTCTAGTGGCCTAGAAGAGTTTTTAACAAAATGTTTTATCTAGACATTGGCTCTGACGACGGGTATCTAAGGCCGACTAGAACCCAGAGGATGGGGGTGAGTGAAGTGTCAGAGCATATCTAGATCTTGAATTCCCGTCAGGAATCACAAACCAGACAATAACAAAGCTAAACAAGTGGAGCTACATGAATGTTCCGTACTCCACCTTGACGTACGGTAGATCTATCACATTATTAAAATACAAAACTTAAACCTATAAATATAAATAAATATTGATACCTTGGTTTTCCCTTCGTCCATTTATCCAGCCATCCCTATAGCATGGTTGATGGCGTTGTTATACCAGTCCTCGAATTTATAATTATCTTGACTGCTGGATATTCGAAATCATTCTTCGTTACTTTTGGGTTACCATCAAATTATATATTCTACTCCAAAACAGCATTAACAAGTCACAACACAATTGGTAATTTAATTCATTGATTTATTGACTTATTTTTAGTTTTCAACACAAATTTCGTTTAATTATAAATAATATAGTTATAATATAATAATATATTTCCACCAGCTTTTTTTTAATAGGATTTCTTATTATATAATTAAAATCCAAATTGTGTAATTACAATATAAACTAACATTTGTTATTTTATTCACTTGATTCACTGGTGTTCTTTAATTTGCAAATAAACTGATCGATTCCAACCATTTTTGAATCTATTTTCTTATAAACAACAATATAACTTTTATTTCAATAGTGTATACTATATAGTTTCAAATGAATTTATTAACTAATTCATATAATTTAAAAAGCACAAAATATTTCTTTTTATTTATTTATTTATTTATTTATTATATATTTTTTTTATTCTGAACTATGCAACAAGCCAATTTCAATCGTATGACAATAACAATTACAGTACAATGCCAACAAAACAAACAGGAAAACCGTACCAACAGCTAAAAACCCACATAATAATTTTTAACTCGGAAAACTAGATAACCGAACAAAGAAAAACACAAAACTCAAATCTAAACTGCCTGATCGGCTATTACTAGCTCAACCTCACATAACAAACACAAAAAGAAAAACCACTTCTTCCAACCAAAACTAAGAACTGACTGCCTCGAACTTGGATAATGGAAAAATTTCGCAGTCCAGAAAATTTGAATCAGCATAAAAGTATTAATGTATTTTCTTGTTATCACAAGAAAATGAATTTTTATTTTTTATATTATTTTTTTACGAAAAAATTAACTGTGAGAAACGATTCAAATTAACTAGAAAAAGTAATGTGATATATATTTCAATCATATATACTGAAAGTAGAAGGAAAATTTTAAATGATTTGTAAATCATGACGAAAACATTTGTCTTTTCCCAGACAAATGGAAAAGGAATCAAATTATTATAAAATTAGTTGACATCGAAGTTTTGTACATGGGCATTGTATTTGTGATAGTCAACATGAGAATAATTTGGGAAATTTGGAAAAGGGGGTAAAATTTTGATAAGAAAAGAATTAATGAAACGAATTAATGAAACGTTAAAACGTTACAATCTTTTGCCTTTCGGCCTTAATCTCTAACTTAATTAAAATTAAACATGAACAAAACAAGAAATTCAATAAGAAACTATTAGAAAAAGAGTGTAATAATAAAATAAAATAACTAATATTTAATAGCAAATTCTTAATATCTATTACTAAAAGAATTACAATAAATGGAATAGTAACATAAAACACACACTTAATAAAATTATTTCTTATATCTAAACCTACAGACTAATGGCACTGACATCCATGAATTTAAGAAACATCATCTGCAAAGTCCTTGTATGTCATCTGCTCTTCTCTCCCTGTTAAAACATATCCTTCATTTCGCATTCTTCGCAAAATCAAGTGATATTTACTATAGGTTTTCCCATAAGGGACTTGATCATCCTTAAATATTTTTAAAGCTGCTTTCATAATCTCAGCCATCTTCCCTTCAACTGTGGGCTTCACGACTTGTTCATAGAATAGCTTCTTATGTGCTGCTAAAGCAACTGACCCTTCAACAGACAACCATGAGTAAAAAATTGCCCTTTCCCAGAACCCACTCTTTGGAATCTCTGTCAAAAGTTTTTTTGCGGCTTTTGACTTAGCACTATCATCAGTTCTCAAAAAATACTTTTGGGTCATATAGGATAGTTCGCTCTGGTAAATGTTGTGTAGCAACAATGCACCCCCAGATAGACCATCTTCTACATCTTCTGGGTCTAGTAAAGCTGGGGTGAATTTGCAATAGAGCATTCGTGTGCCCCTCATAACCTTCTCTTCCGGTACTGGACCTTGGGCGCCATGTAAAATACTGCTTCTAGTGGCCTAGAAGAGTTTTTAACAAAATGTTTTATCTAGACATTGGCTCTGACGACGGGTATCTAAGGCCGACTAGAACCCAGAGGATGGGGGTGAGTGAAGTGTCAGAGCATATCTAGATCTTGAATTCCCGTCAGGAATCACAAACCAGACAATAACAAAGCTAAACAAGTGGAGCTACATGAATGTTCCGTACTCCACCTTGACGTACGGTAGATCTATCACATTATTAAAATACAAAACTTAAACCTATAAATATAAATAAATATTGATACCTTGGTTTTCCCTTCGTCCATTTATCCAGCCATCCCTATAGCATGGTTGATGGCGTTGTTATACCAGTCCTCGAATTTATAATTATCTTGACTGCTGGATATTCGAAATCATTCTTCGTTACTTTTGGGTTACCATCAAATTATATATTCTACTCCAAAACAGCATTAACAAGTCACAACACAATTGGTAATTTAATTCATTGATTTATTGACTTATTTTTAGTTTTCAACACAAATTTCGTTTAATTATAAATAATATAGTTATAATATAATAATATATTTCCACCAGCTTTTTTTTAATAGGATTTCTTATTATATAATTAAAATCCAAATTGTGTAATTACAATATAAACTAACATTTGTTATTTTATTCACTTGATTCACTGGTGTTCATTAATTTGCAAATAAACTGATCGATTCCAACCATTTTTGAATCTATTTTCTTATAAACAACAATATAACTTTTATTTCAATAGTGTATACTATATAGTTTCAAATGAATTTATTAACTAATTCATATAATTTAAAAAGCACAAAATATTTCTTTTTATTTATTTATTTATTTATTTATTATATATTTTTTTTATTCTGAACTATGCAACAAGCCAATTTCAATCGTATGACAATAACAATTACAGTACAATGCCAACAAAACAAACAGGAAAACCGTACCAACAGCTAAAAACCCACATAATAATTTTTAACTCGGAAAACTAGATAACCGAACAAAGAAAAACACAAAACTCAAATCTAAACTGCCTGATCGGCTATTACTAGCTCAACCTCACATAACAAACACAAAAAGAAAAACCACTTCTTCCAACCAAAACTAAGAACTGACTGCCTCGAACTTGGATAATGGAAAAATTTCGCAGTCCAGAAAATTTGAATCAGCATAAAAGTATTAATGTATTTTCTTGTTATCACAAGAAAATGAATTTTTATTTTTTATATTATTTTTTTACGAAAAAATTAACTGTGAGAAACGATTCAAATTAACTAGAAAAAGTAATGTGATATATATTTCAATCATATATACTGAAAGTAGAAGGAAAATTTTAAATGATTTGTAAATCATGACGAAAACATTTGTCTTTTCCCAGACAAATGGAAAAGGAATCAAATTATTATAAAATTAGTTGACATCGAAGTTTTGTACATGGGCATTGTATTTGTGATAGTCAACATGAGAATAATTTGGGAAATTTGGAAAAGGGGGTAAAATTTTGATAAGAAAAGAATTAATGAAACGAATTAATGAAACGTTAAAACGTTACAATCTTTTGCCTTTCGGCCTTAATCTCTAACTTAATTAAAATTAAACATGAACAAAACAAGAAATTCAATAAGAAACTATTAGAAAAAGAGTGTAATAATAAAATAAAATAACTAATATTTAATAGCAAATTCTTAATATCTATTACTAAAAGAATTACAATAAATGGAATAGTAACATAAAACACACACTTAATAAAATTATTTCTTATATCTAAACCTACAGACTAATGGCACTGACATCCATGAATTTAAGAAACATCATCTGCAAAGTCCTTGTATGTCATCTGCTCTTCTCTCCCTGTTAAAACATATCCTTCATTTCGCATTCTTCGCAAAATCAAGTGATATTTACTATAGGTTTTCCCATAAGGGACTTGATCATCCTTAAATATTTTTAAAGCTGCTTTCATAATCTCAGCCATCTTCCCTTCAACTGTGGGCTTCACGACTTGTTCATAGAATAGCTTCTTATGTGCTGCTAAAGCAACTGACCCTTCAACAGACAACCATGAGTAAAAAATTGCCCTTTCCCAGAACCCACTCTTTGGAATCTCTGTCAAAAGTTTTTTTGCGGCTTTTGACTTAGCACTATCATCAGTTCTCAAAAAATACTTTTGGGTCATATAGGATAGTTCGCTCTGGTAAATGTTGTGTAGCAACAATGCACCCCCAGATAGACCATCTTCTACATCTTCTGGGTCTAGTAAAGCTGGGGTGAAGTTGCAATAGAGCATTCGTGTGCCCCTCATAACCTTCTCTTCCGGTACTGGACCTTGGGCGCCATGTAAAATACTGCTTCTAGTGGCCTAGAAGAGTTTTTAACAAAATGTTTTATCTAGACATTGGCTCTGACGACGGGTATCTAAGGCCGACTAGAACCCAGAGGATGGGGGTGAGTGAAGTGTCAGAGCATATCTAGATCTTGAATTCCCGTCAGGAATCACAAACCAGACAATAACAAAGCTAAACAAGTGGAGCTACATGAATGTTCCGTACTCCACCTTGACGTACGGTAGATCTATCACATTATTAAAATACAAAACTTAAACCTATAAATATAAATAAATATTGATACCTTGGTTTTCCCTTCGTCCATTTATCCAGCCATCCCTATAGCATGGTTGATGGCGTTGTTATACCAGTCCTCGAATTTATAATTATCTTGACTGCTGGATATTCGAAATCATTCTTCGTTACTTTTGGGTTACCATCAAATTATATATTCTACTCCAAAACAGCATTAACAAGTCACAACACAATTGGTAATTTAATTCATTGATTTATTGACTTATTTTTAGTTTTCAACACAAATTTCGTTTAATTATAAATAATATAGTTATAATATAATAATATATTTCCACCAGCTTTTTTTTAATAGGATTTCTTATTATATAATTAAAATCCAAATTGTGTAATTACAATATAAACTAACATTTGTTATTTTATTCACTTGATTCACTGGTGTTCATTAATTTGCAAATAAACTGATCGATTCCAACCATTTTTGAATCTATTTTCTTATAAACAACAATATAACTTTTATTTCAATAGTGTATACTATATAGTTTCAAATGAATTTATTAACTAATTCATATAATTTAAAAAGCACAAAATATTTCTTTTTATTTATTTATTTATTTATTTATTATATATTTTTTTTATTCTGAACTATGCAACAAGCCAATTTCAATCGTATGACAATAACAATTACAGTACAATGCCAACAAAACAAACAGGAAAACCGTACCAACAGCTAAAAACCCACATAATAATTTTTAACTCGGAAAACTAGATAACCGAACAAAGAAAAACACAAAACTCAAATCTAAACTGCCTGATCGGCTATTACTAGCTCAACCTCACATAACAAACACAAAAAGAAAAACCACTTCTTCCAACCAAAACTAAGAACTGACTGCCTCGAACTTGGATAATGGAAAAATTTCGCAGTCCAGAAAATTTGAATCAGCATAAAAGTATTAATGTATTTTCTTGTTATCACAAGAAAATGAATTTTTATTTTTTATATTATTTTTTTACGAAAAAATTAACTGTGAGAAACGATTCAAATTAACTAGAAAAAGTAATGTGATATATATTTCAATCATATATACTGAAAGTAGAAGGAAAATTTTAAATGATTTGTAAATCATGACGAAAACATTTGTCTTTTCCCAGACAAATGGAAAAGGAATCAAATTATTATAAAATTAGTTGACATCGAAGTTTTGTACATGGGCATTGTATTTGTGATAGTCAACATGAGAATAATTTGGGAAATTTGGAAAAGGGGGTAAAATTTTGATAAGAAAAGAATTAATGAAACGAATTAATGAAACGTTAAAACGTTACAATCTTTTGCCTTTCGGCCTTAATCTCTAACTTAATTAAAATTAAACATGAACAAAACAAGAAATTCAATAAGAAACTATTAGAAAAAGAGTGTAATAATAAAATAAAATAACTAATATTTAATAGCAAATTCTTAATATCTATTACTAAAAGAATTACAATAAATGGAATAGTAACATAAAACACACACTTAATAAAATTATTTCTTATATCTAAACCTACAGACTAATGGCACTGACATCCATGAATTTAAGAAACATCATCTGCAAAGTCCTTGTATGTCATCTGCTCTTCTCTCCCTGTTAAAACATATCCTTCATTTCGCATTCTTCGCAAAATCAAGTGATATTTACTATAGGTTTTCCCATAAGGGACTTGATCATCCTTAAATATTTTTAAAGCTGCTTTCATAATCTCAGCCATCTTCCCTTCAACTGTGGGCTTCACGACTTGTTCATAGAATAGCTTCTTATGTGCTGCTAAAGCAACTGACCCTTCAACAGACAACCATGAGTAAAAAATTGCCCTTTCCCAGAACCCACTCTTTGGAATCTCTGTCAAAAGTTTTTTTGCGGCTTTTGACTTAGCACTATCATCAGTTCTCAAAAAATACTTTTGGGTCATATAGGATAGTTCGCTCTGGTAAATGTTGTGTAGCAACAATGCACCCCCAGATAGACCATCTTCTACATCTTCTGGGTCTAGTAAAGCTGGGGTGAAGTTGCAATAGAGCATTCGTGTGCCCCTCATAACCTTCTCTTCCGGTACTGGACCTTGGGCGCCATGTAAAATACTGCTTCTAGTGGCCTAGAAGAGTTTTTAACAAAATGTTTTATCTAGACATTGGCTCTGACGACGGGTATCTAAGGCCGACTAGAACCCAGAGGATGGGGGTGAGTGAAGTGTCAGAGCATATCTAGATCTTGAATTCCCGTCAGGAATCACAAACCAGACAATAACAAAGCTAAACAAGTGGAGCTACATGAATGTTCCGTACTCCACCTTGACGTACGGTAGATCTATCACATTATTAAAATACAAAACTTAAACCTATAAATATAAATAAATATTGATACCTTGGTTTTCCCTTCGTCCATTTATCCAGCCATCCCTATAGCATGGTTGATGGCGTTGTTATACCAGTCCTCGAATTTATAATTATCTTGACTGCTGGATATTCGAAATCATTCTTCGTTACTTTTGGGTTACCATCAAATTATATATTCTACTCCAAAACAGCATTAACAAGTCACAACACAATTGGTAATTTAATTCATTGATTTATTGACTTATTTTTAGTTTTCAACACAAATTTCGTTTAATTATAAATAATATAGTTATAATATAATAATATATTTCCACCAGCTTTTTTTAAATAGGATTTCTTATTATATAATTAAAATCCAAATTGTGTAATTACAATATAAACTAACATTTGTTATTTTATTCACTTGATTCACTGGTGTTCATTAATTTGCAAATAAACTGATCGATTCCAACCATTTTTGAATCTATTTTCTTATAAACAACAATATAACTTTTATTTCAATAGTGTATACTATATAGTTTCAAATGAATTTATTAACTAATTCATATAATTTAAAAAGCACAAAATATTTCTTTTTATTTATTTATTTATTTATTTATTATATATTTTTTTTATTCTGAACTATGCAACAAGCCAATTTCAATCGTATGACAATAACAATTACAGTACAATGCCAACAAAACAAACAGGAAAACCGTACCAACAGCTAAAAACCCACATAATAATTTTTAACTCGGAAAACTAGATAACCGAACAAAGAAAAACACAAAACTCAAATCTAAACTGCCTGATCGGCTATTACTAGCTCAACCTCACATAACAAACACAAAAAGAAAAACCACTTCTTCCAACCAAAACTAAGAACTGACTGCCTCGAACTTGGATAATGGAAAAATTTCGCAGTCCAGAAAATTTGAATCAGCATAAAAGTATTAATGTATTTTCTTGTTATCACAAGAAAATGAATTTTTATTTTTTATATTATTTTTTTACGAAAAAATTAACTGTGAGAAACGATTGAAATTAACTAGAAAAAGTAATGTGATATATATTTCAATCATATATACTGAAAGTAGAAGGAAAATTTTAAATGATTTGTAAATCATGACGAAAACATTTGTCTTTTCCCAGACAAATGGAAAAGGAATCAAATTATTATAAAATTAGTTGACATCGAAGTTTTGTACATGGGCATTGTATTTGTGATAGTCAACATGAGAATAATTTGGGAAATTTGGAAAAGGGGGTAAAATTTTGATAAGAAAAGAATTAATGAAACGAATTAATGAAACGTTAAAACGTTACAATTTTTACGGCGAAAATATTTGCGACGCACGCGTTTGCCACAAAAATTTGTAGGTGTGGACCCGGCAAAATATTTATAATGTTCGAAATATTGTTGAATTAACTGTCGAAGTGTTCGAAATTGGTTTCATTATTGAATGTTAAAATTACACAGACGTTACAATTTGCTCTTTGCATTTAATCCATAAAAATTATCTATCAACAAAAAAAAATTTATCAAAAACTGTCTATCGACCAAAATTATTTACCAACAAAAACTATCTATCAACCAACATTATATTCAATCACAAAATTATTTATCAATTAAAAGTGTTTTCCAACAAAAACAACAAAATTATTATTTTAAAAATTTATTATTTAGTTAAAAAAATTTTATATAGGAAATACAAATATTATTTATGTTAAACAACAACAGTTTTATTTACTTGTTTCTTAATATTATTCAATAAGTACATTTTTAACCTATAAATTATTAAAATTATTATGATAACTATAATGGTGGTAACGGCAATAATTTCATACTTGTTTATTTTACCATCAACTGTATTGACAGTTATATTATTCGCGGACCCGGCACCGTTCGTGACTATAATTTCTGTTTCTTCGGGTTTGGATTTGTTGCTACCTGTTTGTCTAATTATAAACTTATAATGTTTGTTTGTGGACTGTAATTAAAACTCTGATTTTCATATTCTTTCATATTCATTATTTTTATTTTAAAGAGAAACAAACTTATTAACACTTTATTCCTTTCAGGAACATAAAAAACATACTTAATTTTATATTTATTTTAAAGAACAAAAAAAATTATTTTTTGATGTTGACACGTCAATAGACATTACACGACTCTCTCGAATATATCGTACGACGAACGATGTACATAGAAAGAACAAACAAAAAACCGATGTTACAATACATACAAACAATTCTTTCTATGTACTTGAATGATGGAGGTGACAACAAAATTATAATTCTTGATACAAACAAAAATTCGTTAATATTTAATTTATGATTTCTTAACACTACCCATATCAATTCCGAACCGTAATAGCCAAATATGAAATTATCCTCGTTGAAAAATTTTATTAAATTTATATTTATTAACTAATTTCTAAAAGTCTAATTCTAGTATATGAAAAAAAAATTTATTAAAATTCTTAACAATTCTAATTTTAGGTAGATTTCATATAAAAATCTACCTATTGCAATGGGCTTCATCTCGGAATTTCGGAAAAATTTTGATGCCAAACGACTATATGTGATAAGCGGAGACGGAAAAACAAAAAAAAAATTATATATATATATATACATATATATATATATATATATATATATATATATATATATATATATATATATATATATATATATATATATATATATATATATATATATATATATATATATATATATATATATATATATATATATATATATATATATATATATATATATATATATATATATATATATATATATATATATATATATATATATATATATATATATATATATATATATATATATATATATATATATATATATATATATATATATATATATATATATATATATATATATATATATATATATATATATATATATATATATATATATATATATATATATATATATATATATATATATATATATATATTATATATATATATATATATATATATATATATATATATATATATATATATATATATATATATATATATATATATATATATATATATATATATATATATATATATATATATATATATATATATATATATATATATATATATATATATATATATAACGATATGAGGTATAACGGAATTTAGCGGCACTCTCACGGTCGCATTTTTTCACCTACACCAAAATAATTTTCTGTGTATGTTTCGGCAAAGAATGTCTTGGACAAGTTCGTGAACTGGCCATATCCGGGTACCGGTTAAGCGGCTAGAGCCTAAAAAGTCGAATAATCCAGGGCGCTATAACTTCCGTTTGAATAATAATATTTTAATAAAATTTAAGAATATTGAATATTTGAACCTTTTTTTATCATTTTTATCCAGATGACAACCTTGGCGTTTCAGGTTCCTCAAAAATCAGCTGTTTTAAAAATTTACTAAACTTTGCTGTCCTTGATCTAGCTGAAATGGCCAAGCTCATATTTGAAAACTTTTTTTCAGGTACCCAAAATATAAATCTTTCCAAAATTTTCCAAAAAAATAGTTCAAGTCTAACGGTTGAGAATCTAGGGCTGTTGAAATGAAAATAAACACAAAAGGCAATGCTTTCATCATGTTTCAGTTTTTGTTGTTTAAATTCATCTTAACTTTTAAGCAAAATTTTAATCTATAGCCTCAAAAAATTTCAGCTTTCTAACCCAAAAGGTTCCATTTTTATAAGCGTTATAATCAAAATCTCTTTTGTTTTTATTTTTTTTTACTAAGTAACCGTTTGAAAAACGATTAAATAAGAACAAAAAAATACAACACAAAGATGATTTTGAAATAAAATGGTTTGATAATGTTTAATTATAAATTATGTGTGATGGTATAATTGTAGTTGTGACGTAGTTCATTTGATCTTTGGTGGATTTAATATGTTATTAAAAGTAGTTTGAACCAACTTAAATAAAACTGTTCCGAAATTGTATTGATGGTGTTGATGTTGGAGCTTAATTATATAAAAAAAACTATATTTGTTAATTGTTTTAAGCTCTTATTCCTTTCAACTTAATCAAAAGGAATAATTATTGTTCGTACTGTTATATAAAACACTTTATTTTTTTTTATTTTAAATTAAATTATATGATTTTATTTATTTTTATTTATGTTTAACATGTATATATATATTGATAGGTATCTTAGATGAGACTGCTAAAAAAATAATTTTAACTAGGAGGGCCCGGCGTGCTTCGCTACGCTTATAAATAAAGTTTTTGCGTAGACATTTTGTTGACGTAGAAGCAATGATTTCAAAAAGTGGTAATGAGAAATGCTACCATATAATTTTTAATTTTTCTTTTTAAATATATGAATGAAAAATAATCAGAACTCTAGCTGATCAGTTCGGATATATGAAAAATTAGCGAAGCTTACTTGAAAACTTATTTGATCGCTAATTTTTCATATATCCGAACTGATCAGCTAGAGTTCTGATTATTTTTCATTCATATATTTAAAAAGAAAAATTAAAAATTATATGGTAGCATTTCTCATTACCACTTTTTGAAATCATTGCTTCTACGTCAACAAAATGTCTACGCAAAAACTTTATTTATAAGCGTAGCGAAGCACGCCGGGCCCTCCTAGTACTCATAAAAGAGGAAAAGGTTTTTGAGAAAAGTGAGAGGAAATCAGGTAACAATGACTTCTGGGAAGACGATATTTTTTGTGAAAACTCTATCATCTTTGAACAAATGACCTTGGTCAGATGTATCATAAATATAAAATTTCAAACATTCAAACGCACGCACTCTACTTGCAGCAACATACAATTGACCATGTGTGAATACAGGTTCTTTAAGTAAAATGGCAACTCTGTTGAATGTCTGACCTAGAGATTTATTAATAGTCATAGCAAAAGCAGGAATAATAGGGAATTGAGTTCTTTGAAATTTAAATGGAAGAAGAGTTCCAGAATAAGTCAAATGAATGCGTGGAATTAGAATGCGTACACCTCGCATGACACCAGTCAAAACTTCACAATCTATTGAATTTCGGTGCATAACTTTTACACGCATTCGTATTCCATTTACTAATGCTTGACCTGTATTTAAATTACGTATGAGGAGAACAATGCAATTCACTTTCAAATTTAATTTATGAGGTGGCAAACCTCCTACACTCAATTTATTTAAAAATTCTATTGGAAAATTGTTCTGCTCACGAATGTCATCACAAACAACTTTATCAAAACTAAAATATGCTTTCTCCTCTCCTGGCATAATACTCAAGATTTTAGAATTGATTTCATTGCAATCATTGTTTTTGGGGGCTAAAATGACGGAACTCAAAATGTCATCAGATAAAATTGTATCAGAAATATTTCCAAAAATGTCTTCAATAATATTGTCTGGATTGCCAATCAAATTATGAGGAATTTCAATGATATCTGAACCAAACTGTGGAAAACTTTGCATATCACCATTACCGAGTCTTCTAAGAAATTCTACAAATTCAATTTCATGAGGGAGAGCTCTCATGTTTTGATTTAATTTCAAAATTTTAAAGTTAATAAATTCTTGCCAAGATGTAATACAATTTTCAATTAAAATAGAACGTGAGCCATGCGGTATAACTGGAAGAATTTGGCGAAAGTCACCGCTCAGTAAAAGAGTTTTACCTGCAAACAGTTTATTTTTATTTTCTTCGTTTGGAGTCAAATCTCTTAACAAACGATCAATTAATTTTAAAGCATGAATAGAACACATTGAAATTTCATCTATAATAATGATTGATGCATTATTAATATATGTGCCATGTACACTGTTTGGAGTTATATTTGGCATTGAATTCTCTAATAATGGAATTGGTAATTTGAAAACATTATGCAAAGTTCGCCCCCCAATCAAAAGAGTTGATGCAATACCACTGAAGGCAGTTACAATACACGAAAGATTTAATGAATTAAATTTATGAATGATTGCCATTTGAACAAAAGTTTTGCCACAACCTGCATGAGCTGTCAAGAAAAAAACATTACTTCCAGTATCATGGAATTGAGCTTCACGCAAAACAATATCAATCACACTACGTTGCTCATTATTTGCATTTTCATACATTCTATCGAAAACTATAGCTTCTTCTTCAATATCAAAATGACCTACATCGCCAATCTGTAAGTTATATTGTGGAATCGGAAGACCAAGATCACCACATGAAGTATTATGTGTAAGAAGAATTTCATTAATTTCAATCAAGGCTCGATTAATTGACACATCTTCATCGTAATTTCGTAAAAAGTCTTCAATCATACTATTTCTAAATTCAATCCATAAAGCTAAAGCATTCGGAGGAACATTCAAACCACAGATAAATGCAAATAATTGACGAAACTGTTTTGGTGATTGAATTTCTGAAGCTTCAAGTAAACATTCACGCCATTCATTATCATTTGTTGCAATACCTCGAGCTTCACATGCTGCAACAAAAGTAGGGTACTCAACACCTTCATACATACGTAGATCAGAAAAAGATTTTGGACCACGAACATGCAACAGAAGTAAACGCATATGAAACAATTCTATATCTTTTGGAGAAACCATATATAATCGAGCAACAACTTTATCAGCCCCACGTTGTCTTCTTTTCCACGATTTACTTTGATCATGCCAAACATAATGTAATGGTAATTCTGTATACAAAAACTCATTAGCTAAATTATCAATGGAATTCAAATGGAAAAATGCTAACAATTTTGTTCTTGATACATTTGCGACTGCACCAGCCACATTACCATTCCTGATATAAACATTTTGTCTATTAGGCAAATGACAATCAAGTCGAATAATTGTATGAGATTGAAAATGCATTGGAAATTCAAATATGCGCCAAGCAGCTTCAGTCGAACCAACATACCGTCCATTCAAAAAATCTTGAATTTCATTTCCCACAATCGCATCATCATTATTCACTGCATTCTCTCCATTCACTCTCAATTCAACATTGGCAGAATCATACCCTTTATATACATACTTGTAAACATATTTCACACTTTTAACAGTCGTACATATTTCAACGTTAATATGACAATTGAATTTTGCAAGAAGATAAGGATTATATGGAACAACATATCTATTATCAAGAGATGCACCACGTACATCAACACTCATACCATTATCACGTCGACGATACAAAGGATAACCATTCACAGATTCTTTAGTATTTTCAGAAAAAGGTTTTGGAAAATTCTTACTACATTTACCATCTCTCATACAAACAGAATTGGGATTTAGAGCACCACATGGTCCATGCATCATATGACGTTTCACATATTCATGTAATTTAGGAAAAAGAATGGGATCAGGGATTTCAGTACATACAAATTTATTAATCATTTCATTTCCATCAATTCTATCTTCATCTGATAAATTTAACAAAATATGGGCATGCGGAAGAACACGTTTTTGAAATTCAATGGTATATATAAGTGCTTTGACAGAACCGAAAATCTTTTTTTTCATTAAACAATCTATGAGCTCTTTAAGTTTCACTTTAAACACACGCACAACAATATCAGGACGAAAATTCGAAGACTCATAATTACTCAAATTATCAACAATTTCTGGCCATTGAGGATTACATGTCATTGTTATAAATAAAGAAGGTTTACCGAAATGTTGTACAATAGACATTGCATCCAAGTAATTTTGATACATGTTACGTGGTGAACCGGTGAAAGAAGATGGCAAAATTACTTTACGACCAACTACTTGCATATTATCATCGCCATTGCGATTTTGATGCAAGAAATCTGTTAAATTATTGTACAAATCAGCACGAAGAGCAGATTGATTTGAACGAATGTAATGAAGCCGTGTACCTTCGATACGAACATACATATCAACAATCCATTGAAGAAATAATTTTTGAGAACGATGCAAAAGACTAAAACCATCACGTATAGCAAGGCGATAAGATGCATATTGCAACATTGTAACTTTTGTACGTGACACATTAGCACGTGAAGTTGAAACTAAATTATGTGGAATATTAACGTGCCACCCAGTATCACCATTTGGAAACAACAAAGGATAAGCTAAAGGATCCAAAGAAGAATCAAGGACAGAAACAGAACGAATTTCATTTGCATTTTTTGAAAAAACAATCATATTTCTTTCAAAAGGTGGTTCACCATCATCATTTTTAAAAATAGCAGCCACATCAGTTTGAACAGCATCATTAAAACGACGAATATCACATTCTCTGTTAACTTTTATAACCATTGACACATCAGCAGTAACATTCTCAGGTCTTTCACAAAATTCATGCATTGATTTGAAAGAACGATCAAAAGGATTCACACGATCTAACTCAAAACCTATCTCACGCATAAGAAAAATTTCACATACATTGGTATTTCTATTCATTCTCATATTAGCAGCAGTATCAACATCATAAAAATATAATTGTGCATACATTGGAGGTCGACCATAAGCAGGAATTAAAGCACCAGTACGATGATAAAAAATATTATGAATTTTAAAATGATAAATACCACGTGCAGTAGAATCCGCTATATTACATTCAGAACTGATCATTGCAAATGCCGAATTATAGGAACGAATATTTGAAAGAAAACTTTTAGAACGTTTTTTTATAGCATTATCATTTGAATTCAATCCTTCGAAAATATTAGAGAAAAATGCATTTTCAGAAAGAGGAGGTAAATTGACTTTGCCTTTATGGCAACACAAAGAAAACGCTTCATTATTATTTGAAGTAACTTCTCTTGCAAAATGTTTGGCATGACAAAAATGACAACTCATATCCAAAGCACCACAAACATACGAATCAAAGTTACCTGGAATCACATTCAAAGCACACTTGAACGAATCTCTCAAAATTACAAAGGGAATTTCATCATTCACCACATTCAATTCTAAATCATTCGCAACATTCATGACACCATTCATGACACCGTTCATGACACCATTCATATCATCAACATTCACTTCATCATTCACAACAACATCAGCTTCAGCATTCATTCCATCATTATTACCATTCATTTCATCATTCATAAAATCAACATTATTACGCATATTACGCATATAATCTCTTTTATTCCGACGACTCGATGTACCACTCACATCCAAACGTTTACGACGTAGTCTTGGCATCGAAATAAATAAATATATCAATATATCAAAAATATGAAATAACTCAAATATCAAAATATCTCAAAAATCTTTATATCAATAAAAAACAAAATAATCGAAATAATATCGAAAACCGTCCTTCTTGAAAGATAAAAGACGACTAAAATGAATATAAAATAAATACGACGACTGAAATGAATATAAAATAAATATAAAAATTTTCGTTTTTGTTATTCGTTGTTCGGTTCGATAGCTAATATATAAAAAAGAAAATTGTTTTTGCATGTATGTAAACTTATAATGCATATATAAAAAACAAAATAATCGAAATAATATCGAAAACCGTCCTTCTTGAAAGATAAAAGACGACTAAAATGAATATAAAATAAATACGACGACTGAAATGAATATAAAATAAATATAAAAATTTTCGTTTTTGTTATTCGTTGTTCGGTTCGATAGCTAATATATAAAAAAGAAAATTGTTTTTGCATGTATGTAAACTTATAATGCATATGTATAGAAAAAGTTTTCCGTATATAATAACTTTTTTATTTATGATCCGATTTGTTTGAATCCGGATCCTACTATAGGTTACACTAATATCAGTTAGCTGTGAAAATTTCAAATGAATCCATCTGCGAATAAAAAAGCCTTATGCTCCACAAAGTTTTAATCTAGCGTATTAATATATAAGAAGATTCTAAAAATGTAAATGTTGATTTTTATTTCTTTATTGAAGGTGGTCCAAATTAAAAAACTAAGATTAAAATTATTTTCATTGGTTATCATTGGTTATCAATTATGAAGGGAGTTGAAACAAATATGAATATAAAGTTAAACAAAATAAGGAAAGGGAAGAAATTATTGAAAGTTTTATTATTAATATTTGGGAATTTCCGAAATTATAAAAAATGAAAATCTGCATGCCAGATGTTAAATTTATTTTGAGAAAAAGTGGATTTTACGTTAATAAAGATTTGAAAATGTTTATGACATATAATAAAAGTAAACTAAAAAAAGGATAACCAACGATTATTTTAAATTTAAAAGAAAAATATTAAATATTTATATAGGGTGAACCTCAACAGATGGAGTTAGTTCAGATAATGTATTTAATTTGGTTCGATAATTTTTTTGAATTATTCTGTTTCTACTTATATTTTTTATTTAAACTAATCTGACTTATCTAATTTTATTTGGACACAAAACCGTCTGACCCCGAAATCTACCTATTTCTAGCGGATATACCTGCCGCTGTGATTTTTAAATTCGATCACTGTTGGTTTCTTGATCATTTGTTCTATATTTCGCGGTGTATTAATCTTCTTCTTCTTGTATTCCTCTAATGAAATCGGGATCTTCTTTTTAATTTCCAATTGGTATTCTCCTTTAATTTCCTCCAGATTCGTTGTAGGTTTGGTCGTCATATAATAAATTGTGTTTTGTATATCTTTTTCGAAGTTCTTGTTGAGATTCTTTAAGTTAGAATCGAAATCGTGCTAGAAATTATGATTCGTTTATCTTATAATTTTTGTTGATAAACGTTGGCAGGAAACTTAATGCAAAGTTGTCCTACAGATATCAATTTTTTATGCGAATGTCGAGTACGTTATTCTGTTGGAGAACCGTCTCAGTGAATAGACAAACTTTTAACAAATCAAATTATTCGGTTCGTTTCTTCACTGTTAGTCCCTTGAGCTAATAGCAATTCGGTGACGACAGTTTGAGAATTAATTCCAAAGAAAACACAAGGTTTAAATTTAAAATCAGTTCTGGTTTATTTTCAATAATGTTCAGGTTTATATACAAAATCAATATCTTTTTACTTCTCCTTCAAATTAATATACATAAAACATAAAATCTATTCTCATCAAAATATCCCTACCAAATTCAATAAAATTTAATCGATTCTTATTTACTTAAAATTTACTTAAAATCTTTATATACCAAAATTTGTTTGTTAAACAAAAAGAAAATATTATAGAAAATAAAGGTGATTAAAAAAGTAACATGATATTCTTCACACACTTATTTTCATGTTAAGTAATAGTATATGACCGAGTTTTTTTTTATTTATTTTTTGTTTACATATTTTCTTTGAGTTGTTGTAATATATTGTTGAATGATTTTATGATTTATAACACAGCACTTATTTTTCATAATTTATTGAATAAACAATATATACAATATTATCTTAAATGTTAATATAACAATTTTCTTGTTTTTAATTATTATTATTGAAAAACAATTTTAGTAATTCACATGACTTTTGTAGAAATTAATACGGTGCGAAAAGCTCGATCGCATTCAAAGGAATGAAGTTTTATAATAATTTTACCGCCAACCAAAATTGGCAACGAAAGCCATTGAACCTGAAATCGATTTGTTGGTTCGTTTTTCGAATCAATTAATTGATCGATTAATTATATAAATTAATTAAATAATTTCTCGTATGGATGGCGTGAATTAAGTAGCGTTGGTTTATGTCATGAGTTTGTGGTGATTAATTATTTGGATTTAAATATATTAACCACTACAGTACCCCGCTCGTAGATGAAAGCCCCCGCTTAGTGTGTCTGTTCGAAATGAACAGCTTTGTGTGTTCGAGAAGCTGGTGAACGATCAGCTGAACACAAGATACCATACGCAGGCTTCAACCTGTCGATCGAAACAGATTGTTGTTTGCCTTTGATGTCGATTACGAAATGTTTTCGTAGACGTCGTATGATTCTGTATGGACCTTCATATGGGGTTTGTAAACCGGTGCGAATTCTATCAACTCTGACGAAAACGTAGTCGCAGGTTTCTAGCGACTTCGGAACAAAAATGTCATTTTGTTTAGTTTGTCGTGTAGCTGTTGGAATTAGATTGTGCATTGTATTTCGAAGTTGATCAATGACTGTATCATGAGTAGGCAGCTGTGAAAGAGGATTTTCAACGAAGAACTCACCGGGCAGTTTCAGTGTTTGTCCGTAGACAAGTTCTGCGGGTGAGCACTTCAGATCTTCTTTCACTGTAGCTCGAATACCTAGAAGAATTATTGGTATTTCGGAGCTCCACTGAATAGTGTTGCCTCTGGCCATAAGTGCAGCTTTAAGTTGTCGATGAAAACGTTCTACCATTCCGTTTGCTTGTGGATGGTAGGCCGTTGTACGTATCCGATGTGAGCCTAAAAGTTTTGTTAACTCGGAGAAAAGTTTTGACTCGAATTGTGTTCCCTGATCCGTTGTGATATGCAGTGGAACACCGAATCGTGATACGTAGTTATTGACAAATGTCGTGGCTATGGTAGCAGCAGACATGTCAGACATAGTAAAAGCTTCTGGCCATCGAGTGAATCGATCAACGCAAGTTAGAATATATGAACATCCATTAGAAGGAGGAAGTGGACCTACGATATCTATATGGATATGTTCGAAACGAGATTGTGGAATTTCAAATTGTCCAGTTGGACTTTTTGTGTGCCGTTGGACCTTAGAGCGTTGGCAAGATAAACAAGATTTTGTCCAATGATTAATATCTTTATTAATACTGGGCCAAAAATATCTAGATGCAATCAATTTACGAGTACCGTTGACACCAGGATGTGACAAGTTGTGTAAAGTGTTAAAGACAGTTTTGCGTAATGGTTCTGCGATGTATGGGCGATTGTTACCCGTTGATGTTTCGCAGACGATTTCGAATCCTGGAAGTTTAAAAAGCTCTAGTTTCATTGATGAACTAGTGTGACATACGGAACCAGAAAGTAAATTCTGAAGTTCTAAGTCTGCTTTTTGTGCAGCGATGATAGCATCGTAGTTGAAGTGAGTCTCAACTGATGCAGTTTCGTTGTCGGATGCACGAGATAATGCATCCGCGACTGTGTTGTCTTTACCTTGCACATGTTGGATGTCGGTAGTAAATTGACTTATGAAATCCAAGTGGCGAGATTGCCTTGGGTTTCGTTCGGTTTTCGATTGTATTGCACGAGTGAGAGGCTTGTGGTCGGTGTAAATTGTGAATTCGCGACCTTCGACAAAATACCTGAAGTGTTTTATAGCTAGGTAAATTGCGAGTAGCTCTCGATCGAATGCCGAGTATTTAATTTCAGCGTCTGAAAGTTTCTTTGAGAAAAATCCCAGTGGTTCCCAACAATCGTTGTTACGTTGTTGTAACACTGCTCCGACAGCAATGTTCGATGCATCCGTAGTGATACTGTATGCAGCATCGTTACGTGGATGAACTAACAACGTGATATGGCCCAATTCAGTTTTCAACTTGGTGAATGCGAGTTGACATTCGTTTGGCCAAGTGAAATTCTTCGGAGTCTTGGGCTTCTTTAGTAAAGCGGCCAAGTGTGTATGAATTGGAGCTAGTGTTTCAGCTAGTTTTGGTATGAATCGATGATAATAATTTATCATACCGACGAATTGCTGAATACGTTTGATTGATGTTGGTGCTGGGAATTCCGTAATGGCATTAATTCGTTCTTGAGAAGGCAGAATACCATTAGGAGTTATCGTGTGGCTGAGGAATTCGAGAGTGTTTACGCCAAAAACGCATTTTGAACTCTTAATATGAACGCCAAACTCGCTTAGTTTCTGGAAGAGTTGTTCCAGATGAAGTTTGTGTTGTTCCTCATTTATCGATGCCACTAAAATATCGTCGATGTAGACGAAAACAAAATCTAAATCTCGAACGATCTCATTTATGAAACGCTGAAACGTTTGTGCAGCATTACGTAAACCAAATGGCATTCGGGTGAATTCGAAGAGGCCAAATGGAGTGGTAACTGCAGTTTTGTGAATATCTTCATTCGCGACAGGAATGAGATGATAGGCTCTAACAAGGTCAATTTTAGAAAAGATAGTGCAACCATACAAATTCATCGAAAAATTTTGTATGTGCGGTATCGGATAACGATCAGGAATCGTGACCGCGTTCAATCTACGATAATCTCCACATGGTCTCCAGTCGAGATCTTTCTTTCGAACCATGTGAAGCGGACAAGATACAGAAGAAGATGAAATGCGACAAATTCCAAGTTCAACCATATGTTGAAATTCTGTGAACGCAGCTTTTTGACGAATTGGATCTAGTCTGCGTGGTCTTGACACAGGCAAGTGACCAGTGGTAACAATATGATGTACCACGTTATGTTTGACCGGTAAGTTGTAGTTCGGCTCTGCTGTTAGGGAAGGAAACTTCTTTAGTAGCAGGCCGTAATCGTTGTCGATCGTATAATGGATGGGTGTTGGCGTATCAACACTAACCATTGTGGCATGGATTGACAGCTGGGTAGCTGTATCAATCAGCCGTTTTCGTTTGAGATCGACTAAAAGGCCAAATTTACTAAGAAAATCAGCGCCAATGATCGGACGATTCACTTGTGCTAACATGAAAGCGTGTGTGAATGTTCGTTTTAGGCCGATATCTACCTGTAGGAGCTTTGTTCCGTAGGTATTGATTATCGTGCCGTTGGCAGCTGATAAAACTAGACCTGTTGATTTGGAGCTACTTGTAGTTAATCGATTGTTATTGACTGGGAGCACCGAGAGGTCTGCTCCTGTGTCGATGAGAAAGGTTTGTTCGTTTATTTTATCGAAAATAAATAGACGACTGGAGTTACTGTTCTCTGATACAGCCGTCTCAACCTCGAGCTTTAATCGTTTTTTTGAAGGTTTGGTTCTACATCCTTGGTGGTTTTGGATGTAGTCTGACCAAATGAGCACGGAGATCTACATTTGCGTGCCGTTGCTCCAAACGTTCGATGGTAATAACATGAACCATTTCTATTCCTAGAGCTACTTCTTGCTCTTGACTGAGTTCGGTATGTAGATGGCGATCTACCGCGAAAACTCGAGCTCGTTGACCTATTCCTGGAGTTCGATAGGCCAAACCGAGTTAATTGCTCCAGTTGTCGTTCTATTCGGCTTAAACGGTCTTCCATTGTCGAGTTTGATGATGATGATGAGCCTCGCCATTGGCTTCTATGAGTGGCACGTGTTGTTGGACGAGATAGACGGACTTCATTAATTTGTTTGCTGCTACTGTTAAGGGCCATTGCCTCGAACATGTTATCCGCCATTCGGGACATCGTTTCAATTGATGTGGTTTCAAGCAAAGCAGACAACGGTATGCGTATAATCTGTGGCAATTTCCGTATCCATAGAGACCGTATGATTTTATCACTAAAATTTTCTCCTGCTAGCTGTTTTATTTTACGAAACGCCTCGGAAGGTAGTTGATCGCCAAGCTCTTGACCGGTCAAGAGAGATTCAAGGCGACGCTCGTCCGAAGGCGCTAATCGTTCCAACAACGTTCGCTTAAGTGCTTCGTATTTGTTGGTTTCGGGTAACCCGTCAATGACGTCCGAAACCATGTCACACATTTCAGGCGAGAGAGAATGGAGCAAATGTAGATATTTTTGTTTATCTTGTTTGATATTTTGATACTCAAACGTTTGCTCTGCAACTCTGAACCAGGTATGTGGATTTTGTATCCACAGAGGCTGTAGCTTCAAATTGGCTGAAGCGCCTTGCTCCAAAGGGCTATCGGATTTTATCCCTTGAGCTTTGTTCATTGTTTCATCGTCGTTCATTTTGATTTTCGGTAAGATTTATATAGACAAAAAAATGAATCACTGTAAAAAACTTACGCGTGAACGTGTGATATAAACAAGTTATATAAAAAAAAAAAACGCGTTATAAAAAAAAATATAAGACAAAATCGAATTGTAAGTAAATGGAAAAATCTTCGTAGAAAAAATTTTAGGCGACCAGGTTTTCTTGTTGAAAAGAAAATAATCACGCTAATATGAATTACCAAAATTCTCCAAAATTAAGTAAATAAAGAGAGGTATATATATATATAATATAAAGAAAAAATTTTATATGAATATTTTTAAATGAATTCCAAATAATAAATTCAAGCTTAAATTCTTAAAGCTAATTTCCCAACACCATAATATATTTTGAATAAAGTGAATGAATAATATGAAATTTAATTTATCTAATTCAATGAAATTTAAAATAAATCAAATTTGTAATTACGTTAAAAATTATTTCAATCAAAAAAATTTTCCAATTAAGTTAAAGTTAATCATAAAAAAAATTAAACATATGTTGTAATAAAAAAAATAATTTTTATCTGTTTTGGGTCCAACGGTGTTTATCGAAGATTAAGAACGGCAATGTTTGTAATAATATTGATGAAATAATGGTAAGCAGTAATTTAATTGATCCAACGATGGTATTGATGATGAAATTTTAGTACGATTAGAAAAATAAATTTTTGCGTCAGCAATATTTGATTGTATAAAATTGTTGATGTAATAAGTTTTCTTTAGATGAATAAATGAATTTCTGAATAAATTTGACTTTGTAAAATGCTGTTGTTGTACTGTTGAATTTTGTGTTGTTGAACAATTGTTATATTAAATTTTATTTGGAATCCAGTTGATTTTTAAATGTTTTATAGATGTTGACGATGTTGATGTTACAGTAACAAATTATGAAGCATAAATCTTACTGTATAAGATGACCAGATATTTTTGGTTATAATTTGCGGCACCGAAAATAATAAAAACTTTTAAAGCAAACACACTGCAACTATCACAAGATCGTAAGATACGTACCTCTAAGTCTGGTACAAAATGTACCAGACTGTCCAACAAATACTTGGAATTGTATGTTGTTTGAACGTACGGTAAAAACCGTTATCGGCGTCACCAATGATGCTTGTTGTAATATATTGTTGAATGATTTTATGATTTATAGAGTATTTATGTTATGGTAGGTTACGATTGTAAAAATTAGATTTATAGTATTTCAATGTTGTTATAATGTCACGTGCAGAAATGAATTTAAATTTTACTACCATGAGTAATTGTTGATTTATAGTTATATTATGAATGCGATGGTGTAGCATCCGGCGTAGTCAGCAGCGATTTGCTGCCTTACTAACGTAATGGTCATTGTCAGCGAACAGCCAGCGAAGGTCATGTAAGCATGAACCCCGAATAGGTTGTCGTTGGCCAGACGTATGTATGCGTCTGAGGCTTGCTCTGAGGAGGATGACCGGCGTTTGCGGCTGGATCGTGTTCGCCGTGGGCTTCTGCCATGTTCGTGATGTTGTGATGGTGAAGTTGGAACCTGTTCGGGTGGTGCCTTCGTTGATAGTAAAGATATCGACTGGGATCTTTTAGTTACCATAAAGGAATGGTAGCAATGAATAAATGTATGTAATACAAGTGAAGCTTGTACTCGTTGATGACCTAATATGTCGCAGTATCTGGCGAGTTAATGGTCCCTTAAAATACGGTTATTATTTCCTTGATTTGTTTATAAATGAAACGTGTATCGGAATGGATGCGATTCGTACACTTGGTGTTTCGTCCTTAAGCCACTAAGGAAGTGTGAGTAGTGAAATTGAGAAGTTGAATATGAGAAATCAATGTCTTAATTCTTCCTGTACGAATGCAGTACAGCATCTTTTGTTTCTATCCGGGTGTCCAAACTCTCCACAGTTTATACAAAACGTTGGTTCCACACTTGATTCGTTTTCTATTTGGTCAGTTTTTTTTACTTCACATTTATATGGTTCATGTATTTGATTACACAGTTGAAAGTGAGCTGAATTAATGCAAATTACTACACATATAGGTCCTACGGAAGATTCCATTCTAAAACAATGCAAAGCTTGCTTTAAAAATAAATTTAATGCTCTTTGCATTAGCAAGTTGTTTTCAAAGTTCAAGGGTAGCAAGTTGTTTTCAAACTTCTACCATTAGTATAAAAAATAAATTATGATGGTAGAGTTGTACTAAAATTTGTAGTTTTGCATTAGAATTAGTTTTAATGCAACATTTGCTTTGCAATTTAATAATAACTTGCTATACATAACCCATATTGCAAAGCTTTTATTAAAAATTGCAGTAACTTTTTCAACTGTGTACATTTCACGCACCTATACTCAGCTATACTGATATGAACAATTTTTTGATATGTGCCTATATCTTTGACATTTGAAGCACTGGACGATGTCACTTCCATTAAGTTTATCCCAACTGATACGGTGTGAGCATACATAGATGATTTCTGTAATTATTTGTATGTCAGTGGCTTTTTCTGCTAAAACTACGTGCATGTTTAGCTTGTACCTCTCTCTCTGATAGATCTAGGGGTTGTATGTTGTCGCACTTTCACTTCAATTCCACATTGTTCCATGATGTTCAACTATATATCTTCCACCGGATATGAGTTGTGTACACCTTTAAGAACAGCACTTTTTTTCTCATTTTTGCTGGTGTACGTATGACCTTTGATGCCATTCTTTTGGATGACTTCAAACATTTTTCTGTGTCCTTCCATGTTTTCGTACCTGATGATCTATTTTTCTCCTTTTGGTGATTTTGATGTTGTATTCAACGTTTTCATTTAGCACAGCTTGTGCTAGGCTGTGTTTTTAAACTTTTCACTACTATTGGTGGCACCTTTTCTTTTTTATTTGTTTCTTCTTTTTGACGTTCATCATTTTTGTATGAAACATTTTGCTTTTTCTGTTTTTTACTGTCATCTAAAAACTTATTTTGTAACATTTCCATCATGTCTGTTCTGCCACTATCTATATAGCTTGGACTTTTCATGCAACAGTTTTATTTTAAATAACAAAGAATACGGAATATTCTAGTCTCCAGGGACCAGAAAGATGAGATGGGAATCTCTTATTTGTGTTAACAATTTATTCTAACATAACTGTAAACCTATTCAATCAGGAATATGATTAATATCAACAATTTATATAATACGAAAACAGATTCAATAAAAAAGAAACAACAATGAGCTTGCCTTATGTAAAAAAATTTGATGAGATCTCCAGCGTCTATTACCTCTTCAGTGTGTCCCCTTAGAGAAGCTGTTTATTCCCAGAGTCCCAAAATCGAATCAGCAATGGTTAAAATAATTTTCCTCTACTTCCTTTTTTGTTTAAAATATTTAGGTTGAATATTTTGAAGTTACTTCTGCATATATATATTTGCCGGGGAAATTCAAGTCTATTAGCATTACTATCTGTTACTTTTCCGTAACAAAAACTGATTACAAATGTTGTATGTTTGCTTAACGATTCCAAAATCCCTTTTCTTTTTAGATAGCACAAATAGAAGAAACAATAAGTGCTCCCGTCATCTCACAAATGCCATATTTGAAGCTCTTAGCATTTCATATTCAGTGATTTGGTTTTACTTTTAGATCAAAACCAATAATTTTTAACGTTATAAATATATGTTTATTTTTATGTTTTTATTCTGTATTTATCATATTCTTTCTTATGTTATGACGAAACTTAAAAGAAACATTTTTAAATTACAGTCATCATTAACTTAAATTATTGTTTTTCCTTCAATGTACAAACACTTGATTAAACTTGATTAAACTTGATTAAAAAAAAAAACCATTGTAATCTAATTCTGTTCATGTTAATTATAAAATAAAGAAAAATGGAAAAACTTTAATCATTTTTTAAAACTGACTATTTTTAGTCTAATTATTATACTTAACAATTTATTTAAGCGAAAACTAAATGATTGTTTTGTCAATCAACTCAACACAGAATGAATGCAAAAATTGAAATTTCTTCAAATCAAAAATGTGATTTTATGACATCTCGTATTATTTTTTCAGCAAAAATTAAACAGCACTGAGTAAGCAATGAGTGCGTTCATTTCTTTTACGTGATATTCGAATTTCGAGGCTGTTCGTTATTTAAAAAAAACTGTTAAACTATTATGATTGTAAATGGAATATGGAAATATTTTAGATGGATGGAAAAGAGAATAAAAATTGGTTCTAATATTATTACTGCGAATATAGTCGACGTTACATGTCTTCATCCTGAAGTTTGCAATATTTTTCGTTTTCATCGATTTCTTGTGAGAAAACTGAAAACGAGTTCATTATTGGTACTGTGGCCTGATCCAAAGTCGATTTTATGTATTTTGTCTGCCGTTCTTCGGCGTTTTCGTGCTTTTCTTGTCTTTTATGTCCAACCTCTTGCTCAGTGTGATTGCGTTTTTGTTTGTCTTCCTTGGCTTGTAACTGAACCTTGCTATTTTTGTGTTGTTAGGGTGTGAAATGTTATTGGCGCCTGTTAACGGTTTGTGGTCAGTGTATATAGTAAATTTCCATCCATACAAGTAACATCTAATCCTTTTTACAGCCCATACAATAGCTAATAGTTCCTTCTCGATTGCTGAGTACTTTCTTTCTGTCTCGTTTAGGGATCTGCTCATTCTCTGTTTTTTTTTCAAAAAAATTTTTTTTTTCCTTTTTTTTTTATTTGGTGACATGGACCCAAATATCATTTTGTAATATGTCATGGGAGAGTGAGAAGGGGCACTCCGATTTTTTTTTCGATGTTCTACAAAAATGTTCAGAATACTCTAATCTATAATCTATGTAAAAAGATCCCATTAATTTACAGAAGTTTGTCCACACGGTTGACTCAAAGTGAAAATTCTCAATTTGAAAAAAAAAAAAAATTGTTACCAAAGCTGTACTATAGTTTATTGAATTATATAATTCAAAAGTGAAAAAATCGTGTCAACAGTACTCGAAATAATAACTCATATGTGAAATGATTCCATTTGATGGCACGTATATGATCACACGGTTGACCGAAAGTAAGAAAAATTTATTTTTTAAATGAAATATTTTTCGTTACCTGTTAGTTTGTTACAATATCACCAAAGTATGCTAAACTATTTTACAATACTTTAAGCTGTACAACATATTTGATTTATTCTATTTTGTTCGAATGTCTGTTTAGAAGGTAAAACCGAAATTTTAAATTTTTCAAATACTTCTCTGGTAAACTATAAAAATCGAATGGACTATTCAACCAAAAGAAAAGACAAGAAAGTATATTTACAGAACATACGTTTATTTCATTCAATTACTTCGGTCTGAAAGACCTAAGTATTACATTCATGAGCTCAAAGTGAAATTCTTACCCCCACTTTTTTTGACATTTCTCGACGTTTTAGGACCTCCTGATTCTAAAAAAGCAAAAAAAAAAAAAATGTAAGTCTGTCTGCCGGCCGTCCGGCCGTCATTACCTACGCTGCAGGGAAAACCGCTGGAGGGATTTCAAAAATTTTTTTTTCTAAAAATAGGTATACTCAAGGGACAGGTCCGAAAGGACGCTGTGTTCGATAACTGTACCGGAAGTGTGTCAAAAAAATCATTATGTGTGTCAAAAATAGCAAATGTTCATATTTTTGGCTTAAAAAACGTTCATTTTAAGTGATTACGAGTAGGAACATTAAATTTGGAGAAATCTTGATGGTCGGGATTGGTATGTGAGATCAAAAACTAGATTATTGCATTATAAGTTTGTCAAAAAAATGTTGTCAAGTGTGTCAAAAGAAAGATTTTTGTTTATTTTTTACCTAATTTTATGGAAAAAAATAAAATTAATTTTCTTTGTTTGAAATGAAGTTTTATTATTATTATTGAGAATTATGGCATTATAAGTTTGTCAAAAAAATGTTGTCAAGTGTGTCAAAAGATTTTTATTTAGTATTTTACCTAATTTTTTGCAAAAAAAATAAAAGTGTTTGTTTGAAATGAAATTTTATTATTATTATTGAGAATTATGGCATTATAAGTTTGTCAAAAAATGTTGTCAAGTGTGTCAAAAGAAAGGTTTTTATTTATTTTTTACCCAATTTTTTTAGAAAAAAATAAAATTAATAGTTCGTATGACATGATATATTATTATTACTACTGAGAATTATGGCATTATAAGTTTGTCAAAAAATAATGTCAAGTGTGTCAAAAATGATTTCATTTATTTTTTTAGCCAATTTTTTGGGAAAAAAAATGTAGTTGTTTTTATGACGTAAATGTAATTTAAAATGAGATTGGACATGGAAATTTTTGAATTTGTTATAGTTTTTGAAATATTTTTGGAATTTTGAAAAAGTTTGTATTTTTGATTTTGTAATAATTTTTGCAATATTTTTAGAATTTCGGCAAAAGTTTTAATTTTTGATTTTGTAAGAATTTTTGAAATATTTTTAGAATTTTGAAAAATTTTTAATTTTGATATTATTATAATTTTTGGAATTTTGAAAAAAGTTTCAATTTATGATTTTGTAATAATTTTTGCAATATTTTTAGAATTTTGGAAAAAGTTTGTATTTTTAAGAATTTTTGAAATATTATTGGAATTTAGAAAATATTTAAATATTTGATTTTATTCTAATATTTGGAATATTTTTGACATTTTGAAAAAGTTTGATTTTATTTAATTTAACAATATTTTTGGAATTTTGATTATAATTTTCCGGCAACGTATTGATGTTTCGTGTTAGTTTTGTAAGAAATTTTTAAACAGAGATAAAAAATACTTGTACTTTAACAAAGAGTTATGTTTGATGTACATCGCTGCCCAAAACTAAAAACCATGTCCTCATAAACGTTTTTTGCCGAAAACTATATCAAAATCCTTAACCCAGACCGAAGTCTTGATATCTCAGAGCTTGAGATTTCAGCCCCTCCATATTTTTATTATTCAGTTGTCGTCAAATTATTCATTTTTTCTAAATATTAAAACTTTTGATTTGTAAGCATTCAGAATATCGTTTTGTATGAATTATATTGAAATCATTGGATGGAATTAATTGATGAATTTGTTGTGTGCCAGGGATTGTTTTCAATTTTTCAAATCTGCTGGACAGCTTCGCTTCAGTCATCTGGTATTCTTAATTGCTACCGAACTCTAAAATGATTTTCGTTTTTTCTTGGAGTTTATTTTTTGCCCAGGTAAAAAAGGTTTTTGCGTCTGTAAATAATGGACCTTCTGTACACTGCAGATCTGCTTTGGTGCTCATCCTTTTAATCGTACCACCGATGCCGTCTGATGGTCCTTTTCCATGACTGGTTGCAAAAAAGTTCCATTCGCATTCAATTCCGAAGTCCTCCGAATGATAACATATATTAGCAATGTTTTTTTTATTTTTGAACTGTGCTGGTGATCCATCCGAAAAATAAAACATTTGTTTAGGAACCGGATAACCATTTTGCGACTTGAGCCAAGTTATAAACTTTCCAATATACAAATGAACTGAAACAGCATTATGATGAGGTATTTCAGAAATTATTGCATAAGAAATACATTTCAACTCTCCCTCTTCTTTGTAATAAGCTACAATAGGAAATATTGTTGATGATGTATTCTTCCAATGCCCAGCTTGTATTTCGTCTTGGTTGACGAATACGTAATTTTCTGAAAAAACGGCTACAATCACATATTCATTATCTTTCAAATTACTTTTCGTATCTTTGAAGTATTTGGCTTGATGCACTGCAATGAAATCGTGCTCTTTTAATTTTCTCAACTTTAATTTGAAGTCTTCCATAAATTCATCCGTGGATTTGTTTATTTTATTCAAACTGCATCGGTCTTGCATAGACCAAGCACTAAAAGTGATGTTTTCAACACCGTTATCATCAAAATACTTGTCCATGTTGTCGAATGTTTGTTGCATTTTCATGTCGCAGTCATTGCATTTATTTAAACTGCAATCAAATGATCTTCTGCTACATGATATGGTTTGCAACAATTCCTTATCATTTTTGAATCTGCAGCCCATCATTTGATATAGTGGTTGGCACATAAGATAGATATTCTGATGGATCATGCATACGCATACAGAATGTGTACCACTTGATCCAGCCAGAACACACTCTTTTGGGCGGAGTAAACAAAACTTTGAAAAACTTACTGAGTCTGTACTCATTTCACTTTTAAATTTATGGTAAGCTTCACTCAAGTTTAAAAGTAATAATCGTTTCTGTTTCTTCTCTCTGTCTTTCCCTTGACCGACAGTAACACAATCTTTGTTTTGTTTTGTTTTTGATAATCTTTGTTTTTTTATAGGGCTTACGCCAAGTTCAAGCAATGATTTATTGATGTTATTGCAACGAAAATTCAATTCATAGTCCGTTGTTGGTGTTTCTACACGATTCAATTTAGTTCTCCTAAAAAAAAAAAAAACGAGAATAAAGTTTAAAACATTTAGCATTTGTACACTGTTGGTTCAATTATTGAAAATATTTCCGTATATTATCGATAATTTTTAACAAATGATTTTTGATGAATTTTTTGAACAATCTAGTTATAATAATTATTCTCAACACTCAACCTCTCTCTTTCTCAACCATTTTTTTTAAACTTTCTCAACAATATTGCAATTGAAAATTTACCTTGAAGTTGTTTCATATTCAGATTCACTTGAGTCGATGTACATCCCCTTTGAAGTTCCTGGAACAGGATCATTTGCTTCAGCGATTTCATATGCAGTAACAGGATCACTTGCTTCAATAGGTTCTTGTGCAGTAACAGGATCATTACCTGGTTCATTTTCATCATCAGGATCATTTGGAACATCAGATTTATTTGCGTTATTTTCAAACTTTACACGACAATTTTGACAAATATGATCACCAATAATTAATTTTATTCCAAAATGTTTAGCTTTTTCAATAAGAACTTCACCAACACAAGAAACAGCTTTAGCACGGTATACATGATTTTCAAATTTGAACGGATTAATACATATTTTTCGTACCATTTTATTTCACTTTTTAAGAACGTCTTTACTTATAAACAGTTTTTATCGAATTGAAAAATATTTAACTCTGTTAAAAATGTTAAAACTATAAATATTTCAAAAATAAAAGCGACTTAATATATTGATTGCAGCAATAAATGTTTTCTCGTATATTCCAGGTATATTCAAGCCAGTTTTCTCTTTTCAGCACAAAACACATTGACAAAACAACATTGTAACACACAAAACACATTGTACTTTGAATAAACTGAATTGAAAGAGTGAGAAACACCTATTCTCTGCCACATTCAATTTAATTTTCAAATACATACATACTATACAATACATACTTCACACATACATAAAAACCACTGAAAAGATGATAAGAAAGTAAATTAAAGAATTTTGTGTGTTGAAAAGAGAAAGATATAGAGTGAATAACGAAATCTGTAGAAATCTCCTCCCATTCAATTCAATATTTAAAGAATCTATTGTTTGAATATTCTTCTGTAATTATAATTTCAAAAAATAGAAATCACATTAGCAGTAAAGATTGTTTTGAATTTTTAATTTACTGGGAAAATCCAATTTGTAATTGTTTTATTAAATTTATATTATTGAAAAGGTGATAGTTAAGCAATTTTAAAAATTTGGTGTAAGGGAAAGAGAATGTTATAGAGTAAATAAAGAAAACGATTCAAATAATATAAAATTCAAGTAACAAAAATTTATTAAATTTTTGTTAAATTATATATTTACTTACATATATATTTTACTCATTTATTTATTTATATTTTGGTTTCCTGAAAAATTCGCACAGTTTGGAGATATTGTATTGTAACTATGTTTAAGCACTTGAACTTACAAACAACTTGAAGTTACAAAAACATATTTATTAAAACTTGAATTTTTTTACATTCGGTCAACCCTGTGATCATATACGTGCCACCAAATGGAATCATTTCACATATGAGTTATTATTTCGAGTACTGTTGACACGATTTTTTCACTTTTGAATTATATAATTCAATAAACTATAGTACAGCTTTGGTAACAATTTTTTTTTTTTTTTCAAATTGAGAATTTTCACTTTGAGTCAACCGTGTGGACAAACTTCTGTAAATTAATGGGATCTTTTTACATAGATTATAGATTAGAGTATTCTGAACATTTTTGTAGAACATCGAAAAAAAATCGGAGTGCCCCTTCTCACTCTCCCATGACATATTACAAAATGATATTTGATATGTCACCAAATTAAAAAAAAAGGAAAAAAAAAAATTTTTAAAAAAAAATTTTTTTTTTTCAATTACATTTCTAAAACGAAAAACCGTTTTGAAAAATTCCATCTACATCATGAGATATTGCTAAAAGTGTTGGAAAAGTCATAAAAAATTCGAAAAATGGCTAAAATCGAAAAATAACGATATTTCTCGAAGGAGATCGAAAAAATTTTTTTCGAGCAATTTGTATTTTTTTTTGGAATGCTGATCCCGAAAATCATAATTTCAAAATAATAAAAAATGGTGAAAAAAAATTTCGTTTTCGAAATTTATTTTGCCCCTATATTAAAACACGAAATTAATGTTTAAAAAAGAATTTTTATTGGAAAATTGTTAAAAGATTCAGAATGAATGATTTCTAAAAAAAGAGTGTCCCCTTTACAAAAATATTATCTGTTAAATACTAAAATATAAACAAAAAATATACTTAATTACAAAAACAATATAGTTTTTACAAAAAAAAAGGCAAAACGGTTTTACGACAATTAGTTTCTTATTTTTTATTATGTTATTGTTTTTAGTTTCTTATTTTTTATTATGCTATTGTTTTTAGTTTCTTATTTTTTTATTATGCTATTGTTTTTAGTTTAACAAAACTATTGTCATAAAATTATTCATTAGGAACTAAGGTAAATGACAATTTAAAAAAAGGAAAGGAAATAAATTACAGACAGGATTATAGGAGCCGTTATTAAAATTTAAATAATAGAGGATAAAAAGGATCAAAGGAAATACCGATAATTATATAACATTTGTTAGGTAGTGACTAAAAATAGATTTTAACATTTAATTAAAAATACTTTTTTTATAGGAAATGAAACGTAGAATACGATGGTCATACTAAAAACTGATTTCGTGTGTGGGGCTATGACTAAAGATCGATTTGAACATTTTATTTGTTTATAACAAAAAGAATTTGTTAATAACTTTTATTGATTTTATTATTTTTTGAAACTAGCATCTTTTAACTTTAAAATAAAATAAAACAAAAGTTTTTTATCTTTCATAAAACCGAAGTTATGAATTTTTAAAAATAACTGTATTTTCCAAAAAGAAAAGATAGAAAATACTCGAACACGCAGAATTTTAGCCAAATCAAAAATGTGTCGGTCATAAAGGTGTTCGGTTTGTAAAAGAATGACCCATATATATGTATATATAAACGCTTTTATGTCTTTCATTTAACAGGCCGAAATTGAAATAAATGTGCAAATTATTAGCGAATTTCTTTATATATGAATATTCTTACTTTTATAAAAATATTCGAAATAGTCAGTCGTTACAAAGTTGATAAGAACGGGTTTAGGTGATATATATTGATATATTAGAATTGGACTTTATTTCACGATTATTCTATTAATAATTAAATATATATAACAAAAAAAACTTTACCTGGAACGAAGGTTCCAGACGCATCGGGAACTGCGAATCTCTTGTTCAATCTTTCCTTAACCTATCATTTAAAATTTCCTTCAAGAACAAAAGAAATATATGTATATATTTATATAATTAATAGATTAATATTTAAAATAGACTTGCTTAGGTTGGTGTGCAGTTGATTGATGTCTTCTACGTCTCCACCAAATAATTTATTCCATTTGACATGTGTATGCACGTCCATAAAAAAAGTTCCTTTTCCTTGATCAATCTAATGTGTGATTGATAATTCATCCAAATTAAACTCCTGTTATCCTTTTCCAGTTGATATTTCAAATTATATAATGTCATCAAAATACCTCAATTGGTTGGGCAAACAATAGATCACAATGCTAAAAAAAAACTCAGAGCCGCCATTAATATTTTAACCACTATTGAGAACTGGTTGTAAAAATAGTTTCCTTAACCTTGCAATAACTTAAATTTTCCCTGCTTTACTTTACTTTAAGTAAGCAAATGTCTGGTTCGACAAAAAAAACAATTGAATAAATCCATTTATTAAACTAAAACGGAAATGGAAGAAAAATACACAGAACCAAACACTTTTTCTTCTAAGTGTTAATGTTTTATTATTTTTTTATATCAATTTGCAACCATTGGTTTCACAGGGTTGATTATTATTTCATTTTTAGTACAACAAAAAATAATACATCAGTTTTTTTCTTATTTATCCGATAATGTTACGTAATCTTAATATTTTAACGTACCTTGATGATAATTATATATATATATCTATTTATATATATTTTTCGGCTAAAATCCTCAGCTGGGGACGTGGATAAATGCAGGGTTCTTTCTTATATGTTGTCACAATTAAACCAGATATTTTGAATTTTTTTTTTATATATACATATATTTTTATAAAAGTACATATTGTTCACATTCAAATAAATCACACAAAAAACTTAATTTATTAATTCTTTGCATATAAATTAAAGCATATAAAGGAATGCAATTCACTACTTCCTCCAAAAATTAATTTTGAATGTTTTTTTTTTAAGTTCACTTAATCAATATGTTTTGTTTTTTTTTTTATTTTTCAATTTCAGTTATAATAACTCTAATTTTTTTATTTCAATTTCAATTTTTAATTATTACACTATAAACATTTGATTAAAGAAAAAAAAACTATTTATTTAATAAGAAAAAATAAATTTTAATTGTGTTCAGAAGGAATGTTTCAGAACCAATTTCAGTACTCGATTTTGTGTAAGAAACCAAAAAAAAAAAAATTTAAAAATAAAAAAACTAATCAGATTGTTCTGAAGAAGAGTATCCTTCAGAACCAAGCATCACAAACTTAATAATCTTTCTTTTTAAAAACAAACTTATGAATCTTTTTGTTTTGCTTCAGAAGATTCCCACTTCTCGTGAAAGGAGGAGCCTTTTCCAAAAATCTTAACACAACTTCTAATAAGAATTTTAACTCCTCCTTACCGATACTTATTAAATATTTACAAAGCACAAACAAGAAAAAAATAAACTTATAACTAACCAATCAACAAAAATTATCTAAACCTAAATTAAATTGCAAAAATAAATAATATTTTACAACAAACAAAAAAAATGATGACCTAACATTGTGGAAAAACCCACATCTGGCAAATACCTTAAAACTTAAAAATTATGCGACAAAAAAAAAAACAAAAATAAACAAAAAGAAAAAAATCCAATATTGGTGGTATTTCAATTGTTTTATGATCCACCAACATTTGATCCTTTCCTATAATCTTTAAGTTTTTTCCACAATGTTACTGCGACGTAGTTTACGTGCAATAAAACTAACGATGGATATTTACAAAAACAAAAATAATGAAAACAATTATCCTAGGATAATAATAAAAAATAATTCTAAAAATAAAAATATGGGAAACATATTTTATATTTATGAAACGTAATTGAAAAATCTTCGTTTCAATAACACCAAACATTTTTCTTGTATTATCACTATCAGTATCATTATTGGAAACAAAAAAAAATCAATTTTTTTTTTCTTTTTAATTTTAATTTAGAAGAGATATGAAAACTTTTTCTCTTTTTTAAAAAAACTTTTTTTCTATGCGAAAAGTAAACTCACTAGTGTAAAAAAATAACAAATTATAGTTGCTATGGTTTTTCATATAATTTTACAAAGTATTTTAAACAACGTAACCATGAAAAAATAGAATATGAATTTTGAATGTTTTGTTGTCGATTTCTAACTTTATAATTTATAGTAAATATCGATTATATCATATTAGTATCATAGAAAAAATTGCATTTCTACGCAAGATAAAAACGTTTTTCGTTCGTAAACATGTCTCACTCGACGCTAGCGCGTCTGGTGAACAAATGTTTACTCACGAAAAAACAATGTTTTCATCTCTTGTAGGAAAATATACTATTATTGTTTGAAGTTCTAACATTCCACGAATTGCAAAATAAAAATATGACAGCATGTTAATTTTTTTTTTTATTTGTTTTTATTTTTTTTTTACGAAGATATTACCAGTGATGTTCTTCGTTAATTGTTTGCTTTCTTTGTGATTCGTTATTGTATTGTTTTAGGGAAATTTATGTTCAGTGAATTATACGTTATTTGTTTAAAATTTGAATTCGAATTTTTTTGAATTTTATTTTGATTGAAACAGAATGTTTTTTTTTCTGAAATGATTTGGAAATGCGAACTTGTTTATTTAGACGTATGGGCCGACGTTACAGATAGAGCTTTTGAAAGGGAAATTTGTTCTCCTCTACAACCAACACACACTTCACAGACATGTACTTTCTAAAAATAATTAAATTTTGGGTATTATTTTTGTTGTATTAAAAATAAAATAAATACATAGTTTCAAAAAATTCGTTATTTGTTTTTTATGTTTCTTTTATTCGATATGTCGAACAGTATGCGCTACAAAATTTAAACATTTATTATTTTTATAGGCGTAAGAGCGCTGTCTGTAACGTGGTTTTTCTCTTTTATTTTTCTATATTCATCTTCTGAATTATAAAACCCAATATATTCCATTTTAGGCTTTGAAACTTATGAAAAACTGACAAATATCACTTTAAATCATTACCAAACTTTTCAGGCTTTTATAGAAAAGATCATTTACGAAAACATACAAGGTCACACATTGCACGACGCGTAAAATCGGAAGTTTCAGCTCAAACCGCAAATAATACTCAGGGAAATGCTTTACAAACCTCCTGAGCCTCGTATAAAGACTTCTGGTAGACATTTAAAATGATTTGTTCATTTAACTCAAAAATCTATGAGTTTTTTTGAAAATAAGAAGAATGAAATTTTTAAAATTGTTTTTAACTCTTTCTTATTTTTTCATGTTTGAAATGTGATATATGTACTAAAAAATTTTAAAAAAAATATTCGGTTATTATTAAATGAAAATTTGGCTATTTAAAAAATTTAATAATATTTTAATTTTATTTAATGAATTTTTTATCATTATATTAAAATTAAGATATAATTAAAAAAAAAATATATTTTTTATTTATTAATCTAAATTAATTATATTATATTCGAATTGGTAATAATATATAAATATATATTTTTTGATAATTTATTTTTTATAAACAAAAAAAATTTTTTTATATTGGAATGAAGAATATATATGATTGCAAATACCAGAAGTCTTTAGATATAAGGAAACCAAACTAACCAAACAAATTTATTTTTATTATCAAATTTTGTTGATAATATATTTATATTTTATACAAAAAAAATTAAAATGTGACAACATATTTATTTTACTACTATTATTTTTGTTTTTGTGCAGTTGATGAAAAATGGCTGCACGAGTATAATTTATGATATTATTTTATCAATCAGTAAATAAAACTACAAATAATTTTTGTTTTAACAAAATTATTAGATAACTTACGGCTAAATTGCTATGAAATCCCATTTTCCAAAGTAATTGTAGATAATTTATAGACTGATTGTTCATTTGTTTTATTCAACCGTGTTTTCGTGAAAAGATTTAAGCTTTTTATATCAAACAATACATAAAACAATAACCGTTTAGGCATAATATTATCTAATTCAAATGTGATAGAAAACACGGAGGTATCTTTTTTTTTTATTTTTCTTAATTTATTAAAACAACTTAATAATATATATTTATAATTACTGTATTAGTTTCTAGTGATATTTAATATAATGAACGTAATTTAAGTAAAAACAATAAAATGTCGGAATTCTAGTCAACGTATTGTTAACGTCAATATAAATCAATTATATATAGTACCAAAGAATACTAAGTCACTAATATAAAAATTATTTTACTTTTCACTTTATATATAAAAATATACTAAAACCTGTAATAAACTAATAATACCAAAAAGTGGATTTAAATCACAATTTAACCAACCTCAAAAAATTCTCTCGTTTTTATAGATGGAAAATAGAATCTTTTCTTTTCTCTAGCTTTGACACAGGGTGGCTCGAAATTTCATAAGCAATTTAGTGAAAATCAAACATTAAAGTTACATTGTGTTCGAACGGGTTATTCGATTTGAGTAAATTTATTTTTGTTTGAAAGATACTTAGTGAGGCTTTATAAAAATGTTACACTGACAAAAAATATTTATATTTTTATATTTTAGATTATTTTTTTAATTTTAATTCTTCAAAGATGGTTTTTTCAAAAAGTATCTTTTGTTCTTTTCTTTTTTTATGTTTTAAAGGTTTTATTTACTCTAAACATACTAAATTTACAGAGAGGCGTTATTTTTTCTCAATTTTAGTATGTTTTAAGTAAATAATAAAACTTCAAAACATATAAAAATGAAAGAAAATCAAAAGGTGCTTTTTGGAAAAACCATGTTTAAAGAATTAAAATTTAAAAAAATCATCTAAAATATAAATGTTTTTTGTAAGTGTAATATTTTTATAAAGCCTCACTTAAATACCTTTCAAACAAAAAAATTTACTCAAATCGAATAACCCGTTCGAACATAATTTAACTTTAATTTTTTAAATTTTTCACTCCATACCAATTGCTCCATGTTTATAGGTCCTATATTCGTTCCTGTATAGTGTTGTCAAGTTTGGGGTGCAGCTTCTGGTTCCATCTTGGCCCTCTTGGACTCTGTTCAAAAGTGGGCTATACGAATTGTGGGTGATCGAGATTTGATATCATAACTTGATTTGCTACAACATCGTCGCACTGTTGCTGACCTCGTTGTTTTTTACAAATATCGTCATCAACAGTGCTCAGATGAAATCAGCAACATCATGTCTCCAACTTATTCTTACCCCTGTCTCACTCGGCAATCGGCTAGCGCAACCAGTCAAACGGTCGAGATCCCGCGCTGTCATACTGGCAGATCGCAGAAAGACTTCTTTGTCCGAACTGCATACAAACGGAACAGTTTGCCGGAATCCATAGTCTCAGGTGGTTTCAATCCGCAGACGTTTAAAAAAAGCGTTCATCAACACCTTAGAGCGCAAGTTGTTGTGGGACCTGCGTCTTAAAAGGTATTTATGTGTTGTGACACATATTGTAAACCCTATAATACAACACTTTTTATTTAAAAAATAAATGTTTGATTGTCACTAAATTTCTTAAGAAATATCGAGCCACCCTGTGTCAAAATTATAGAAGAAATAAAAAAAAAATATTTTTGCACGATCAGGCGATTTTGCATGTTTGCTGATTCGTAAATAAACATAGTAAGTTTCGTTTACAAATCACAGGTCGGTAAGTAATTACTTACCGATCATGCAGGCGGTAAGTAATTACATTTGCCGGTAAGGGAGACCCCAGGGTGTGAATAAAAACGATTTTTATTTAAAAAATTATGTAGGGCAATTTACTAGCTTCAACTTTAAATAATATTCTTTTAAAAATTTTGCAATTAAAAGATTTAAAAGCAATTTATTTTGAAAAAATATTCGATGAAAGTAAGCTTTGCAACCAAAAAACCGAAAGAATTGTGATGAAACGTAAAGCTTACTATTTTGAAACGAAATTTTGAAAAATTTTCTTTAATGAATTTTATTATTTAAATAATTTTAATTGAATTTTCATTGATCGTGCAAAAAATATAATAAGTATTTTGGGCATTAAGAGTATAACCGATTTCGGATATATTATCGACTTCGTCTCGATCTCAAACCATATAATATATGTTATTATATATTTACCGATTGAGGATATTATCCTCAATCGATAAAACACTCTTACTGCCCTTAATACTTAAATAACTATTTTCATTATACTTAACGATTACCGAAGTTTCAACAACATCGAAAAAGGTCGAGTTCAAATTTCTTATTTTACTGGCGTCGTGATTCGATTTTCCATCTATAGTAAACTATAAATTCTTTGACTTACCTGTACCTGTACAATCCTATTTTGTCGACTTTTTAAATTGCCCATTTCAATGTTCTACCTATTACAGGTTTATAAATATAAACTAAAATATAGTATATTCAAATTTATTTTTGTTCTTAAAATGTTAACAGTTTGTTAAAAAAAATAGTTGAACTTAATTGTAAAAACGATTTGAATTCAATTTTTATTTTTAATAACAGTCTTCGTGTAAAATTAAAACCAATTCATTATTCACAGGCGTGTTTTAGTTGTACCTATCCTAAACAAGATTTCATGTTGAAAACCTTCCATTAACTAGAATTTGTATTATAGCATTAGTTATAGAATTTTCTCTGACATTACAAGTAATCAACCAATGTTCAATGTGTAACTGAGTTTTATTCAAATTAATATAAAATAGTATAATACAAAAGTGTTCCAAATCCAAACATACTAGTATTACCTGATTTGTTACATACAAAACATATTTTAAACAAAAAAATACAAATTAAATTTAAAAACTTACTAAATCACTCAGTTAATAAAAAAAACAAAACGAATACATTCGGATAGAAGAAATAAAAAATACAAATTTTTATAAAAAAAAAACAATTATATTTCTTATTCTTAATTTAAATTTAAAAAAAAAATAAATCATGAAATTGTATTTTTGTAAAACTTTAAAAAATTATATTTGAAATCATATTTTTTTCATATAAAAATGAAAATTAATTTTTACAAAATAAATCGCAAACCATTATAAATTTAAGATAATCAGAGATCAATTTTCAATAAGTTTTTAATTCCAGCTTTTTGCTTGATGCACAATATTAAATTTTTTATGAAGGTTTTTTATTTGTATTTCAACTTTTTTAAAACTATGAAATACTGTGATCTCATATTATTTCCTTATACTATAACGATTTGCCTAACGTTTTGCGTTACGGTAGAGAAAAAGTTTATTATTTAAAAGTATAGTTTTTCATTTTGGTTTAAGCAAGCTACAGACCAACAATCAAATTGACAATCAATCGAAAACGAAAATAAACGAAATAAAATTTTAATGTAAAAATCCCCTAAATTTTATTTCGTTTGATTGTTGGTCTGTAGCTTGCTTTACTCTTCGGAGTCCCTCTTTCATTTTTGATCTGATTTAGTCGTTGTAAAAAATTACAGAATACAAATAATTCGTGATGAAAACTCCAACCTTCCAGTTTAATTTTAGCATGTTTAGTCGGTCGTTGGTCAAGCTTTAAACAGAAGGGTAAGGGGTATTAGTTTGTTAAATTGTGTTCATTCTATAATTTTGTACATCGACCAGTATAATTAAAAAATAAATGTGACAAAGCGCATGAAAAGCGGTTGGGACATCGACCAATTTATCTCCAATCTTGTGGATAGTGTTGTTAAAAAAATCTGTAAAATTTACTTTTTTTAACAAAACAATACAACATTATTACCAACACTTCACTATATTTTCTGCATTTTTATTGGAATATTTTCTTTATTTATTTATTTTTTGGTTATACATATATATGCGGCTCGAAAGACCAATGTTGAAGTAATTTAATTTCTTTTTATTTAATTTAAATTCTTTCATATTTTTTTTGTTATGTTTGGTGATGGTTTTATTTTGTTATATTTATTTAATTTATTTATTTATTTTTTTTGCAATTTTTGAAAATTTATTTTATTGGTTGGTATTATGGCCGGTTGCGAATACTTTTACAGAATTCACTGTTCAATTCCTGACCGTACAAATCTGGATCTTTTTTGAAAGATTCATCAAAACTGGTTCATGAAGTCTGTGCTGTGTTAACAGATATAAAAACCAAAAAAATCAGAAGTTGGCGAAACCTAGAGTATATGTCTATTATTTGAGCATTACGAAACTTACAACCTGAGACTTGAATGTTTTCTCGAATGGAAGTTTTTTGCATGTAGAGATGTCTGCTTGAATATTCTTTTTTTCCATCCAGATTCTACCACTGGGAGAAACTCTACACTTCTCGGGTATTACTTAAAACGAAGACATCGGTAGCTTTGCGGTGGAGTGACAGGTTCGTTAATTTGTATCTTACATTTAGGGGTTTTTCATTTCTTTTTTAAATTCTAACTAGATGGCTAAAGTTGTTTTCCTAACGAGTGTTTTTCTTCGCAAATTGGATACAATAATTTAAAGTTATTTACGTTTGGTTGTACAATACACATCAAGGGTGGGCCAACTTGGACGGACTGATTTGAAATGCTTATCCATTTTTTATTAAATGAAAGTATAAATTACTATAAGCTTTCTTAATCTATGTGTTAAAAATGACATCTTTTAAATGGCTACCATTTTTCTCTTGGCTCACTTAATGGCTCGTTTTAACACATTTTGCATTACGTTGTGCAGCGTTTCGGGCTTCATTCTGCCATTTCTGATGAACGGGGTGTTTTCGGTCATCGAAAAGTTATCCATCCAGCTGTAGATCAATCTTATTGAATGAACCAATGACTCTATCAGCCATAATTCCACAACAAACAGTGCATTTGAGAGGGTGTAATTGTGCAGTGCTATTGGACCCTCTGTACCTCCAATTCGGCATTCTGTTCATTGAAATAGCAAGTAAAATGAATCTATTGGCAAATTTTAGTCATTGTGGTGCTTCCGTCGGCAATAATTCTTGGATTAATTAAATTTTATATGGAATCATCCTCATATCAACTTTCAGAATTGTCATAGCGTTGTTCTGAAGATGCCTAATTGAATAACACGTCAACGCCTAGACACAAATTGATCCGTGTGGACACGTTCTCGTACAGCATCCACAGCTTGCCGATCCTCAAAACGCAAAGTACACCTATCACTTTTACCAGTCTTAGTCGTCACATTGGATTTCATTCATAAGCGTGTGTCGTGTCCAAAGAAGGTTTCAATAACGCCAAATTGTTAATCATGTGTATTAGAAAAAAACACTTATTATTGTATACTGCTTCTATACTGTTTTTAGTTCGTGAATTTTTCTGGGCAACGCTTTAGTTGTCACCAGTGCAGTTGTTAAGTTATCTATTGAAATCGAAGTTTAACTCACAGAATGTTATCAAGTTTTTTCCCCAAAGAGTGTATTGTTAAGAAAGTTGATGTGTCTACAGAACATTGTGAAAAGTACTTTAATTATGTTTTAATTTTGAGTCTAAAAAAACAAACTTTTTCTGATTCTAGTGTTTTGAATTTTTTATCTCCTAATAATTTCAGGGATGATTTTAAACAGTTTAAAATCAACCTGGAGAATGTCAGCATAGCTGACAAAATTAATAGGAAACGAAAAAGTCAAATAATTAGAATCACAACAAGTGTGTTTTTTAAACTCAAAATTAAAACAAATAAGATTTCTAATACTCAGAAAATAAATTTATTAGTATTTTAATTAAAATAATATCTGAAAAATATTCTACATATTATCTGGAAAATATTCTACATTTGTTGATGTAGAATATGTAGAAAATGATTTATGAAAAAGTTGTTTTTTTGTAAAAAAATTAATTGGAATTGACATCCGGAGCTGATCTATACAAAATAGATAACAATAACTAAAGGTTTTAAATTTGAAAACTACATCAAATACGGTTAATCTCGAAAAACAGATTTAATTACTGTGACCAATTTAAAATTGACTTGAAATTTTTCTTTTCGAAATATATTTAATACTTCAAATGAGTGAACAGTTTCTAGTTCAGCAGTCAGCTATCATTTGTCACATTAGTTTTAGAACTATTTATTTAGTTTTATTTGCTAGCAGCAGTTTTATCGTAGTACATTAATTTTACTCTATTTAATTAGAATTTAATTTAATATATAAACCTTATTTGAAAAAAAGATCTCGAATTTATAAACAAAACATTACTTGTGAAAAAGTACAAAACAAATCAACAAATATTAAAATTATATATAAGAAACAAAATTTATTTACGATATAAAAATAAAATTAAATATATATTATAAAATATAAGAATAATAATAATATAATATTATTTTTAATTTAAGTATAATATAATTATAATAATATTGAAATATATAAAATGAAGAAAATGGAAATACAGTCTGATTTAGTTACAACATTATGTAAATTATTAGACTCTTGGATCTGTTTAATTTAGTAAATTTTAACTGATTTATCAACACAAATAAAACGCAATATATCGTAGTTTTAAAGGAAGTCATAGCGACATTATAGACAATCAATGGCAAAAATTATATAATGTTTTGATACATTTAATTTAATTTTTTTTTTTTAAAGTTTTTGTATTGAAAGGTAGAGGGTTGATCGACAATCTTTTTCATACGCGTATGTCTGTTAAGACAAAATTTTGATAACAAAAGATTTGATGAATAAAATCACATTGATTTTGGTTAGATGTAGTATATTATATACATTGGTGTTGAAGAAAACGATATTTGTAGATAGGATTTTTAATATGGCTTTTTATAAATGATGGTGCACTTTTTGGTTAATAAAAAATGGAGTAAAGTGGAATTTTCTGAACAGCTGAATGTTATATAGTTTTTCTAAATTTTAAAATTATCCTTTTCTACTATTTTTATTATCTAAAAAACAATTATTTATACTACAATATGTATACTGTTATGTATACTATTATAATTGGAACGCGAATTTAATGTTAATTAGAATAAATGAATTAGAAAGACTGAGTATGTATAATCGATTTAGGAATACGAACAAAAATTAAATGAGTTTGTCTAAAATGTATTTGTGTTGATAACCAATTAAAATTTGACGAAAATAAATAATATTGATAAATAGATTTAAGGTAATTTTGTATCGTTTAAATAAAAAATTCAGATATAAGGGTGTTGCAACTAAAGTTCAAAATTTGTAAAAAATACGCACATTTTCATTATATTAAGAAAATACGAACAAATTTTAACGTACTTATATTAAAAAAAAAATCATTCCGAAATCTAACTTTAAATCAAAATATAAAAAATCATATTAATCAATCAATTTAAGTGAATAAACAACAAAACCTAAAGTACAAATAAGTTAAAAAATTTCATTAAGAAAAAAAGTAGAGTTGCACATCATATAACAAACAATCGAAATTGAATTTATATTAAACAAAATTCATATAGTACAATAAATTATATAATAATAAATAAAATGCTTGGATTATTTATAGTTTTTAATTTGAATTAAAGACAATAAAATTGTTACAAAAATTAGTTTTTTATTTCAAATAAATAAAACACTAAAATCAATCAAACATAATTTAAAACATATTTATACATAAATGAAAATCAATTTTCATTTAATATTTTGTAATTTATTGTACTTTTCCCTATAAAAAGTATCATTTAATTTGTAGTTAAAAAAGTAAAATAAAATAATAATGTGTTCAAAAAAAAAAACAATTTGTTGTAAGGATTAACCATAATAAATTAAAATATTTAATATTTAAAACTATTATAATACTAAAATGAAGAAAAAAAAACTATGTGTCAAATTGAGTTCTAATTACAATGTTTTATTTTAAAAGTTTAACAATTACAATTGAAGCAATTAATCGTGAGATAATTCTACTACATATATAATTTCGTCCTGTATTTACCAATTAATTGCGACGCAATTAATTAATATGCCCCAATCTAGCTCTTGCTCAATGAGGGGGTGGGTGGGTATGATTTTCTCTTTTTTTTAAAATGATGGCAAATAAAAAATAAATAAAGCTTGAGATAATTTTTGTTATGTAACAACTGGTTGTATGGGGATTACTCTCCAGATTACTAAACTTTTAAAGAAAATGGAACGAAGATTATCTAATCTAGATTAACTTCAATTAAAAATGTCTTTAGAATTTATACATTATTATTTTTAAATAAATGACACAACCAATTTCCATCAATGAATATAATTTCTTTAAAAAGCATGTAAATACAAAATATGTTAATATGATCGGACTGTATGGAAAACAAAAAAAAGTATCTAGTCGTAGTTTTTCTGCAATATTTATAACATGTGTAGTCAAGTTTATTGTGTATGTGATTTATTTAAAAAAACTAATTATTTTAATTTTGTTACTCTATAAGTTTAACAACAATAATTAATAATAATTATGCTTTCATTGAATTATATTAATCAATTTATTATGGGATAATTTTTGTTAAAATATTTGATAATATTATTCCATTTATTTATCAAGAGTTTTTACTGTTTTAAATATTACATACATACTTATAAACTATTGTAAAATTAGTTTTTGAGATAATTTTATTTCGAAATTGATACAAAAATATGTAACTGTAACTTATGCGTATGTGAAAAAAAAAATAATAAAACAAAAATGTGCTTTTCTTGAAAATTTATTTATTTTATTCTGCCGCAATCAGTTAAACGAGAAAGATGTAAATCATAATGGTGGTAAGTAAAATTGATAATTCAAAATTAAATAAATTTGTTAAATTAGTAATAGTGTATTCTTTTCGGCTGTACCGAGTATGGACAAAAAATCAGAATTTTTAAATTGTCTCCGCACAGAACAAAAAAAAAAATGAGTACAATTACAAGTTAAAAAGATCACTTGGATTCTGTTCTATTTTTTCATTACAAATATTAACCCAGATTGATTGTGATTGGTTGATTTTAATACCTGTTACAAAAAAAAACATCCCGAATACGATAAACAAACAAAAATTCAGTACAAGTTCTACACCACCAATTTCTACGATGCTATTTTTTTACTCGATGTGGACAAAATAACAATTCTGTTTCCAAAAGAATACGATCGAAATCATAATTCTGTGTTGGTGCAACCCAAAAGAATACAAATTTCGATAATTCGGCGTTGCAACTTGTTCAGTACAGTCGAAAAGAATACACTATAAGACAAATGTTTGCGTTTTTGTAAAAAGAATTCAAATTATATTTCAAAAGAAGAGGAACTAAAAAACTGACCCTTTCATTTGCATACAGGGATCAATTTTTGTTGATTTGTAAATTTTAAAGCGGAGAAAACAAGAAAATTGTCGCCTTCGGTATATACAGTAGTAAATGAAAGAGAACAAGAAAGAAAAACAAGAGAAGAAATAACTGCTATCAGCAGCCAGGTGCGAACACAAGCAGGGTTTTTGGGTCCGGACACCTCCCCACCCGATATTTTTACAGTATTTTTTTTAAATAAAAAGTGTTTTGTTATAGTGTTTACAATATGTGTCACAACAACACATCAATACCTTATAAGAAGTAGGTCCCACAACAACTGAACAACGCTTTTTGAACGCTTTGATGAATGCTTTTTTTAAACGTCTGCCGATTGAAACCACCTGAGACTATGGATTCCGGCAAACTATTCCGTTTGTATGCAGTTCGGACAAAGAAGTCTTTCTGCGATCTGCCAGTATGACAGTACGGGATCTCAACCGTTTGACTGGTTGCACTAGCCAATTGCCGAGTGAAACGGGGGTAAGAATAAGTTTAAGGCATGATGCTGCTGATTTCTTCTGAGCACAGTTGATGACAATATTTGTAAAAACAACGAGGCCAGCAACAGTGCGACGATGTTGCTCGATCACCCACAACTCGTATAGCCCGCTTTTGAAGAGTCCAAGAGGGCCAAGATGAAAACAGAAGCGGCATCGGAAACATGACAACAGTACTCCATACAGAGACGAATATAGGACGTATAAACATGGAGCAATTGGTATGGAGTGAAAAATTGTTTGCATCTATTTAGGAGGTTGAGTTTTCTAGACGCGCCTTTTCCCATCGCCATTACATGATCGTTACAGAGTAGGTCATTTGAAACTGACACCCAATAAACGAATGTTTTTACATTCACCTATTGGTTCATCACACATACTGAATAAAATATCTTTGGGGAACTCGGTCTTTGATCTGGAAACAATCAACAGCTGTGTTTTGGTAGAGTTGAAATTGACCAGGTTTTGGTCACCCCAATCGGCTTTTTTTAGGTCTTTACTCACGTTTATGGCAGCATCTCTCCGGGTGGGATTAATTCGTTCGTGTATTTTACCTTTTGAAGGAAGGGGCTCCAACGACTTGTGCAGAGTACTATCATCTGCAAAACTATTTATTGTATAATTTTTTTTTTACTAGAATGTTCTAGTTCTTTGGACACTATAAAATAAAATTCTTACTTATGAATAAAAAAGTGGATTGCGCAGAGAAAGTGTATATTCAATTCAAGCTCATAAATAAAGGAGAGGCTACATGATCTAAAAATCGGAACAAAAATTCAAAGTTGAAAAAGTAACGAAATCGGATAAAATCGAAAGAGTAAAAAGCTTGAGTGTGGTCAGTAAAAAGTCAGTTATCAGGAATGATAATCAACTAAAACCTCGGTCAACAGGACGGTTTATGCAAGCGATGCCTCTTAACGAATAAAAGGAATATGTCGTCACTCGTCAGTAAGGTGAGTTTGGAATCATCAATAGATTGGGGTTAGTATTGAAGGTTTTTTGTTCAAATTTGACAGCACAATCCTATACCAATCTACGTATAATTTTCAAGATCAAAATCGTGACCCTTAAGTCAATATTCTGATACGAGTACATTCCACTGGTCAGACTAAAACCGTTTCTACTCATCCTAGAATACAGATGCCCCGAAGTGAAGAAAATCTGCAGAAGACGAAACCAGTTGTCAACTCCATATTGTATTTCAGACTGAAGTAGTTTGTTAGTAACGAATGTTAGGTCATCATCAAATCATTACCAGTATGTTTTTAACATATGCTTGTTTATTTTTTATTATAATTACATTTTGTACCTAATTTATTTTTTATCTATTGTTCTAATCCAAGAAATCCTTTGGCTAGTAGAAATTTTTCAGCTGAATCCGACCTACTTGCTTGTGGTTTAATTGATTTAACGCTTTTATAAAATTTCAAAATATCTTTCTCTAGTTGGGGAACATCTCCATTATCCCATACTTTAACTAATAAGCTAGCATTTTCATTTGACATTTGAATTGCAAATCTTAATACTGAATAGCATAGGTTTGTTATGTTTTCTTGATCTAAACATCTTACACCTGTGGCATTAGGTGCCATATCCGAAAGAACGCAATCAATTTTTCGACCTTCTAACAATTTTTTGATTGTGTCTTGAGCTTGAGTTGTTGTAAAATCAGTGTTGGATATTGAATGTGCACCCTGAAATAATAGAACAAAAATACAAACTTTATAAACTTTCATATATGCGGTTAAAAAATGGTGTCGGGCAGGGATCCATGATGCTGTTGGCAATTTTGTTTTTAGAACTACTAAATCCCCACATTCCCGAACTAAGTTCTTCTTTATTAATCTTAGTCAAAACATTCCTGTCAGACTCACCGGAAAGTCGTCAAGGAACGTGTTTTTGCATTTGCCGTTATTGTAACAGCTACATCTTTCGGTGTAGCTGATATCCTTAATAGGTTCCGTTATTTTAGGTGATTATGTAGTATTAAACGTCGCGTTGTATACTGGTTGTTTTACTGTTATTGATTCTAGAGAGTATGGACCAACCTTTCTGGACTATGCTGTTCTCTACGGCTCACTTAAATCACTCTTAAAACCTTTGGTTTGTTTTAATACTCTAATGATGTTATAAAAAGAGTATAATAAAAATGATGTTATATAAAGAGTATAAAAATATCCATCTAATCATAAGATAGTGGCAACTGAGATGTTAAATCAAAAAAATATTTACATTGATAGGATAAATTGGTAATATATCAATTCCTATAACAACTCCTTTAGGTTTTTCAGGCAACTGTCCATTTGAATTTGATTTAAAAACAGCAACTTGTGTCCATGATCCTGGTGCCCCACCACAATCTAATATAACTTGACCTGGGCGTATTATGTTAAACTTTTCATTTATTTCCAATAATTTGAACGCACTACGGCATCTATAAAATAGGATCGTTATAATCTTGGAAATATAATTTAATTAAAAAGAAATACCTATAGTTTTGCATCTTTGCTCTTTCTACAAATGGATCTGATATTTGTCTTATAATCCAATCTTGAGAACTTTTACTTTTGCCTTTCAAATTTTTCGGTACTTCTTTAATTAGTGTCATGAATGAGGTATGAAACGTTCTAACTTGCATTATTTATATTTTTATGTTGAACAAAAGTGACTAAAAGTTTAAACTTTTCAAAATTTTAAGGAAATATCAATTCAAAACAATTGAAAACGTCAAAATGACACTATACGTTTTCTAGCACACGAGACAACCTAATGTGAAGACAAAAACTAAAACCTTGTGATTGACAAATGTCAAAAAATTAGATTGTGTGTATACATATTTTTTAAAAATTATTATCGTCGGCTTATTATTATATATTATTCTTATTTATGTACATTAAAATATGAGTGAAATTTGTCGAATGTGTTTATCTTCATACGAGGATATGATTTCAATTTTCTTTACTGAAGGTGATAGCATAGCAATATCGGAAATGATATCTATTTGCACTGGAATAGAGGTTAGTAATTATCTTAATCTTTTTTGACCGTACAAAACTAATTGCTGTACTTTTTAGATTTCAAAATATGATAATTTATCGGAACGGATATGCCAAAATTGTTTAACTGTCGTTACAAAGTTTTTCTTGTTTCGAGAACAGTGCTGGAAATCAAGCAAATACCTACTAAACGAACAACTTTTAAATATCAGAATAGAACAACGTTCTCCTTCGGCAAATCGATTTGATGATATGGATACATATAACATAAGTGATAATCCGCAAACAAACAGTTTAGGCTCAAAATCAGATGCAGATTCGACGACATCAGACGATACTGTTGCAAACAGTGAATTAACAACAAAAAATCAAAACTATTCTTTGAAAAAGCGTAGAAGTTGTTATATATGTGACGAACAGTTTGTTAATATCTTTCAACTACGAAAACATTTAAGCTCAATACATAGCACACCGTTAGATGAAGAAAAGCTGGAAAATACTTGTCCAGTTTGTGATAAAAAATTTAATACGTTTGTTTCCTTTAGCAAACATTTTTCTACTCACAATCCAAAGTTTAAATGCGATGTTTGTAATATAAAATTTCATACACAAAATGAACTAATTAGTCACAATTTACATGATCATGACAATAAAGACGAAGTTCTAAACTTGATGGACTACAACGATAGTGTATCATCTGATTCCCCAAAAAAGAATCGTAGTTGTTATTTATGTGACCAGATATTTGAGAATATTAACTATTTAAAAATTCACCTCACCAATAAACATAGTACAGAACTTGATGAAAGCAAATTAGTTCATAAATGCAATGAATGTTATAAAATATTTCAAAGCTTTGGTGCTTTAAAGAAACACGTATCTATAGATCATTCTCATCAGTATACCTGCAAATACTGTTATATGAAATTAGATAACAGTAAACAATTCACGGATCATATACAATCAAAGCATAAAAATTTAATCAGATCAAATGAAAATGATAGTTCTTTCTCTGAAATGGACAATGAAATTGAATTAATTAAAAATCGTCGTTGTTATATGTGCGATCATTGTTTTTTTAATCTAAAGGACTTAAAAATACATTTTCTAAAAACGCATGGAGATGATTTTGATGAAACCAAATTAAATAATATATGCGAATTTTGTTATAAAGATTTCGGCAGATTTCACAACTTGCAAGCTCATATTAGGACAATACATTCGCATAAGAATATCTGCACATATTGTGGAATCATGCAAAAAAGTACTGTGAAATTAGTTCAGCACATACATAATATTCACTTAGATGTAGATTTTGAAAAATCGATTGGTTACGATCGGCAAAACTATCACCAAACAAAAATATTTATATCAAGCAAAGAAGGTGAACAAGTAAATTCAACTTCCAACGATAAATTAAAGCGTCGTAAATGTTATCTGTGTGATGAGCGGTTTGAAAGTGCTGATGCAGTAAGAGAACATGTAACTACAGTACATAATAAATTATTTGAACGTAAACGGATTGTAAATGAATGTGAAATATGTAAAAAAGTTTTTGGAACATACAAGTTATTAGTTAAACATATTATAAGATATCATCCTCGTTCATACATTTGTGATCAATGTGGAAAATCTTGGCCGAGCAAAAGAGGTCTGCTTGAACATATTCGAAGACATACAGGAGAAAAACCGTACAAATGCAATGAATGTGATTACAGAGCGGTAGATCCATTTAGTATTAAGGTTTGTGTTTAGTTTATTTTATATTTTAATCGAATTTTTGTTATCAATAGTTTATTAATATTTGTAGGGGCATAAACGTACTCATACTGGAGAAATTCCTTTCGAATGCCACATATGTCATAAGAAATATAGATCTACAAGTGCTAGAGCGAGACATATTCGAACACATTCTGATGAACGACCTTATGTTTGTATTGTGTGCAGAAAAAGTTTTAAGCAGCTTAAAATCTACAAGGACCATTTACTAATACATGACTTGGAAAAGCATATTGCCTGTGAGTATTGTGGAAAAAAATTTAGTGGTAAAAGAAACCTAGCACCTCATCTCAAAACACACACGGGAGAAAGAACTCATCACTGTGATCTTTGTGGCAAAGGTTTCATTCAAAGGCATTCCTGGAGAACCCATATGAAAAATGTTCACAGTGAAATTGTGGTTTAGTCATGACCATTAATGTGAAACAATTATTCTGAGATTTATTATTGTTTGAAAGTGTAAAGTAAATATAATTTGTTTTTTATTAAAAGAAATGTGTAAAGAAAGATAAATGTTATATTATATTCATATTTCAGGATTTATATTTATATATGTTTCAGACTCTATTTATATTGAATAAAACACACAGGTTAACATTTAATATTTATTTGTAATATTCATTTATTATAAGTTACACTAACCGCGGCACAACACATAATGAATATATATTCTTCTTTTTTAATATATCGAAAAAACAGAATTGCTGCGTCAAGCGCTTGGAATTTGATATCTTTTGTTTTAGTTAAAAACTGTTTATTAATATAAAAAGTTATAGTGAGATACGTGGAGTATAATATAGCTACACTCGTAAGTGCCGCTACACCTTCCCCTTTTTATTTTTATTTTTTTTTTAGTGAAAAGCTAATTATAAAAGTTTATCCAAGCTGCTCGAGACCATTCTATTATATTTTTATAAGCAACTGAATAATCACTACTTCGGTAATTAGTTAGCTACTCTAATTATGATCCGTAGTTATTCGGTTCTTTATATTACATTTGTTATTTTGTTTTTTAATTAGTTTGTTACAATAAATCATATCTGTTAAGTTTTGTTTTCCATATATTTTTTTTCATCAGTGCTGACCGTTCCCCTTTTTTTTTTTTTTACTTAAAGTATTGTCAAAATGTAAAATTATGAATTAAAATTGAATTTTTATTTTATTGGGTAATTAACATATAAAACTTTATTATTATAGTTGATTATATTTTTAGTATATTTTTTATTATATTACTAGTTTTATTTTGATTTATTTGCTTATTTCAAATAACCTGGTAACCTATTTCAGGTAACTAAAATACATTATATTACCTTTAAATCTTAAATTTATTACTAGTTTTATTTTGATTTATTTGCTTATTTCAAATAGCTTGGTAACTTATTTTTTCTATACTGCTCATCAAGAAATTATTATTCGCAAATTATTTTTACTATCTTACTAATTATCGTTTCGGTATTTGAAATTAGAAATAATTGTTTTTTGTTGTAAAAGAGATGAATGAAAACAAAACAAGCATCATTATTTTTAAGTTTGAATTCGTAAAAGAAATATAATAACACTCATATTATAGTTTAGACACTCATATTTAAACCTATGACGTACATTCCTGACTATAAACCAATATGTTCATCATTGGACATCATAAAATATATGAAACATTTAAATTTTTTTTTGTTTGTAGATAAGAAATTACTGATTATATTTTTATTTTTGTTTTATTTAATAATAACGGAATTAAATCATATTAAATCATAAGCAATAATTAACTCGCATTTCATTTGTTTCCTTGTTTATTATGTAAAGTTTACTTGTAAATAATGCAAAGAAAGATTATTTAATTGTTAATCACAAAATAAATCTCAATTCACTTGGGTATGTGGTGTCAACACTCGGCAAATAAAAACAAAATTACAACAATAACACTCGGCGAAATCAAATGTAAAAAAAAAATGCACTAACTGAAGTCAAATATTAAATCGGATTAATCATTTTTTATACAATTGGTTTCAATGTAAAATATATAAAATATATAAGTATATAAAAGTATTTTGTTAATAAAATTCAAAACAAATTATTATTGTAAATACGAATTTACTTTCTTAACACTTTCTTTCATTTATTAAAAATCAAAAGTGTATGAGGCATTTTAGTCTCATCAAGTATAACGTCTCAATTCTAATTCTTATTAAGAATAAAAATTTTATTTTTTTAACTTAATTTAATTATCTAAGGAAATATGTTTGTTGGAATAAAAGATTTAACAACCAATCTCTAATAAAACTATGAGACTGTTTCATATAAATATTAGCATTAAAAAAAAAACAATTCTTAAGTTGTTTGAATCGTATTCTTATTTAGAGTTTTCTGAATTTATTTGGTTAATCAAACAAGTATTTAACTATAAATCTTTTTAAGGAGAAAAAATTATAATTATTTATAATAATCTATATGTTTACGTTATTTCCAATTTGGTTTAAATTTTCTTGGGTAACCGCACGGGTTATTTGTACACTTATTTTTTTTAAAGTAACTCTATATACAATATAGAGAAATGTTAGGAATAAAATTATACCAATTATTACTATATACTGTAGTATAATATTGTAGTTTGGTTGTCTACCTTTTCGTGCAATACGCTAATTTTTTCTAAGTGTTCAAGGTGAATTACGCTGTTTTCGTTTTTTGTTTTAATCGGTGCGTCAACTTTTGAGTTGCACATCGTATAAAGAAAAATTGAAAATTTATTTTTCTTATTCTTATAGAAATTGAGTGTAAAAAAGAGTTTAGTTTAAATAATTCTTAATTCTTCTTTTTTGTTTACTTTAGGTTTTATCTTATTGAAAGATTATTATTAAAATTATTATTTGAAAATTTTTATATGAATGAGTTTTATATGAGAATTTTACATGATACAATCTCTCATTTGTACGTGTATATAAAAAATTTGAATACGTGTATATGTAATTGGATTTTTCTTTCCGTTTAGCACATGATAATGATATTTCACTTGCACTTTAGAAAATAAAATTTTGTACCTGACTATCCTTTGATTCATTCTCGAACAACAGGAATCTGTTTGATTGTTAGCATCGTCCAATCTGTATTGTGGTTGCTGAATGCGTGTTGTGTTGGGTGTTGTTTCACAATCCGTATGGTATGATGAGTTGAATATCACAAAACGTAGGATATGATGAATTGATTATGGTTGCTGGATTGTATGGTGTTTTAAAAATCCGCTCGCGGTTGGTAGTTTGAAAAAATTTTGTTTTTTTAACTTCAGCATTCGCCTCTCGTGGCCAGGTCGCCATATATTATATTCATATTTCAGGATTTATATTTATATATGTTTCAGACTGTATTTATATTGAATAAAACACACAGGTTAACATTTAATATTTATTTGTAATATTCATTTATTATAAGTTACACTAACCGCGGCACAACACATAATGAATATATATTCTTCTTTTTTAATATATCGAAAAAACAGAATTGCTGCGTCAAGCGCTTGGAATTTGATATCTTTTGTTTTAGTTAAAAACTGTTTATTAATATAAAAAGTTATAGTGAGATACGTGGAGTATAATATAGCTACACTCGTAAGTGCCGCTACAATGTGGAGTTTACTTCCCTTGCACTGCAACTTTGTAAAGATAATGTAAATTATTATACTTGATATTTAGATTTTTAGTAGCTTCCAAATTTCCTCTGTTCCTTGCTTCAATGCTATAATTATGACAAATATGAACTGCAAAGTCCTATTGCCGCTCCTAAAGTACTAGATAGTATCATGCGAAAGCTTGATGATGCAAGTCCAAATAAAATCCAATGAGATCCAACAAGACGGATAATTGATTAAGGCTATGCAGACTACATCTGCATGCTTACACACACATACGGACATGCAGCAGAAAACACAGAAGCTAACAACCCTTGCACATGAAGTAGGTCTCAACATCAACATGAGAAAAATAAAGGCTGTGCGATTGAACACCAAAACGAATTAACATCAATAATACACATGATAAAATTGTGTACCTTGGTTGTACTATAGCAACAACAGGCAAACCGAAGGTGATATCAGTCAGCGCATTAACAAACCCAAGAATACATTCAGTATGCTTCACAAGATCTAGAATGCGTCCGTCCTGTCAATAAAGACAAAGCTACGAATGTTCAATGCAAGTGTCAAGTCAGTACTGCTGTATGGATGATTGAGACAGATACAAAACAAAGAAAATAGAGATGGATAAGACATACACCGAGAAAATCAGCTGAAGATATAACAAGGATGTCCCTAGAGTGAAATTCACAAAGTAAACGGAAAGTTGAGAGACCACCATTTATATAGAAAAAAAAAGTGGCAGCTGAAGCAAAACAAATTAGCAAGACATGGGGAGAACTGAAAGCTATGGCCTTTACCAAAGTTAGATGGTCCACTCTAGTAAACGAATTATGCTCCTAAAAGGTAAGGTAAAGGAAACAAACTGCAAAGTCCGTACTATATTCAAGTAGGAACACTAAACATGTTGAATTTGCTGCCCAATGATTAATTGCAATTAGAACATATTTTCTCTTTCGTTTGAATTACTAATTTATGCTCCCTATGGCAAGTCAATGAAAAGTTAGTGGTGCTCTAACGTGGTGCCATTAAAAATTCTTGTGGTTACTATAAATTGGGTTCAATTCCAGGGAGGTCGATGAAAAACGAAACCAGCGAAAACTTAGGTCCGCCAGCTGTTACAACTAAACGTGTTATAGAACAGAAGACATAGTCCTTCATTTACATTCCAAACAGTGAGTGAGCCGAAACTGTCATCATCAACAGTAGCAGCCTTTTATGTGTTACATCAGTATCAAAATATTCATTTTCTTTGACTTGAATTCTACCAAAATCTGCAACAGGCCACAAGCAACAATAGTGTCACACTTATTATAAATAATATACGCTTATTAATATAAGGAAATGCTTTAGCTGATTCCTTAGCTATTAAAAAATACCAATAAAAATTTTAATGCATCAATACTGTTGTTTAAAATACCAAAAACCTGCCAAAAAGCGGAATTCAAAAAATACAACGGTTTAGTGATACGCCATGTTAATATCTACTGTTACTACATCAGAATTTCATACAAATTAGACAGAAAAAAGTTATGTTTCTGTAAAATTTGTATGGAATTCTGTTTCTGTTGTATGTGGTTTCAAGCCTTTACGGCGTGGTCGGTGCCTTAAGAGAGGCTTGTAGATATTAACATGGCGTATCACTAAACTTGATGCTACATAAAACCATTTTTGGCAAAATATGTCTAGATTTAGATTCTGAAGTTAACGACGGAATACAATAGATTTTAATAATTAACTACGGTAACATGAACAAAAAAGAACAGCAACGTCGACTTCTACCAAAACAAACAGTGTAAAACATAGACCTTTGGATCGCATAAATACTGGCCTCTGGTATAAATTTTATGAAATATTTCGTCGGAAAATTAATCTCATTCATTTTCTTCCACATATAAAATTTCAATTTGTTTCAAGAATTCCAATTCCTTTAGAGGATGAATAGAAAATTAAATATTCCCCTCTTTTTCTATATGTATGGTGATCAATATAAATTTTAGCCAATCCGGGACAAAAAAAGCCATATTGGTATATTTTTGTATAATGACTTTATGGGTATTTGTCAATATGTTCTTTCAGCAAGACAAAGCGATATTACTTACATCTTGAAATAACCTTTGCTATAAAGCATCGATCTCTCTCGATTTTCCGATGTCCATAGATTATATATTATTGAAAAAACTTGTTCAGTTGCTGCATTTATTCCGGGCAGGTACGAACATAGTTCCACTAATATTAGGATATTTTTGAATGGAATGTGATTATCTGCCAAATGTTCGGTCCATTTTGTATCAATACTCAAGTTGCCGTTGGTCCATTCTGCTTCTGTTTTTCAGTGTTTACATACTGTTTAAGATAGGTCAAATCATGGAATAAATTATTTTCCATTTCGGTAATTTCGTTCATATCATAGTAGATTCTTGTATGAGCTTAGAATGAAGGCCATTCTTCACGAGGATGAAGTTTCCCGAAACGAGCGTAGCGAGTGGAGGGAATCATCCGAGTGAAGAATTGCCAATTGCCATCCGAGTCAAGAATTGCATTCACTATGGATGTGTGTAATGGATTGTATAGGATATTCACAGTCACATCTTGGAGAGATGTTGGGATCGTATTTATTAAGTTCAGCGTTAGTTACACCATGGTTACTTCGTATGCGATTAATTTTAACCCAACGACAACGAGATTCACTGAAACCAGAAACTTTAACAGTTGGATCGGCAATTATTTCTTTATTCACGAAATCTAAGTTAGTTAGAAGATTTATCCATCTATCTTTAGTTGAATACTCAATAATATTACCAACAGATGTAATTTTAGACCATACAGGAAATCTTGATACAAGTCTATTTTGGTTTCTGTTATTCAAATCAACATGGATCGGCAAATTATCGTTACTTAGAATCTTAGTTACTTCTCGGACCAGTAACATTTCTCTTCTTAATGGAGGGGCAATATTTGATAAAATTGGAAGCCAAGGAAGAGGTGTTGATTTGATATTACCTGATATAAGTCGCATGCAGGAATTTAGTTTAGTATCAATATGTCGAGTGTGAATACTGTCAATCCACACAGGAGCACAATATTCCGCGGATGAATATACAATCGCTAGAGCAGAAATTCTCAGAGTTACAGCATTAGCACCCCAGGAAGATCCAGATAACTTCTGAATAATATTGATTCTTGACTTAAGTTTTTGACCCAGTTTTAAGCAGTGAAATTTAAAAGTAAGCGATCTATCAAGTGTCACTCCTAAGTATATTGGAGTTGGGTTGAAAAAGATTACGTTTTCCCCAATGCAGACATTGAGTACATCGTTTCATTATGATTTGATAGATGAAACCATGACACTTCGGTTTTCGAATGATTAACTTTAAGACGCCATTTTTCATAATAGCTAACTAATATTTCCAAGTCGTTTTGTAGAATTTGTTCAGCTTCTCTAGTTGATAGTGAGTTATATGCAAATTGTATTGAAATTGCCAGATCATCTGCATAAACAAATTTCCGCGAAATTTATCAAATTGTATCAAATTTCCGTGAAATTGTATTGCATTTCTCTAGTATAAAGATTAAACAATATAGGAGCAAGTACAGATCCTTGTGGGAGTCCATTTTGAATACTTCGGATTTTGCTTTTTTTGTTTCCTAGATGAACCTCAATTTTTCGATTAGATAATAATGCTGATATTATATTCAGAGTTTTGAGACATTTAATGACTTTGGCCAATTTCAGCAATAATCCCTTTTTCCAAACTGTGTCGTATGCAGAGCTCAGGTCAATAAACACAATAGCTGATTGCTTTTTGTCTTGAAACCCTGCTTCAATATGTGTGACCATAGACAATACTTCATCACAACAATTTCTTCCAGGGCGAAAGCCAGCTTGGTGTTGCGGAATACTTAAATCGATAATATTCGATATTCTGTTATAAATGATTCAAATAATTTATAGACTACAGAGAGAAGAGATATTGGGCGGAAGCTTTCTGGAAGATGTGTTGGCTTTCCTGGCTTCGGAATTGCTTTTACTTTTGCCATGTTCCAGATTTTAGGAATTTTTCCTTTGTTATAGCAGTCGGAAAACAGATTTGAAAGCCATTTTTTTGCGTTCTTTGAAAAATGGGTGACAAATTCTGAAAAAAATGAGGTTTCATGGTTTTCACGGTTTATGAGGTTTCATAACTAATATTGCTTTATCTACTTCTTCGATAGATACTGGATTACCAAATGGAGAGTCTGCAATTCTAGATTTTGTTTTCCTGTACAGGCTGTACTGATTTATTTCTTCTCTTTTTCTATTTTTTAAAATTGGAAACTTTGAGTTTTGGAACATTCTGGAAGCAACTGAACTTGGATTAACCGATACAACTGTGTGATTGTTGGTTTGATTAGAGTCACCAATTTTTTTTTAATGAATCCCAGGCACCAAGGCTAGAGTACGAGAAATTCATATTTTCAACTAGATTAATCCATTTATCTGTTCGTGCTTTATTTAATTCAACAATAAGTAAATCGCCAACTTCACTTGATTCAGAATCTTGGTATGAATTCCAAAGTCTTTCGCATTCTTCATTCCAATTAGGGATATAAATGTTTCAGAATCCTCTTGGTATAATTTTTTTGCAGATGAAATAACAACAGCAACGAATCTATCGTAATTTTGGATTGTTGGAGGAAACCAACGAATGTTCATATCAACGGAGTTAGCAAACCCTGTCCAATCAGCTTTCTTAAAATTCCATCTAGGCTTTGGAAGAGATGTGTAGATTGGAATTTTAATGCTAACATCTAGTATTACACATCGATGTTGAATTTTTGGAAATAGATGTAAAACTTGCTTTGTAACCGGAAGTGCTACACCAGAATTATCCATGGAAACAAAGCATAAATCAGGATTATATCCTTGATTCCATCTACCGGATTGAAAACTGGCTTTTTGTTTAGCATCATAAATGAGGTGAAGTCTATTTACAGTTGACCAGTTTATGATAAATTCTCCATTGTTGTCATGGTTGTTATATCCCCATAAAGAATGATGACTATTAAAGTCTCCAAAGGGTTATTGTAAAGACTTTGGAATTCATACCAAGATTCTGAATCAAGTGAAGTTGGCGATTTACTTATTGTTGAATTAAATAAAGCACGAACAGATAAATGGATTAATCTAGTTGAAAATATGAATTTCTCGTACTCTAGCCTTGGTGCCTGGGATTCATTAAAAAAAAATTGGTGACTCTAATCAAACCAACAATCACACAGTTGTATCGGTTAATCCAAGTTCAGTTGCTTCCAGAATGTTTCAAAACTCAAAGTTTCCAATTTTAAAAAATAGAAAAAGAGAAGTTATAAATCAGTACAGCCTGTACAGGAAAACAAAATCTAGAATTGCAGACTCTCCATTTGGTAATCCAGTATTTATCGAAGAAGTAGATAAAGCTAGTTATGAAACCTCATAAACCGTGAAAACCATGAAACCTCATTTTTTTCAGAATTTGTCACCCATTTTTCAAAGAACGCAAAAAAATGGCTTTCAAATCTGTTTTCCGATTGCTATAACAAAGGAAAAATTCCTGGTACATGGTAACAGGTAACATGGTAACAGATGGAAAAGGGAAGGTTGGCAAAGGAACCACCCATGAAATTCTGAGAGGTTTAAAAACATTTAAAATCGTAACTCCACTAACACAGACAGCAATCAAGGCTATTTCATCTTCATACGACTTGAGCACGACTTGACATTCATCGTTTATGTTGTTTCTAATAAACGTAGCGATACCATGATGTTGATGATGGATACTTTCAACATAGGTGAAGTCGTCAATATTGCCACATCTTGCAAGGTGATTATTGTCTTTTGGATGAGTTTCTTGAGAAGAAGAACGTCGCACTTTTGTTCTTTAAGAAATCTTGACAAATAATCTACCTTTGATTTGGTTAGTCTCTCAACAAGTATTTGGCAGATCCTCAAAGTAGCTCCAATTTTCCTGTATTGAGGCTGAAAATCTTCATCCAAAATTTCGTCCTGTTCCAAAATGACTTCTTCTACATTTGTAGCACCGGCAGATTCAAAGAATAGGTCCGGAGTATATGTTGATGACATTTTAATTTTTCAATTCTGGTGAACCGTTACGGTTGTCATAATCCACAGGTAGGCGTTTATTTTACATAAAATATAAAAAAAATAAAATAATGAAAAAACCTTTGCTTTTACAACATCGATCTCTCTCGATTTTCCGATGTCCATATAGATTATAAATTATTGAAAAACCTTATTCAGTCGCTGCGTTTTTTTCGATTGGATGTCGCTCCATTTAACATCACTAATGAGGTTAATAATTCATTTAAAATGACAAATCTCTGAAAATTGAGTGCTTCAAAGCTATCAATATTCCACACAATTGGAGTAAAAATTTACGACATGACCAATAAACCATTCTCGAGTTACAGCCCCAGAAGAAAGGAATTCGTGGTCGGCTCGTGCTTGACACTTTACAATGAGATCACGTATATCTTCCACTGCAGTCTTTTTCTTATTCAACACGTTTTACAGCGTTATGAAAAACGGAGGCTTGTTTATGTAGAAAGAAAAGCCAAAGCCTAGGCTTCTCATCTTAAAAAAAACTTGAATGGTTCTTGACATTTTTCACACCACCATCATAGCTCTTTATTGCAAGCACCTCTGTTTTAAGTTCAAAAAACTTTTACACGGTTTTTCATAAGCTCAACTATCGATCGACAGAGTCAACTGTGTCTAAAACATTTATTTGTCATCAGAAAGTAAAATAGTTATATATTATTACCTCAGTCAAATTTATTTAGTTGCTCGTTTCGATCCCTAACCTCGTGGAGGTTGATGGTTTACATACAGAGTAACTGTATGTTCTACTATCTAAGAACTATGTCAGAAAGTAGTCTAACCTGAAGGGTTAGATCTGATTTGTTTAACTGATGCGAGCAGTTCATGAGCTTCAATGCAAAATTGTTTAAGCGCAATCACATTCTTTGTGTTCAGCAGTATACTAAGTGTATCTGCTGCTAAACAACCGTCAAATTCATTTTCAAGTAAGGACGATTTTAAGATCGTTCCTTAAGGGCTCCTAATTAGTGGAATCCAGAAGAACATGTAATGCGTATCATCCACATCACATGTTGTGCATAAAGCATTGTCTGTAACATCAACACGCTTCAAGTACTCTCTAAATTTGCCGTGTCCAGTTATAAACTGGACCATAGGACCTGTCAGAACTACCTTATTCGTGCCTAAAGCAAAAGTTGAATTACTGATAAAAAGATACGTATACCTTCCCGTATCTGAGACCTCCTGGTGCAGTCCTTTTTTATTTGCTTTCTTTCAACTCTGCTGTTTGTGTTGACAGCACGGTTGTATAATTTGGGATTGTGCCCGTAATGACCTGAGTCGGGGTTGTAGAAATGGATCTGTAACCTCGGATCATGCGGAGTAACATATTTCTTTGAGCGCTTAGTAACTGTGCATTATGCTTAACGTTAGTCCGCTCATACCAACCAGCTGAGCAGTACGACATAATAGATTCCACTACGATCTTATAAATCAGATGTAGTATATTTCTATCAAGACCCCTCCTTTCATGAGATAACCTTGTTAAGCTGTGGAAGGTGGACTTGGATTTCTGGCATATTCGTGTAGCATGACTTGATACCCTCATCCTCTCATCCAAGTCAACACCAAGGTATCTGGTTGAGCTGACCATTTTGATTGTTTTTCCATTAACCTTAATGGTTGGTGGTCTAGCTCTGTCGTACTTGCCCTTTAGCTGTAGCATAACAGGTTTTTGCTCCGACAAGCTTAATTTGTTTCTTCTGCATCAGGAATAAAAAGTATGACTTTAACCGTTGAAATAATTGTAAAATTCTTTCTATTGGGAGCATAACCGCCAACCTTCTTGTTTTGCTTAAGCCAAGTAGTCGACGAGTCAAACTTATGCAATTTTCAAAAGCAAATTTTGTTGGAATTTTTTTTAATGTCTCATAAAAAATATTGTATGGTACTTAATTGGTGCTAGAAAAACGGAACAATTCGGGACCTTTTTAATATTCCGGGACATTTTCAATGCGGGACGGCAGATTTAAATCCGGGACTGTCCCGGAGAATCCGGGACGGTTGGTCACCCTATCTATATGTCTTTCTTTTCAACCTTGCAAATCTTCGTTCAATGACCTTTATTTTTATTGGGTTTATTTTTTCCTCAGACTGCTGACGTTTGAAAAAAATATTCCATATGTATTTTGTAAAATAATGAATGTGGGAAAAAACTAATGTGACCCCTGAAAAACACAAGCGATAAGGTGATTGGCGAATTCACGATTATCTACCTATTTTTTGGCATCGCAATGTTAAGATAATTTACAATACAATTAAAATTGAAACCGCGATCTGATATAGTCGCAATTATGTTTGTGTCTGTAAATTTTTAAAAATAAAGACAAGTTATCTATAAATTGATCTACTTATAAAGTAACTACGATGAATAAAATATAGATAAAATAAAATTTAGGAATTACCGGCAGCATATTTTCAACAAAAACTTGTATTTTCCAACGATATGATCGCAACGTTGAGCCGCGCATTATTTTAACAATATATAGGGCGATTTTTTTGTTCTGGTGTTTACCGCATTTGCTCTGCAAAAAGGGGATAAGAGAAAAAATCACAAAAATTTTATATGGGATTCCATACAAAACACAACTTGAATAAATTTAAAAGTAATCTATGAAATTTCTCATTTTACCACAATTAAAGAATTTTAATTTGCTCATGAAGTATTATTGACTATATATTAAGCGTAATAAATAAAATATTATTCTTAAGTCGCTCAAAAAAGCAACATAAAAATTGCCAAAATTTCCAATACACAGTTGTATGAAAAATTTAACCTATTTTCGTATTTGTTTTACGGACGGAAGAAAATGAAATATTTTGTATATTATGCTTAATATATAGTCAATAATACTTCATAAACAAATTTAAGTTATTTAATTGTAGTAAAATGAGACATTTCATAGATAGTTTTTAAAAATATTCATGTTGTGTTTTGTATGAAATCCCATATAAAATTTTTTGAATTTATTCTCTTATCCCCTTTTTGCAGCGCCATTCCGGTAAGCACCGGAACAGAAAAATCGCCCTATATATATATTATATACAACATACTTGCTTATTTATAATGGAACATACTAAAGTTGTGCATGTGTCAAATTTTACAATTAAAAATGGTGATTAGAAAAATAATAATAAAAGTGAATTGTGCGTTTTAATTTTAAAACCAAAAATTAATAAAAAAATACATAATAATTCAAATGAAAAAAAAGAAAATTATTTATAATATAAATTTAATTGTGTTATGTTTAAGAAGTGATTATTTTAAAGGATTTAAGAGTAAAATCTAAGCAGCAGAAATGATAGTGCTTATAAAATATTTATGTTTATTTTCATTTGTTGTCATTGCATCAGAAAATTTAGAGGTAAATACTAAATTTTTAATTAAAAGTTATGAGTGGCTTTATTTTATTCTTAAATGTTTCAATAATGGCCTTCTAGGCAACAACAACAGATTGTACTGAAGTAGCTAGAGATGATGAAACATTATTAGTATATTCAACATTAGGGGGCGGATTAACTGCAGTTGATCTGATTACTAATGAAATCAGGTGGCAGATTGAAGATGGTAAATATGTTTGATTTTTTAATAACTAGATTAGGTATTTCTGTTATTGTTAAAGCCGTCTTTTACAGGGAAAAAATCAAATTCCAAATTAAAAAATTTGTTACAAAAACCTGTACAAGAACCTTGTTTGGCCCTAGGTTTGCTCTTTAGTTTTGATTGATTGGCTTTAAATGTACTAATTTATTATTTAAACTTGAAATGTTTTCAAACAAATACTTATCAGAATGTGTGCGATCAGTGAGTACCACAAAAGGTCATACGTAAAAATTGCTACTCTTAAACATTCATTGCTCCCGTTTTTACGTTGCAGCAGGTAATTGTTACTTCAGCGGCAAATTTATGTATAATTTGTAGTTTTTACGAAAAACCAAAATTTCGTTATATATTATGGTATATTTTTGTGACTCATACGGAGTTTCAAAACAATTTCCATAATTATCAGTTACTGAGATACAACTTTCTGCTTTTAACCGGTCAACAGTATTTATTCATGAAATGTGTTAAACAGAGTTTTCGGCAAAGATTGAAAGTTTTACTTAAACTGTAATCTTATTAAAGTTAATTAAATATATAAGCCGACAACTAAGCCGATTATGCTAGTTTTCTGTTCTCATTGTTCGCGATAGTTTAATATCTTAATATGTTCAAACGTTCAAAGCACGGTTCTGCACCAATACATTTTGTATTCGAAGCTTTAATTGCTAGAGTGTCTGCCACTTTATTACTTTCTATCTATCTCTATGTAACCGGGTACCCACAAAAATTAGACAGTTGGTTAATCTTCTGATTCTGATTTCGGTACCATTTTTACACTAGTGTTTAGTTGAACCGCTTCGATTTTAGGGCGAGAAGCGCCGCAGTACTGTTGGAAATAATGTATATATCTGTGAAAGTGTTCGCTTGGAATTTTCTTGCAGATATGCGCAGCACTATTGTACGTTTTGTTCTGGACACAACACCTCTACACCAGTGTCTTTTTTGGTTTGAGAATCATCTGTGTTCCAAACGCTGTCAATATGTATTAGTGATTGTAAGTTGTCCTCAATACCTTCCATGGTCTCTATTTTGAAAGCGAATTGACTGTCTGAGTTGAGTTTTTTTGACAGTTATATCTGTATTTGGTTATTTTACAGTTATAACCTGTAGAGGCATATTTATATCTGTATTTATGTGAGCAATATCTTGGCAGATATTTGGTTCGTTTTATGCCACCAGACAAAAGCTGCTGTAGTTAGTTTTATTATAGAATATATTTCAGAGATATAATTCAGGTACGTTTCAGTTCAGGTGAACTTACTGTCCAATCCTCCAGAATAACACCTGAGCATTTAATATTCTTAACTTTATGTACCCATTTATCATTTATTTATAACATAAGGCGTGAAAATGAAATTTCTACTATTAATTATGACGAATATAATGATCTTTCGGATTAACAGAAAATCTCACCTTGTTTCATCAATTCGGTTCAATGTCTAAAACCGCTTGTTTGTTCGTTGGTAGAGAGAGATAGAGACATGCACGACTATAGTGTTGTGTTTGCATTCCACGACGACTGATATATTTTCAAGGTAGCCTACAGTGGTGGAGCCGGAATTTTTCAGCTTATTTAGATAATCAGCATCTACCAAACATCAAACAAAGCAACAGCTTAAATATTGTTTAAGAGCGTGGAAAACAAGAGTTTTCAAAAAAAATTTATGCAACATACTACGCCACCGGCACACAGTGTAAATTACACTTGAATGATATTAAATTAGATTGTTGTATTGTAACTCATTAAGGGCTTACGTTTGTACACATATAAAAAATAAAAAAAACCCTAGAACTTGTTAAAATTTCGTTGGCTTTGAATCGTGTAACTCGTTATTTACTAAATTCACCAAATTAAGAGTTCCTTGAAATTCTTTTCTAAAAGATCGCACTGAAACTCAATTTATTGATCGCCTGTGTTGATCGTTATAATGGGTAAGTAGATCCAAACTTAGTCTATGTTACTAACATTTTTTTTCAAATTTATATTTTTAGAACCAGCTATAAAAGTACCGGCACCAAACGAATTTTCAATTCCGCAATACTTACCTGATCCAAGAGATGGTACTCTATATCAGTTAGGTGGTGTTAATGGAGGATTGAAAAAACTTCCATTTACTATACCACAACTTGTAGCAAACGCTCCTTGTCGGTCGAGTGATGGAATTTTGTTTTCTGGTAAGAAATCGGATACTTGGTTTTTGATAGACCCTAAAACAGGAAGACGTGAAAAGGTGTTAGGGTTTGGTTCACCATTGGCGGATGAATCAATAGGATGGGCAACCTCTCGATCAGTTTATTTAGGTCGTACACAATACACAGTATTAATGTATGACAGTGGTTCGAAAAATAAAAGTTCTGTTCCTTGGAATGTAACTTTCTACGATTATAGTTCTATTTCTATGGCACCGGAGTTGTATCAAAACTATGGTAATTATTTTAACAACATATTATGTTATTTATTTTCAAGTTTAATTGTTTTAATTTAGAATGGTTGCACTTAACAAGCAGCGCCACAGGCTTAACTGTAATGTTGGATCGTAATAAAGGAACTTTACGTTGGCAAAAAGATCTAGCTAGTCCTGTGATTGCTGTTTTTTTACTTGGTTCCGATGGTTTATTGAACATTCCATTTACGACCATGTCTGAAGATGCATTAAGAAATATTATTGAGTATGCAAGAGATGGAACCAAAAACAACTTTAATTTATTGTAAGTACTGACATTTATTTTTTTTTTATTTTATAATTACTGATGTTTTTATTATTTTATCATTGCGTTTAAATACAAAAACTTATTTGTTTTCTCTTGTTTTATAATTTAAATTAAAATTATTTTACCTCTTACAATAATATTTTCATATTGTTTGAAGGCTAACCTTGGTCAGGAGTTTGTGACGGTTATTAAAACTACGTGATTTAGAATGTTGAATTTGTAAACTTTTTATCTCAAGCTATGTCACATATGTGTTAGATATTATTATAAATTAGAGGGAAGCGATTGATAATTTAACTCACTTCAATAGGGTAGTTATTTAAAAATACTCAACTATGTATCTGAAAAGAAAATTTTATTTTATATTTGTGTGTCGGTGCATTCTAGCGGTGTATATTATTAAATAGTTAATTTTTGCTAAACAATTTCAATCGTCGTTACTTCAAAAAAAATCTGTTTAAATAAAATAACATAAAAGTATGAGAAAGTACACGTCACTTATTTTTAAAAAAACATTCCACATATAAGTCTATACTTACTGTTATATGTACATATTATCATACTTGATATAAAATATATGAAGCGTGTTTAATTACGCATTCATTATGACAACAAATAATTCTGTTACTCATTTCATATAAAATTGATTTTCTTATCTGTTGTAAATTATTTAAAAGTACTTTAGTTAATGTGCATTTTACTGGGTTATATTATAAATTTTGTCGGACGGTTAAAATTCATATATGAATTTATAACTAAACCAAAACAAAAAATAATCGCAACATTTATCATTTAACAGTGAATTTATATTTTCAGTAAAAACCTATCTGTTGGAATAAATCTTTTAAATAATTTTAGCATCCTGCTTAATATGTTTACCTCACCGGTTGTTAACTAAATAAAATTAAAAAGATTAGTTTTTTATTTGTTCATTATTGTCCTATGAGTTAATAGTACATTATATAACAAGGTTGAGAAGTAGGCTATTATTGACCGAGAACTTTTAGATCCTGAGGCGCGTAGCGCCGAGGGATATAATGTTCGAGGTCTATATTAGTCTTCTCAACCGAGGTATATATAGAATTTTTTTAACTACTAACACTAATTATCATATTTGCTTTCATTAGATATTTATATTAGTCATTTTCCATTTCATTTTTTAAATATCTTAAAATATCAAGTAGCCTGGAAGTTTAGTTTCATACAAATAAAACGAAACGAAACAAAGCAACGCAATTATTATTTGTTTGTGTTTTTTTGTTCATTTCAATCAGAAATAAAAGAAAATTTGTCATTATTAACCTAGGTAATTGTTTGTTATTATTATTGACCTAGCTTGAGAAAAATTACTTCTCAATGGGGCATTCGAGGAAATAATGACGATTTCTCAAGTTAGTAGTTAAAAAAAATTATTTTTGAACGAATTTTGTAGAAAGTTTTGGTGGAAGTTTAGTAGAAAAAAAATTAATATAAAAAGCTTTTGCAACCATCTTGGCCTGGTGTGAATTCTGAATATGTTAGTAAATTGGGAAAAACAATTCACTTTTTTGCATCGAAACTAGCTTTGAATACCTATAGTAATTCCAAATTGCAAATATTGGCTCGGTATTAAATGTCCTATCGGTCTAATATTTCGTAGAAAATTTCATACTAGGTGTAATCGTGATAAATTTAAATCTAGTCAATCCTTGACGGATCTTGTAATAGCTAAGGATTTCGTATTGTAATACTGTCGATGGGAGACATGGTAGGACTGTATTATTGTTATACGTCCACAAATCTTAAGAGTAAAATTTAAAATTCGCGTGAAGGATTTGTCAAGCATATTTTCCGATACTGTGCCGATTGATTTTCTGAATCAATAAAACGAAAATTAAACATTTCCATTTGGGTTAAGTATTATATTAAATTGTAAATGCTAGTCTAACCCACACTGATTGTATTAGGCCAGAAGCATTTGATCAATTGTCTTAAGCATTTGTTTACAAAGACCTGTAGTTGATTTGTAATCTTCTGTGTATGCTTCGAGGTTTCATATCCATACAGCAGTACTGCTTTTACACATGCATTGGATATTTGTACCTTTGTTTTGCTTGACAGGACGGACGCATGCCATCTTATGGAGCATATTGAATGTATTTCTGGCCTTGTTAATGCGCTGATCAATATTTTCTTCACTTCCACCTGTTTTTGCTACAGTACAACAAAGGTACACAAATTTATCAACATCCTCGACTTGTGTATTATTGATGATGATCGGTGTACTTACATTGGTGTTCAATCTCATGGCCTTTCCTGATGTTGATTTTTAGACCAACTTCATGTGCAAGGGTTGATAATTTTTCTATTTTCTGGTCCATGTTTGTGTGTCTATGTGTGAGCAGGCAGGTGTCGTCTTCGAAGTCTAGATCAATAAGTCGTCTTGTTGTGTTCCATTGGATGCCATTTGGACATGTATCGTCAAGCTTTCGTATGATACTGTCTAGTACTATTAGGAATAGTAGCGGCGATAGATAATACACAGCTTTGTCCCACTCCTCAGTGGTTGTACTATTTATCACTTTGGTGTCCTTTGTATTGTATTCTGTTTCCAGCATCCTGATACATTTCCTTGATTAGATCAATTATTTTCTTTAGGATGCCCATTCCACAAAGTGCCTTCCAAATCCCGCTTCTGTTACTTGCGTTGAAGGCGCGTTCGAGGTTCACGAAGAAGAGATACATACAGTGGTGAATTCCATTCGCTGGATTGTTCTATGATGATACGGATTGTGTTAATATGATCACAGCTGCTACCTGGTCTAAAGCCAGCTAGCTTGCTTATTTCTTAATTTTTATTAATTGATGGAGATATTCTTTCAAGAATGATCATTGCTAATACTTTCAATGTGGTATAAAGTAGAGATATACCTCTCCAGTTTTTACATTCTTTGGAATTGTTATGGTTAAACCCACTTTCCATTTGACTGATATTTTGCCGTTGTTCCATACATCAGCTAATATAGGTGTTAGAATTTTAGCTGTTAAGCTTTTGTTCGTGCGTTGTGAGAGTTTGGCCAGACTCATCATTTATTGGTGAAGTGTTTGTTTGCTTGTTAGAGACCTTTCTCACACTTTTGTGTAGTGTTCGTATATTTCTATTTGCTGCTGTTGTTGCCGCAGTCTTGAGAATGTGTGCGGTATATTGACATACGAGTTAACGTGAGATATCACATACCACTGGTAATAGCAGTGAGATATCACTAGCCAAGGTGACATCTTAGGGGTGGTGGCGGATGAACCGTATTCAGTCAACGGTAGCACCCTCAATCTTAGCTGTGAAATAATCCTTGATAATGAGACGCTATTGCTTCCTTAAAGAAACGAGCCTTCGTATAACTATGTGTGGGCTTTAATCTTTAAGAAACCGTCACAGGATCAAGGAATATGCAACCGGCTGGATTATTGGCAACTACATTTTTGTTTTGTTTCAGCAAATTTTTGTAAAAATTTGCTATTTACTTTTTAATTTACTTTTATTTTCTCTATTCTATCATAAAACATTGGCCTATGTCAAATTTTATCAGTGATGGATTTTTTGTTTAGTTATCCATTTCTTTAACAAAAAATATAAAAAAACAAAAAAAGAAAGATTTACGCCCATCAACACCTTTGAACGTATGTTGTTGTGGGACCTTGGTCTTAAAAGGTTTTTATGTGTTATTGTGACACATATTGTAATTCCTACTACACAACACATTTTATTAAAAAAAAAAATATCTTCTACGATCATTTCTTGACATCTTCGTTGTTGTTATATTTTACAGCAGCTGGTTTGATTTTGAATGTTGCAATTACCAGTTGATGGTTGCTGTGTATGTCTGCCCCTCGTTTTGCTCTGACGTCTTGTAAGAAGAAAGTGTTGCTCTTGATATTTCCAAGGCATTTGACAAAGTTTGGCATAACAACCTTATATGCAAATTGAGATCCTATGGTTTAGACGAGCAGCTTATATCTTGGACACAGAGCTTTATATCTGATCGAAAATTTCGGGTCAATGTTGACGGTGTATCATCGAATACTTTTTCAACTAATGCAGGAGTTCCTCAGGGTTCCGCTTTGTCACCAACTCTTTTTCTTATCTATATTAATGATTTGTTGGACTCAACGGTTCATCCTATACATAGTTTTGCTGATGATAGCACGCTTCATGTGTCTCATGAAGCACCTAAATTATATACACCCTTAGCGCTTAGTGAGTGTAGGTCAAAATTGATAGATTCCCTTAACACTGATCTTAAAACAATTATGGATTGGCTGTATTGCTAAGTGTTGAATTCAATACAAGCAAAACACAGGTTTGTCATTTTTCTAGGATAACGACACCCAATCCTTTTCCATTAACGTTTGGCCCCAAAAATCTTTTAGAGAATGAGTCTGTCAGACTTCTAGGAGTTGAAATTGAAAATAATATGAAGTGGAATTCTCATATTTTTAATCTGGCTAAGAATGCTGTTCAAAAGTTAGGATTTTTGGGGCGATGTCGTAAGTTTTTCGATAGCGAACAACTTCTTTTAGTTTATAAATCTTTTATACGTCCCTGCATGGAATACTGTTCTCACATATGGGGTGGAGCTTACTTGAGTAGTCTCAATTGCCTTGATTCTGTACAGCGTAGAGCTATTAAACTCATTGGTAACCCAAGTCTTACTAACGGTCTTGATTCCTTGCAGCACAGAAGAAATGTTGCTGATTTGACTATATTTTATAAATATATTATGGATGAACGAGCTTCTGAAGAGATCAAATCGATTTTACCTAAATCAGCAAACCTTTCGCGTCACACCAGAGCAAACGTAGCAGCGCATCCCTTTACAGTTCAAATAATTAGGTGTAGAACTGTAGCCTTCCAACGTGACTTTTTCAACAGAGTCTCTCATCTTTGGAATGCCTTACCTTCATGGGTTTTCCCTGATGAATTTAATCCTCAAGGCTTTAAAGTTAACGTTCATAAATTTCTCAGAGAATCTTAATTTGCATTCCATTCTTATCCCTAGTTGGCATGGTATCTTCGGATATTCAGAGACGTTACTTTATAATTTATTATAATTAACACTAAACAACCCTAACTTTGAATAAAAAAAAAAAAGAAACTTCTTGCTAAACAGTTCACGATCGACTTGGTGCTTGGTTTTCCCATTCGGTGAAGTCCAATTGTATTTGTGTATGTTTTTGTGTGGAAATTTGGTGCCTCCTATGAATATCTGGTTTGTGACACAACACTCTATGAGTCTACCTCCATTTTTGTTTCGAGTTGATTTAAGCGCAAACTTGCCCATAACTGATTCCATGCCGGTGTTATCGGTTCCAATTTTCGCGTTAAAGTCTCCTTGAACAATTTTGATGTCGTTTCGGTGTGCCCTAGATATTGTTGCCTGTAGTTGTTCGTAGAATTCTTTTGTTGTGTCATCTGTTTCTTCAGTAGGTACATAGTACTGTATGAAGGTTGTATTTCGCATTTTCGATTGAAATCGACCTGTTATTATTCGCTGTTTATTGGTTTCCATTCAAGTAGTGCTTTCTTAGCTTGTGGTGTTATTAATATTCCTACGCCTTGTTCATGTTGTGCTGGACTTTTCAGAGAACATTAGATTATTGCCCGTCTTTGTTGTTATTTCACCACTACTTTTCCGTTTTACTTCATTGAGTCCTAATATCTCGATCTTATATTATTCCATTACCTTCTCAGCTTGTGCTAGTTTTGATGATCACTCAGCTTGTATAAAATCATCTAGAGTGTTGGAAAGATTATCCTAATTATCTCCCGATTCATAACAGAAATAAAACATTATTGAAAAATTTAAATCTTTGTTTTATAAATGTTTTACCAGATTAATGCTAAAGTTTCTCAACTTCAAGGTTTCTCTTTTCTCTTATCCACTTCATAGCATTGAATTAAATACTAAATCCAATATTTACATACAGTGTAAATCAACTAAAGATTCTTACTTATATTGTTTGATTGTAGATTTCGTTTATCGTTCATCAATTTTTTTTATTTATAATAATAGAATCTCAGCGATCTGCGCGTTGAATTTTCAGAAAAATTTCAGATAACATTAACGTTTAGATCCCAAATTTGATCAGAAAAATGGAACAATACCATTATGAACTTCTTGACTTTTGATTAAATTATGCTGTGTTTCATGATTTTAGATTAAAAAATTTATATTGAAAACAAAATAGAAAGCACATTAATTTTTCGTTACATTTTTGAAAACATGTGTAACATATTTTAATGTTACATCTAGTTTTCAATATTAAAACAATCAATATTAAAATTTAGGGCGTAATTTGTTGACTATGTTTTCAACATCTTTAGTGTATAGTTTTTTAGGCTATTTTGTAATTAAGATTATCAATATTTCTATTGATTTGGTCATGTCTGACATCTTGTAAGAAGCATATTGCAGTTTTCCTGATGTCTCTAGGTGGTGAAGTCACTCGTAGAGTATTATTCCAAGGATGTTGCTCTTTGTAACAGGCACATACGTATTGTTTGGTCAGCATTTCATTATATTTGCGCATTGGTAATATGGTAAACTGCTCTTGCAGATGATCTCGGACAACCACCAAATGACATCCGGTTGTTGTTCGCAATTCTGGGTTTTGTGGTGTTGTTTGTAACTTATACCAGTGAGTGTCAGCGATTTGGGGTATCAATATTGGTGTAGCGTAATTTATAATGGATCTTTCTATTACTTTGTATATTGTGATAATTGTATTTTTATCTTTGCGCCAAGAACTACCAGACGACTTCGGTGCATTATTCCTTTTTTTCAGTCTAGTCTCTAGAGTTCACATGTTGTTCATGAGCATGGCATTTGAGTAATAGACCGAATGTTATCTTCGGTTTTGGATTTTTGATCGTAGGAATAGGCATGTTTTCAATGCGGATTTTTAGTGTTAAATTTACCTACTTCGGCCATGTATTGAAAAGTGTAGATGTGGAATTTTCAGTACAAAAGTTCCAGTTTTCTGGTATCATTCAAGATGTTCAGATAGGTATTCACAATATTGTTTAGTGATTCCAGGTCATTTTCTATTACAGCAAGTACCGTACAGTCGTCTGTATATGACGTGGTGGTTATTTCAGAATCTAGTACTCTTTAGCACAGAATCATTTTTGGCTTAGACCATCACTGATTTGGCTTCGAATACTGCTAAGTGCCGTGGTTGTATTATGTGCTGTCCAGAAGCCATGTTGGTGTGATTCTAAATTGTAAGATTTTGACAGCTATGGGAGCAGAAGTGCTTCATTTAATTTTGCGACCGATGAAAGGATAGAGATCGGTTTGCGAAGGTTGCCCGGGTTTTAAAATGGAGGTTTTGAGTGTGTTTCAAATGCTTTATTTGGAGAGTATTTAGTGATGTGTTGAGCATGGTAGTGATTTGGTTCAATCCCTCGAGTCCAATGAGTTCGAGCATCAAGTCTGAAATACCAATGATGGTTTAATTTTTCTTATGACATTCTCAACTTCTTGTTTGGAGTTCTCTAAGTTATCAGCATTAAGCTTGCGAAGATTTATTAACACTGATCTGGTTTCATTTTCCTGTTTGCATTGCTTTTCTGTAAACTCTATGTTAAATTTTTTATGATTTTCAGTTGGAATATCATTGAAAAAGATCATGAAGTTGTTTTCAAGTTGCGATGGATGATAATCCCTTAATAACCTTGCAAAGACTTTCATTTGCGTCAAGGCTTGATTTACTCTTTACTAGTTCTCTCCATTTATTTATTTTGCGTTCTGTTACTAAAGCCGCAATTAGACTATTGCAGAACTCTGCAATATTTCTGCAATAGTCGTGCAATGGTAGTGTGTAAAATATTCATTACAGAAAGGTTTGGCAATAAACTCATTGCAAAACATTGCAATGAGTCAATGCAATGTTTTGCAATGAGTTCATTGCCAAACTTTTCTGCAATGAATATTTTACAATATACCATTGCAGAAATATTACAGAGTTCTGCAATAGTCTAATTGCGGCTTAATTCGCTAATTTGCTTATTCAGATCCGGGATTCTAGGCCAGCTAGATTGGCCATTTCATCTCTTTGGATGGCAAGCGACCACGCTTCCTTTGACCTTACATTTAATTTGATTTCTTGAAGAGCCGTGACTAGATTATTGTTATTGCACATCAAGTTTATTATATCATCGTTCTTGTTTGTAAGACCATTGCAGTTTAATTGCATTATTTTCACATCACTTGGCAGTGTTCGGAACGTGTTCATTCGGATGGTGTTTTACTCCGTGCTTGTGTTGGTATGTAGAATGGATGTTTCACAACACGGCTATGTAGTTTTGAGTCCATTCCTTATGTATGGTAAGACCTAAGCACTTCTTAAGCTGACACCATTCCTTACAGATGTAACATTGGATGGATGTTGTGTTTGCCATTAAAACATATTCACATATTGCAAAATGTCATGTTTTTGTTAGTCTACGATTTCTTTCAATACCAGATATGACGATGAGAGCTAGAAGTAATGAGACCAGTGATAACTGCTTCTTTACCCAAGAAATGGTGCGACGCACCTTTCGTCGAAATTGTTGTGATCTCCTTGGTCGGAAATAAGTGCTGAGTATTTTTCGGGTGAAACCCCCGCCCTTCTTGATGTTATATTTCATCATTATAAATGCGCTTGCTTTAAAAATTGTTTATCGTGTTTTTTTATTATACATACTTATACCTTTTTTAAAAAAAATATAATTGATAATATTTTGATTACTTCTTTTAATTTTATATATCAAAAACCGGAATAAAACATTAATGGTTTTAATCAATGTATTTTAATTTTAATAAAATTTGATTTTACAGTGAGAAATTTCGTAGCTTATCAATTTGAAATAGTTTTAGTTATGAAATTCATATAAAAATTTAGTACAAAAACAATATGAACCCGTGCAGCAATTTTTATAAACGCGCCTCATACTTTATACGTTCACTTTATCACTTTGCTAAGGATTCGATTAGAGTAAGGTTGTAATTTATTTTTGATAATGTTGTAATTAACTGCGACACCCTAAGCACTTTTTGGTTAGTTTTCACTTTTAAATATCGATAAAGTTAGTCAATTACGTCAATTCGTCGTTAGTCAATCGTCAATTACGATTAATTTGTTTCATTTAGAAAATTTGTTATTCTGCGAAAATTTGAATCAAAGATGCTCTTTTTACAGTCTGTCATACATCCATAAGCAATAGGTGTCACTTACTATATTTAAGTAGACACAAACAAATATTTTAATAAAATTTCTATTGGTTTAGGTAATTTTCACATAGACATACATTAGATTACCAGACCATTGTCTTCTAGTTATTTTCATTGGAAAACTTTGTGTTGATTATCCTTTTTATACACCTTGTATAAAAATAATTATCTTGTTTTTACCCGTCCTGCTTGCTTGGGGACAGGTTCGTATTAGTTATTTATTTAGCGTATGGTTCCTGTTGTGACACACCAAAAACAAAAATAAAACCCAAAAATATTAGTTCAAAATGGTGGACAAAAAAAGAGTGCAAGCACTTATATTTTTTGTTCTGCCTGAAATGCTAGTATGTAATGTAAATCAGTTGTTCGACACCGTATCAACACAGATTCAATATAATAGTTTTGCTTCATTATCGGTTACAGTAGTGTTTATTGTTTTTTCAGCCAAACACTATACGTTGGAGAGCATGTAAGTGGCCTTTATGCATTACCATCTCTAGTTGATAAGAACACTGCAACAATTTCATCAGAGCCAGCAATCAAACTTCTAGGTGGACCAATAAACGAAAATGATGACGTGGGAAGGCAAAACTTGATTTATCTAAACAATATCTTATCGCAAAATAATAACGACAACAATAATATTATCGTGTTTGGTTATTACCAACCACCTCCAATAGATACAAATTTAAAATTATCAATATCATCATCAAAAGTCAATCAAAACATTGAAACAGTTGAGAGTAACAATCAAAAAGGTATTTCTAATACCATTAGCTTTAGGATTTATGACGCTGATCATGAAATAGAGTCAAATAGTACAAATAGACGAGTTATAGAAAATAGTGGTCGTGAAATAGGAGTACAAACAGATAATGAACCTATATTTCAAGATAAGGACATTGATGTCTCAGCTAACAAATCAAAATCATTGAACAACGATGTGTTTTTTAAACTACGTTATTTTTTAAACGATCAGGAGAATCGTATTTTAAAATTTTTGTTATTCATTTTATCTGTAATGATTGTTGGTTTGTTTTGGTACACAAGAAATGCTGTTCGTGAACTACGACAACAAAGTCAAAATAATAGCAACTCAAATCAAATACAAAATAACTCTTCAAATAATAGCAATAGCAGTAATTCAAGTTATGCGGATTTAGAAGATGTTGGGGATGGTGAGTTGAAAATAGGAAAAATTTGTTTCAATTCGAATGCTGTAATTGGAAAAGGGTGTGAAGGTACATTTGTATTTAAAGGAACATTTGAAAAAAGAGATGTTGCTGTCAAAAGATTATTACCAGAATGTTTTACACTGGCTGACCGAGAAGTTGCACTTTTGCGAGAAAGTGACACTCATGAGAATGTTGTACGATATTTTTGTACTGAACAAGATAGACAATTTCGTTATATTGCTGTAGAATTATGTGCAGCTACTTTGCAAGAATATACAGAAGGACAGAAATCAACCGAACTTAAGCAGTTCATAAGCGAAATTGAAGTGTTAAGGCAATCGACCAAAGGTTTAATTCATCTTCATTCACTGAACATTGTACATCGTGATATTAAACCACAGAATGTATTGATATCTTTTCCTGATGCAAATAATAGGGTTCGTGTAATGATTTCTGATTTTGGATTGTGTAAAAAACTAAATATAGGGAAAGCAAGCTTCTCTAGAAGATCTGGTGTAACGGGAACTGAAGGATGGATTGCACCGGAAATGGTTAAAGGACAAAGAACTGTATAGTTATTTTAATTAAATACTGGCGAATATATTGAAATTATTTTTATTTATTTCTAGACAACTTCTGTTGACGTATTTAGCTTGGGTTGCGTATTTTATTATATTCTTTCACAAGGAAAACATCCTTTTGGTGAACCCATGAAACGCCAAGCCAATATATTGTCACATGAATATAACTTGAAATTTTTAACACAAGCAAAATCAACATCTGCAGAAATATTAGCACACGAATTAATTGCTGATATGATTAACTATAATCCTGTGCGACGTCCAACAGCATCTGATGTTAAAAATCATCCATTGTTTTGGAGTGATGAGAAAATTTTATCGTTTTTACAAGACGTAAGTGATCGTGTAGAAAAAACAAAAATTGAATATATCGAACCGCTAAGAAATTTAGAGCAAAATTCTAAAATGGTCGTACGAGAAGATTGGAACATGCATTTAGATTACGTTGTAACATCAGATATGAAAAAATACCGTGGTTATCAAGGTGGAAGTGTGAAGGATTTATTGAGGGCTATTCGTAATAAGGTAATAATTTTTTTTTTAATTTTTATTCTACAAACTTGTTTATTTTGTATTCTTTGTTGTTTTAAATTGAATATCGGAAAAAGATCAAGATTTCAAATCCTTTCTAGGTTTTCCTCATTCCTTTTTATTATCACACCACACCATTCATTAGGAGTTATGGTCTAAAAATACCAGCATTTTGTTTTGTTTAGCTTTTATCGTTTCTTTAAATTGGGCTTAATTTAATCGATGCGAATAAATGTTTATGCAGAGATTTTATCCGATAAATCTACATAATAATTTTTCATGAATTCGGCTGATGTAGAAGTCATCCATGGTCATTCGGTGTTACTGGATTTTTTGGCATCACTAATAACCACATACGGTCCTAAAAACTTGAATGGCTGAATTTTAAGACCACTTCCAAACTGAGTACGTTTAATGACTACTAATACAAAGTAGCTTTTTTTTCTTTTTGTTATACATATGTTCGGTTATTCTCCACTTGAACCTCCTCAATCTGTCTTTTGGCCTCATTTCTCGAAATTTCACGTTCATAACAAAATGACTCCATTACTTTTCCTGTCAATACCTTTTGAACACGTAAGTGTTCTGGATTACGCATTTTCGTTCCGAATAATAACTCAAAAAGATATCGAATGTGTTGATTGATCCTTTCGACTTGGCCGTTTCCTGTCGACTTAAAAACAGTAATTATGTGGTGATCGATATCTTCATCTTCGCACCATTTTCCCCCTGTCCGAAATAATATTCTTTGGACTGCTAAATACCGTTTTTGTCATTCCAATTTATAGTCCATGGGCTCACGCCGATTTCATTTGATGATAACCACATATTTTATACTTCGTGAGGCGCCTGTCCTTGACGAGTCCGAAAACTTTAGTAATATAGAAAAGAAAGAGTTATTATCCCGTATTGCAGGCTGGGCGTTGTGTTTGCAAGAGTTCGATTTCGAATTGGAGTATCCACTATCGTATAGAATGCACCATGTAAACGCATTGTCAAGAAATTCGTGTTGCAGGATGATGTCACTTATCAAGTAAAAGATGCCCAGAAAGAGGATCACAACATTCAACTTATTTTCAGCCTTTTGGATTCAGGGACACATGAGTACATTAAAACTAATGGTGGTATGTTTAAGCATTTAAGGGGAAACAGTTGTCTTATGGTGCCAAAGAAAATGCAGAATAAAGTTAGAAGACCATGTCACGAGCAGGGTCATTTAGGGACAAGGAGGAGATTAGACTATTAGAGCTTATTCAGCGTTATATTATAATTTTATTTTCCGAACATGAATGGGAGAATCGAAGTCATCGCATCTGTTTATGCGAAGACCTAGCAAGTGAACACGAAACTTTATCAATACACACTATAGCCAACACCTCTAGCTCATAGTTTGTATATCTTTCTTCATCTGTCTTAACAGTTGTTTTTCGACTGTAATAAAATATAGGATGCATGGTGCCATCCTTCATACTTTGTTGCAGTACAATAGCACCAAGACCGATCTTGCTGGCGTCCGTATCTAACAGATAACTCAGTGTTTGCTGTTGGTGAATAGATCTGTTGTACCGACACCAACATTGTGGTCAACACATGTTTTAACTCTCAAATGCCCGTTTTGAGGTCTGGACCGAACAGAAATGTGACGTTCTTTCGAAGAAGGTTCATTAACGCTATCACGGCATATCCTTCCATAAAACTCTATCCCATGAGGAATAGAAATCGTTGAATCTGCACTACATTCCTTGGCTCGGAAAACTTTAAGATGGCAACCGTTTTATTCGGTGATGGTTCCACTCGATCACCTTCGATTTGGGAACCCAAATACGCGACGCGCTTAACCAAAAATTCACACTTGGACCACTTAATCCCTAATCCACTATTTTGAACAACATCTAGAACAACATCTAGAACACGCTCTAGTTTTATTACTGCTTCCTCTTCAGTGAGTGGTGGGATTATTAGATCATACATGTACACACACAACTTTATTCCGGCTCAGTTGACGAAAAATTTGGTTAATGAATCATTAAAACACGGCAGGAGAGCGAGCTGCACAACCCAAATGGTACTCTCAGAAACTCGTACGCCCAAAAAGTGTGACGAACAAAGTATGCTTAATCGTATCTTCAGCAATAGGTACATGAAAGAAGCCATTACGTAAATCAAGTTTAAAAAACAACTAATCGAGAGTTGATCAATCTGTTCATCTAGGATCGGCAGTGGATACCGATCCTTTACCATTGTTTTATTGAGCCTGCGGTAGTCCTCGCATAATCTTTTCTTTGGCCAAAACTATATGACTGGCATAGTTAGAGATACAAGTCTTACAATTCATTTCGACATCCATTCCTCAATTTACTTCTGTACCACTGCGGTTTCTGAAGGCGATAATCTTCGTGGCTTGGGTAGATTGACGTGTAATCTGATAAAACAATTTTCATTCCGATATTATATGTGACATACCTTTTTGACTGTCATAGCCAAAATTCATCTTCGGCGCTGTGTCTGTTAATGCACGATCTTAAATGTGATCGAAATTTAGTTCATTCTCTCTTTCAATTGCATAAATAGAAAGTTCAGACCCCAATACCATCCGGTCTCAACACAGTTTCTGTTTGTGCTAACAACTCGTTTGAAACAATCACATCACAATTCACAGGGCATGATCCTATCCTCAGCAACATGAACGGTTGTCCGATATGTCTCACCATATATAACCATGTAACACGTTATTCTACCGATCGTATACATAGTGTCTGAGCCAACTCCTTTAAACGATGTTATCACCCGCTCCATTTCTGGTTGATACCATTTTACAAGTTTTCCTTTAGCTTCCACTGTCGATCAGCACTGTCGATCAGTGCATACATCTTATAACCATCAATAGTTATCCGTTTGACATATCGATCCTGATCATGTCTAACTGCTGCACATACATTTGTATTTTTATAGTTTCGTTTCTGTTCTGAGATTTATTGGCTAGAGGCCCATATTCGTTGCAAGTATAACACAGGACCTTTTTGTGCATTGGAACAATCTTTTGACAAATGTCCCATTTCATTATATTTGTAGCACTTAACTCTTCTTCTTATCCGCAAGATCTCGGTTTTATCATGTTTACTTGAGCAAGATGGCATTGATGTTGATTGTGATCCACTATCCACTTTCGCAACATCTGCACCGTTGAATTTTACCATCGAATCTTCTATCTCTCGAAATGAAAAAGATTGTTGAGACTGCGTGAAACTTTCTCTTTCCTTTAGTTGCATCTCCCTTATCTCAGTTCTATTTCTTAGTTTTTTAATTCTAAGTCTTTTTGTCGAGCTACATTAGAGAATTGTTTTTTCTGAAACATTGAATACCGAATGGAGATATAGGTACGTGGAAAATGCATTTCCCGATCAACAGATTTGGCAAAATCTTCTGTAAAACTCTTCTCCATCTGAACCGTCCTCAGGTTTGCGACCACGCGTCTTTTTCGTCCATTTCCACATTAAATTTCACTAACGGTAATAATGCTACATTAACACATTTTTGGTGTTCTTCGCAAAACTCTGTTTAAAATAAATCACTCTTAACAATCGATTATTCTAGTACACCGCGTATCATCAGTACAACACTCCGTTGCACACAACACACGATCCACCGTAAGTACACACTATTGTTTCAGTATCACGCCTTTTAGTAGCTAAAATAATCCCGGTTGAGCCCCCAAGTGAGATTTTATCCAAAACAATTTAAGTTGAATGTAAATTTTTGTTAACCAAAACACGTCTTGATTTATGCTAATATGATGTAATCAGTTACCCATGTAATCAAAATTAATCGAAATTTCACGATTGCTACATAAAATTGGCGATAAATAGACAAATTTTAAATAATCGCCATTTTTTCACATAAAACGCAAATATCCACAAAACATACTGCCTTCTTAGAACGTTCATTCGATTAAGCTCAAATTTTAGTACGGTACATGTTTTGATCTCCTCTTTCATTTGATGTGTCATTCGGCAAAATTACTTTTTTTTGAAAACTCTTCCCTGTTTTGCGATATTTTCGGTAAAAAACTTTTTTTTTAATATGGAGGACGCTCTGGATACCCATGTAATCAAAATTAGTCAAAATAACACGATTGCTACACAAAAATCGTCATAAATCGACAAAGTTGGCCATCGCCGTGTGTGTACCTGCTAGAATGTAATAATTTTGACTACAATAATTTTATTTATATTTATTTTACAGAAACATCACTACCACGAATTAGACGTTGATATACAAACATCACTAGGATCATTGCCCATCGAATTCACTAGATATTGGCTAAAAAGGTTTCCTTGTTTATTATCACATAGTTTTCATGCATTGAGCATGTGTTCGAATGAAAAACCATTTTTTGCATATTATCCACAAAACTATAAATTTTCCCGTCCGGAATATTTTAATATGTCAGGATTAGATGAAAGTTTCTTAAAAATAATGGATTTTATAAAAATTGATAAAAGTCCTAATAAGAAAGCACAAAAATCATCTTCTCCTAGCAATGGGAACAATACTAACAATTTAATTAATAATTTAGATAGTAAACGTGATAATAATTCTAAATATAATTTAAACTATGGAAAATCAAATAGAAAAGGTGCCTATAATTTTCATAAAACTAATGAAAATATTATAACGGAAGATGGTGAAAATCGATCGAATTTAATTAATCGAAAAGTTTTTAATAATAAAAAAATTTCAAATAATACAAATGAAACTAATCATGATGATAATGTTTTATGGAAAATTCCAAATAAATAGTATTACGATTTTAATTGAAATTTGATGTTAAATCTGAAAGCCAAACTAATAAAAAATAATTTTTTTTTGTGTAGTGATTTTTAAGGGATAAATCTTTTTCGGTTTGGTAATTAACTAAAATTTTATTTCGATATAGTGAATGTGTTATGATTGTGATGATCTTAACATCGCGACATGCTTATTCGGTGTGAAATTTACTTCGATTTAATAAAGCTGTCGTAGTCGGGTTGAAAGCTTTTAATTGGATACAATCATTAATGACTACAATATGACATGGCAATATAAGTTTCACATTTTAATTCGTTTTCTGGTCTTGTCCAGTTGATGATTGTGAGTTCGATTGTTACTTGTTTGTCGTTTCTTAAATAATCTAATTTGTACTAATCTCTATCCTAAATTTGTTTACTTTAAACATCAAACCGAAGAAGAATAAAATATTTTAAGTGCACATTTGTCTGTGATATTATAAAATTTAAATAAAAATTTCTTGTTACCTAATATATTTTAATTTTTAAGCATATTCATAATTAGATTTAAAGTTTTAGCATGAATATAATTATATTATTATATATTTATCATTAAACGAAAAATTAGTGGAATTATACAAAAAAAAAATTTAGTTTTGGAAAAATTTTATACCATTAATTTTTTGAAGAAAAATTGTTAACGTTTAAATTTAGTGTGTTAGTTAGTTAGTGTGTTTAGTAATGAAAGTTTTACTTTTTTATCACAATTTTAGTATAAAAGATATTAAAGACCAATAATATTTAGGTTCATAATATAATCAGTGTTGTTTTGTATGTAATTTATCATATGGTTGATTAAGATTTAATTGTTATGATTTCTATTTAAATTTAAACAAAAACGGTCACCCCTACTTACTTTTGTAATTCCTTCATATTATTCCAACACAATTATTTAAGGATTAAACATATGTTTGCCAAAACAATCGATTGTGTTTTTATGTACAAAAGGTATCAGTTTTTAAGTATTAAGTGAATAATTCATTAAAGCAACCAAAAACTATCAAGTTTGGCAGTCACCTTCAAGTGCTATTAAATTTGAGGTTAGCAAGGGGTTGGAGTGTTTGAGGAGTTACTTTATTTCGAGATCTTGAAGTTGTTTCTAAAAATTTTTTGTACAACAAATTGTGTAACAAAAAAAAACAACTTACAATTCCACCGCTGTCACCAATGTTACGTATACCAAATTGAGACACCAACATAAATAAAAACATTTTATTCTTATATACATTTTTCATAAAATTTTAATTTAACATTTGTTTACAAAAACAATTTGAAATATAAATTTTTATACTAATGATCAAACACAAATTTGAAAAGAAATAAATATAAACGGTCATTAAATACTAAACAAACTTATGCTAATTAGTGTTATTTATTATAAATATGTTTGGGACAAAAACAATAACAATGTCCCAAACAAGTTTGGGACAAAAACAATAAACTATAAATATAGATCGAATCTATTTTTGCTAAGCAAAAAACATTTTCTCCTGTCAGTAGACCAAAATATGTCACAAACAGGATTTAGGTAATTGAATTGCACATCTTAAATATAAAATTATATAAATTTCTTTATTTTCTTGCATGCATGTATATCATCTTTATTTGAGTGATGTAATGGATGTTTTTATCAATCATATTTTTGTCGTTGCCATGGAAACGCCAAAATAATATTTAATTTCAACTTCTTAATGAGTTATGAAAACAGATAAAAATTTGTATGCAATACTAATCGTAACCAATCATTATAGTACACTTGTATTAGTAGACTCGGCCTTCACTTTAACTGCCAATAGTCACAATTTATACCATAAAGATTGTCGTTACGATCATTGTGACATAAATAACTATTACTGTAATCTGATTTGTATGCGTTGCAATGCATATCATTTTTAAACATTTTGTTTGTGAATCTGACAAAGAGGCATCAGCAAACTGAAAATTTGGGAAGGAGAGATGGATGCGTTAAACAATCGTGAAAGTGCAGCAGAATAACGTTCTATATAGGTTAACAATAAAAAAGAACAAGATAATTTTGATGTATGAGACCGAAATTCATATTATGACAGACAAAATTTAAATCTTATTTCTGACACGTTTAGCTATACAATTTTCAAAGAATAGTTTAATTTGTCGACAATGAATTCCAGTAAAATTACGAACCCTAACTTCTTTTTCTTAAATATAGAGGGAAATGCAAACAAATAGTTATTTGTTTCACTAGGACAAAAAATGATACCGTTTGGGACGATTAAGATTGTTCCATTGGGACGGTATAGCGTGTATGAATTAATATAAATTATATTTAATTTACATCTCAAATTAAATCAACGAGGCACTGTGATGAAGTTTGAGCTTCATCGAATAACATATTACTCAGTTAATTTAAGGCTAACAAGGAACGATATTTTTAATTTAACAGGGCGGCAATCTAGTTTATCCGGGTTCAGAACCATTTCTGATTTATAATAAATCTTCTGTTATTTGATTCCTGTTACAAAGCTTAAATTTTTTATTACGTGTTTTAAAAGTTTTGAAATTTTTCAAACATAAATCAAACGAAAACTACTGGTGCGATTTATCGCAATCATGCTATGTTGCTCCTCGGTCGACCACAGTTATTATTTTAATATGATTCAGTGCAATTGAAGAAGTGGTTTAGGAGTTAAAAAGCTTGTTTTCTATCTCTTCAATTCCGTTAATATATGTCTTAAATGTAAGATAATGTTACGTTAATTGCTCACAGCAAGTTTTAGTTGAAGAACTTGAGTAGTTTTCATTTTATTCAAATTGGAAAGTTTTCGTAATTTTCGAGATATAAGCAGCAATCAACCAAGTAACAGGCAAACAACAACTAGAAGATGTATTATAACAGAAATAAAAAAAAAAGGGAAAGTAAGAAGCATCGAACCCGGAAATTTTAATTATCATACCGATACTTCATCCACTGTACCACTGAGTTATATACGTTTGTTTCATCAAATGTTTTTCATGCTTTCTACCTAAGGTTTTTTTTCAGTTAAAATAGTTATATTTTTACCTCTCGCACCCAGTCTAGGTTTGAATATTTAACTTTTCACAAAATTAAATTTTAATAATTTAATTCATCCAACAGTAAAATTCAAGTTTAGTTTAATTAAAGAAAATGTTCGACTATGGAAAGAATAGAACCCTGTAAATCATTTTCTAAAAAGCACATCACAGCCATGAACCACTCCACCACCGTTGCAGATATGTTTTGAAAATTGATTGTTGTGTTTAATGTACCAAAAATTAAAATTTAATTATTTTGAATTTTTTTTTCTTATAACCTAAATAATTATATAAAATTATAACAATTTATATAAAATTATATAAATTATAATTATATATAAAAATTATAAAAAATTATAACCAAAAATTATTTAAATATAAAAAAAATAATTTTTACTGAATAAAAACGTTGATAAGGTTACAGAGTCCAACCCGTTTTTAAGAAAACCTATGGGAGTGATCCGTTCTGTGATTGTTTACGACAGTTCTGTGAAACTGGAAAACAGTATCCAATATGAGTGAATATGAATGAGAATAAAAGTCAAGTGAAAGGCAAAAAGTACAGAGAGCTAGTGAGTATGCCTTTGAGAAAAATTTATTAAAATGTCCTGATAAGAACGAATGAATCATGGCAATTGGAAAGATTGCTTGTACAAACTTCAACTGAATGAAAATAATATGTGTGAGATGTAGTGTGGTGGAGGATATTGATCAGATCACATTTCAATACGCTCTTGAGTGGAAAACAAATTATTGAAATCTTAAAATTAGATAAAATGGAAAACAGAGATGTTCATGAGTGGAATAGAGGTGTGAATGTTTTCTAACTCTTCGGAAAACAAAAGTAAGTTTTTTAATAAAAATTTTAGTATTTTAAATAGGAATCTTTGGTGTGTGCCGTGTGGTATTATTGAGTGTGTCTTGTCACTGTAATTTTGTGGAGTCATGAAAGAAAAATTTGAGTTATGATGGATTTAGATTTGCCATTTTCTTGTGTCACAGGATTTTACAGTCAATCAGAAATGTAGCCAACCACAAGTCGTGTGGAAAAGTCGAGAAATGGTTTAATTATGAAGTAAGTAATTTATTCACGTCCAAACTGAAATTAAATATTAAGACGTTAAGATATTTCTAAACAATTACAATACATTTGTCCATTTTTTTAATTTTGGCAACCAGAATTTATATTACATATAGATATGCTACGTTTTTGGTGAGTACAAAAATATTATTGCCGATGGGTTAAAAAGTTGTGTACCCGTGTGAGAAACACCCCTTCATATGATACCTAATTTGATCACATCAAAGCTCTTTCAAACAAATAAATCTAATGTGTTGTGTTGCTACTGGTTTGTCGAACATGGCTTCTGTTTTGTTCTAAATGCAATAAAATTTTATTATTAAATATTAATCTTTATCCAATAATTGGTTTTAACACACTTCAACAACATTCAATTCAATTCAAAAATAAACTTATAATAATTAAATATAATATATCATTTAACAATAATATAACTTAAGTTTTTAATAACAAATTAATTTAATTTAAAACATCAATCAAACATGAAAATCTAAAACAAAATCAAAATAATACTGTAACAAAAAAACAACAGTTACAAAAACATAAAAATAATATTTAAGCTTATAATTAGTTTCAAAAGAGAAACAACAAAAAATTGTAATGCTAAGCACAACATAAATATGATATTTATAATAAAAAATATAACACATTTTAATCAAATTAAATTTGTTATTAATTACAAAGAATAACAACAATATATTTATAACAATGGCAATTGTAACAACAAACTAATATTAAGAGTGAGCCATTTAATTATAATTAAAAAAATATAATATAATACGTTGAATTAAAAAGCTAAAAATGCTAAGATATTCTTCTAATAAATTTCACAGATAAATTAAAATAAAATCGCCATTTCTTGTTAACTAATAGTTTTTATTTACTATATACGTATTATTTCGAAAGCTATGCTTTCACCGACAGTAGTATATATCAAAACTATATCAGTTTTGATATATACTACTGTCGATGAAAGCATAGCTTTCGAAATACGTATATAGTAAATAAAAACTTTTAGTTAACAAGAAATTGGCGATTTTATTTTAATTTATCAGTGACATTTATTATAATACTTGTTAAGTTTGAACAAACAAAATTATTAAAATGTGTGATATTCTTCTACGATTTTTATTTTAAGGCAGGTAATTTTTTGATTTAAGTACATATATTAACTAAACTAGTAATGAAATCTTAAAATGCAGATCTAGAAAAAGACATAAATAAAATACATATATGGGAAAACGCGGTTAAGATAAGATTTTTGAACTTTTTATAAATATTATTTTTAATTTATTGAGAATTGACTAAATTGAAATTAGCGGATAATATTTTAAGAAACGTTTGACTTCATTTCTTGTTTGAGGCAGTGTTTGAATGCGTCCCATCCCTCAGACTTTGCAGTTGACTAATAAAGAAAATATAGAGTTATGACATTATGATAATTATCTAAGTTTTCTCTTACCTTAAAACCACGATGAAGTCGATCTTTCATTATTGCAATAAACTCTTTGTATGATAATAATCCATCACCGTCTTCATCAAATATTGCAAACACAGTCTCTACTAAGTGTCCTGATAGGGTTAATCCTGTGCAGATTTTCACAGCTCTCAAAAATTCATCTAAAAACGAAATATAGTTTTGATGTAAGAAATGAAAATACAACATATTTGTTTGAAACAAACAACAAATACGCTTGATTAAGCTAAATCAAACCATTAGTTTCAACAGATAACTTAGGAACAAGAAAATTTTCGTTTTAAATGGAAAATTACAATCGCTCAAGTTTTGTCGATTAACTGCCAGTTTTATGTAGTAATCCTCTTTATTTTGCCTTATGTTGATTGCTGTTGGGTTGCGAAGAATAAAAAAGGATCTTTTAATGCAAATTAAAATGAACGCGTTCATTCGTTCAAAAGCTAGAAACACAACACGGGCGAAATCGTCCGACGACGACGTTAGTAACATTAGAATACACAGGATACATACATTTCAAACACAACTACAGCGATAAACGAAAAAGTTTTTTTCGTCGGAGAAAATTTAGATTCTAATTTATCGTCGGCGATGATTATTGCCAGATATCAATTCTATTTTTATTTGGCTGCAAGGGTAATTTTTAATGTTATTGTGACAGTGCCGCCAACTCAAAAATATGATTTTCTGATGTTTTTCGCGTTTCTGAGGTTGTAATCGATTTGTTTTGAGCTGTCAACTGAATTTTCAGCTTATGTTGTTTATGTTCAAAGTTCGGTTGTATTCATTTATATATTTTCATAATTTGTATTTTATTTTTAAAATTAGTTATTAGTAGAAAAATTATTATTATTTATTTATTAGTAAAAACTAGTTATTTTTGAAATTGAAATTTGTAAGATTCATTTTGACAAAGAACAAAGTATTTTATTTTATGCAATTTTATTTGTGACAGCTTTTCACGGGTCAGCGTGAAAAGCTGTCACAAATAAAATTGCATAAAATAAAATACTTTGTTCTTTGTCAAAATGAATCTTACAAATTTCAATTTCAAAAATAACTAGTTTTTACTAATAAATAAATAACATCGTTTACGAACCGCATTGTTCGTTTACGGTTCGTAAACGATTCATCTTGTTTAGCGGGGACGCCTTTGTTGTGGTTACAACAGCGAAATTGTAGACGTTTTTTTTTATCGTCCGACGTTATCGTCCGTGTTGTGTTTCTACCTAAAGGCAGAACAAATCGTACAAAGGCAGAATGAAGTATTAAGTTAGTTACAATTCATATATAAAAAGAATAGTGTGGTTAATTCAAAACTATGAAATATATTCAACATTCCCACTATATCTTATTTTTATGAACTCCCATTAATTGTTTGAAACTTTCAATCTTAGTTGAGACTACAGGCTTCGTTAAGATATCGGCTGCCATATTGTTCGTTGATACATGCTGTACATCTATTTTACCATCTGATATGACTTGCCGAATGAAATGATGACGTTCATCTATGTGTTTAGTATGTGGGTGATAATATTCGTTGGATGCTAAATGAATTGCGCTTTGATTATCACATATCAGCTTCATAGTCCCTGTTTTATTCCGCAATTCCTCTTCAAATCCTCTTAACTAAAGAGCTTCTTGCATCGCTGATCCTATTGACATGAACTCACTTTCAGGTGTAGAAAGTGCAACGGTATTTTGTTTTTTGAACCCCACGATATAACACCATTTTGTAGACTAAAGACGTATCCACTCACTGACTTGCGTTCATCCAGATCGCTAGCGAAATTCGCATCACAATTGTAAGCAGATGAATTTAAATTCCGCGCCATTCCATAATTTCATTTTATTTTATGTGTGTTGTCACACTTTATTTTATATGTCAAAAGTGAATTGTTACAAACTTCATATACAGAGTTAAGACTTGTAAACCACGACGCCCGCATGTGTTTTTTATCGTCGTAATAAATTGTTTTTAGAAATAACTTGTAAATATTTTATTTGTGTCAAACGATTGAGGATCCAGTCTACGAAATAATATCAAGTCTTACAGATCAGAAGTGGGATCTGATCAAATCTAAACACAAATTCAGCGAAAAATAAAAGTCATACGACGCCGGCGAGAAAAACAAAACAAAGAAAAAATCAAAATGGCCTTTTCCAGCGATTCAAGGGATTCGCATTACAATGCCAAATCATCAATGCCAAATCTTGAAAGTGCTCCGGAAGGATTATATAACACTCTTGCACAACGAGAAGAAAATTTTAGTCATCGTCATCCTGCACAAAGTTATCAACATCGACGTGAAATATTTAATCAAAATACGCAATCTAATCTTAACCAAACTTTTTCACAGCCGCAACAAAATCATCATCCTGGGAGATTTGTTTCTGACAACTATCAACGAAATGATGATGCAACAAATTTCCGAGTCGAAAAATTCAACAATATCAAAAAATTCTACATCCAGCTGTAAAAATGTCACCGCCGCAAATAAATCAAGTGTCAAATCAAAACAAAATTCTACAGCCAAACGCACCGAACTTGAGCAATGTTAATTTAAATCAACGCCATACGAGATTCTCATATGACAACGTAGGAGATGCTGAGAATTATCCACCGAATGATTACGCCGAATACAATCAACAAAATCAAAATCATCGTTTTATGAATGAAAGTGAACCATCACGGTATGTACAGCACAACTACGACAATCAAAACTATTTGCGACCAGGTATGAATTACTATAATAATAATAATTTTAATAGAGTGTATAACATTAATTTAACACCGAGAGAAGTTGCGGATATGCTTTCTGATTTTAATCCCAATAATATAAATTCTATTTCTGTCAATCGTTGGGTCAATCAAGTTGAACAAATTCAACAAATTTATCAATTAAACGACATGTTATTGCTTTACGCGGCAATTACAAAAGTAAAAGGCGACGCGAAATTGCGATCAGAAAAAAGAAACAGACGAAATTAAAAAAGTTCGTCGTATTGAAGAGGGAGAAAAACTCAGTGACCGTATTAAAGTAGTCAACGTAAATGATCAGGAAACTAGAAGTTTTATTGATCTGGGTAGTGACGTTGTAACTATGACGGAAAGTTTAGCGAAAGAGTTAGATTTACAGTTATACAGTCATACCCAAATATTAAATTGTTTCGCCGGAGGGGAAGCCACTACGTTAGGGGAAAAAATAATATTCGTATTAAAATCGTAGATGTCAATATATACACCGAAACACTAATTGTGTCTTATCAACATCAAAAAGAAAAGTTAATGGTTCGAGTGCACTGAATAAGCCTGGAATAGTTGTCATTAAGGCATATAATCAGTACAAAGTTTTCGAAATAACGAACAGTAACTGTACATTTAACGTAACTATGGCAGACGGGAAAGTACTTATTAGAGATGTATATAGCTTAGCTTTAGAAAACATCGACGAAACTGATATAAATTTCGAAAATAAAGATAACGCAGATTCTGTCGATAAACTAGATTTTAAAAATTTAGACGTAAGTGAACAAGTATTTTTAAGTGATATTGCTGCGGAAAATTTAAATATAAATAAAATAGATTTGAATAATAATTCAAACAAAAACGACGTAAAGTATGAAATTATTAGCGACGAAATTCTTAGAAATAATATCAACGAAAATTTATTAGAAGCTTCGAAAGAATTGATACAGCAAACGATACAATGTCATCGAGACTGCTTCGCGGTTAATATGCGAGAAGTCGGTAAAACAAATTGACAACCGTCCGTATCGATTATCCTGTACACAACGTGAAAATGTTAAAAGGCAAATTGAAGAGTTATTAGAATTAGGTATTATCAAAAATTCTACATCACCTTATTCATCCCCGATTGTCGTCGTTAAAAAGAAAACTGGAGAAGAGCGCCTTTGTGTCGACTATCGACGATTAAATTCAAAAACCATTAAAGATCGATACCCAATGCCAAATATTGAAGACATTTTACAACGATTGTCAAACAAACGATATTTTACGGTGCTTGATTTAGCCTCTGGCTATTATCAAGTACCTGTCGCCGAAAATTCGAAAAAATTTACATCTTTTGTGACACCGGACGGGCAATATGAGTTCGTAAGAATGCCTTTCGGGCTTGCGAACGAACCCGCCGTGTGCCAACGGTTAATGAACCGTATAGTCCGCGAAATGAATGATAAAATCATTATATACTTAGATGATATGATATCGCCAAGCAATACCGTTGAAGAAGGGTTGGATATACTCAATGAGTTTTTAGATAAAATTAGAGAATACGGCTTGACCCTTAAAATTACAAAATGTAAATTTTTGCAAGAAAAAGTCGAGTTTTTGGGATATGAGGTATTGCAAAAGACGGTATTCAACCGGGTTATGATAAGATAAAATGCGTCGAACAGTTTCCCGTTCCTAAAAATGTCCACGAGATTCGTCAATTCATGGGTTTATCTAGCTATTTTCGAAAGTTTGTACCAAATTTTTCTATTATCGCCGCTCCAATGACAAGCTTAACGCGAAAGAATTGTCAATTTAACTGGACTGAAGATCAAGAAACTGCGTTTAACACTATAAAATCAAAACTATGTCAGCGAGATATATTAGTTTTATACGATAATAATAAAGACCATGTCATACATACTGACGCTAGCTCAATAGGACTAGGAGGGGTATTATTACAACGAGAACAAGACAACGAACTGCACCCTGTTAGTTACTTTAGCCGTCAGACTACGGATTTAGAAAAACGATATCATAGTTTTGAATTAGAGGCCTTAGCCGTTGTAGAAACAGTAGAAAGATTTCGTTCTTTTGTACTGGGTAAACATTTTACCGTAGTAACCGATTGTAGTGCATTAAAAACAGCTTCGTCAAAACGAGACTTAATACCTCGTATAGGAAGATGGTGGCTTCGTTTAATGGAGTACGACATGCAAATAGAACATAGATCAGGTACAAAATGTCCCATGTCGATGGGTTGAGCCGAAGTCCAGTCCTCCCATCAACGGAAATGCAACCAGCGACTTTAGATGTTTTAAGAATAGATGCGACGAATAAGTGGATCGAAAATGATTGGATCAACCTATTACAAAACAACGATCCTGACGTACTACGAATTAAAGAAAATATAACTTCGCCTGAAAATAATGGTTATGTGATTCATAACAATAGGTTATACCGAAATGTCAACGACTAATTATTATTTTATGTACCTAAAGGGGTAAGAGGTCGTGTAGGGTTTTCTTGCCATGACGAAATGGGTCATTTCGGTGTGGAGAAAACTTTGTTAGAACAACGTAGGGTATTCTGGTGGCCCCGGATGCGACAATTTCTTAAAAAATATATAAACACCTGCATAGAATGCTTATATCACCGCGACAACAAAAATGCACATAAAATTGAACTACATCCGATCGAAAATGTCCCCATTCCCTGTCACACATGGCATTTAGACCACTTAGGTCCTTTTGTCACAAGTACTAAAAAGAATGTTTATGCTTTGTTAATCATCGACACCTTTACTAAATACGTTTATATTAAAGCCGTTCGTAACACTTCCTCTCGTTTTGTAATCAACGCAATAAATGAACTAGCACTCCATCTTGGAATGCCCACGCGGTTAATAAGTGATTGAGGTACTTCTCTGCGATCAAATAGTTTTGAAAAATTCTGTGCTGATAACACGATAAAGCATATATTAAATGCAACTGCCACACCACGAGCCAACGGGCAGATAGAGCGGAGCAATCGTACTCTATTGCATGCTTTAAAAACGATGTCTGACAACAACGACCGTCGTTGGGACGATTCAGTGATTATATAGAGAGTAACAGATAAAATACAGTGGGCTATTAATAGCCTCCCACATTCAGTAACAAAGGTATCACCGTATGAACTTTTATTTGGATTCACACCAAAACCAATGTTTGGAGACAAGTTAAAGTTAACTTTACTTGAAGAAAAGGATTATGAAAATTTTGACTACGACCAAATTAACCTACCAGCGATTAGAGAAGTAGCTTCGGAAAAAATAAAAATAAATCAACAACAGCAAAAATTTCGATTTGATGCGACACATAAGCCACCGGTCCATTTTAAAGTTGGTGACCATGTTGTCGTTTATGTGGAACCGGTTTCAACCGGAGAAAGCCGAAAGCTTCAACGTAGATGTAGAGGTCCATATACTGTGGTTGATGTGCTGCATGGAGATCGTTACCGCGTTGAGGAACTAAATAAAACTGATGGCCGACGACGCTTTAAAGGAATAATTCCAGCAGATCATCTACAGTTAGTAGTATTTTCCGACAAAGAAGAAGTCAGAGAAGTTGAAGAAGAGGTCAGCGAAGTTGAAGGAGAAGAGGATTAGGGACAATCCTCATATACAGGATGGCCGAATGTAAGCAGATGAATTTAAATTCCGCGCCATTCCTTAATTTCATTTTATTTTATGTGTGTTGTCACACTTTATTTTATATGTCAAAAGTGAATTGTTACAAACTTCATATACAGACTTAAGACTTGTAAACCACGACGCCCGCATGTGTTTTTTATCGTCGTAATAAATTGCTTTTAGACATAACTTGTAAATATTTTATTTGTGTCAAACGATTGAGGATCTAGTCTACGAAATAATATCAAGTCTTACACAATATCCAATTAAATCAGGATTACCATCACGATAATAACACAATCTGTAGTCAATAGTACCCTTGAGGTAACGGAGTACTCGTTTTGCTGCTAACCAATGTTCTGGTCCTGGATTATTATTAAATCTGCTCAGAAAATTAACAGGATATCATATATCTGGACGACTTATTTGAGCTGCAAATAACAAACTGCCAATCAGTTCTTGATAAGGTATATGAGTCATATTCGATTTTTCATCACTGATTTTGGACACTGCATTCTACACAATTTGACATTTGACAGTCATTCCAAATCGCTCCAACAATTTTTGAATATACTTCCTGAATATATTGAGTATACTTCCTGATCAATTGATAATACTCCAGTATTCAAATCATGTTTTAAATTCAAACCCAAAAAATATTTAGCTGGGCCTTAATCTTTCATCTGAAACTGACTCTTCAAATAGTTTTTTAATTTATTCGAAATCGTTTTATCTTTTGAAAATATTTAGATGTCATTGACATACACCGCAATTATGATAAACGAGTTTTCTGAGATGTTAAAATACACACATGGATCGTATTTTGATTGCTTCATATTGTATTTCTTTAATACTTCACATAACTTCAGATTCCAGTTTCTTGACGACTGTTTTAATCCATAAATCGATTTTTTCAATTTTGCCACTTTATTTTGAGGCAATTTCAAACCTTTCGGACACGATAGATAAATCTCTTCTTTCAGTTCTCCTTGTAAAAACGCTGTGACAGCATCAAGCTGATCAATTTGAAAATCATATTTGGCTGCTAATGCCAACAAGTATCTAAGTGAATTGTATCTGATTACAGGAGAATACGTATCTGTGTAATCGATACCCTTCTTTTGTGAACAACCCTTCACTACGAGTCTTGCTTTATACAATAACTCACCACTCGCTAGTTTCTTCGTTCTGTCTGAATACCCATTTTGAATTCAGACATCGTTTATCAACAGGAACATCAACTATCGCCCATGTTTGATTTTTATCAAGAGATACAAACTCCTTATCAATTGCCGCTTTCCATTTCTCATGATCATCTCTCGAAACTGCTTCATCATAACCTTCAGGATCATCATTTTCGTAGCTTACCAAATATGAAAGAAAATCATCATATCTTTTTAATTTCCGTTCTTTAGCGGAACGGTCGAATATCATTTGTTACATCTAACGGAACATCAAATATAAAATCAGGATCAGAATCATTATCATCAACAATTTGATCGCCAAACACTGAACTGAATGAGTCGTCTGTTGATTCTTCAGTTTCAGAACAATTTGCATCTTCACGTAACGTATTTACAGCAATGGTATTTGAAATTTCAATTTCATTATTTGATTCATCAGGTCGATCAACATCATTAACTTCATTAACACTAACAACTGCATCAACTCTTGTTGCTTCTGTGACATCATCAACTGGATTATTCGCTAAATCTGGATTTTTCTCAAAATTTCCCACTAAATCTGGTACTTCTGCAAATGGACAAACAGAATTAGGTTTCAATGATATATTTACTTGTGACCACGATTGATCTTCCAAGAAAACAACATCTCGGCTGATGATCAATTTATTATTCTCTGGGTTGATTAAACGATATGCTTTACTGCTCTCACAATATCCCACCATGATACATTTAATTGATTTACTATCCAGCTTCAACCTTTTTTGTTTAGGAACATGAACCATCGCTAAACATCCAAACAAAGATTAGATAAATCAATTTTCGATTGAGACCAAACTTCTTCTAGGCATTTACCTGCCAAACTATCACATGACGTTCTGTTGATTAAAAATACAGCAGTATTGGCTGCTTCTGCCCAAAATGATTTATTAAGACCAGCATCAGAGAGTAAACATCTAGGTTTCTCAACAATAGTTCTGTTCATACGTTCTTTTTTGCCATTCTGCTCTGGACAATACGTTGCAGTCGTTTGATGTATTATACCACTTTTTGCACACAATTTCGACATTTGTGTGTTACAAAATTCTTTACCATTGTCCGACCGGAAAACTTTTATTTTTTTGTTTGACTGATTTTCCACAACATTTTTAAAATATTCAAACTTTTCAAATACTCACTTTTCCACCTTTCTTCGAATAATCATCTAAAAAGTAAACATAGTATTTCGCACCACCTATGGACTGATTTTCAAATGGACTGCAAACATCTCCATGTATCAATTCTAATATTGAAATTGTTTTTGATTTGGACGGTTTAAATTGTAATCTTGTTTGCTTGCCATCAAAACACGATAAACATGGTTTAACTACGGTATCAACGTAATCAATTTTCATTTGTGATTTAAGACGCTCCACATTTTTCAAGTGTGTGTCCCAATCGACGATGCCAAATATTTTTATCAACAGCAACTCAACTTTGATGAGATACCACCGTATTTAATTCATACATTTTGTCGATCAGTGTACCAGTTGCCACGAGAATATTACTTGAATTATAAATACGACACATTCTCTTTAAACTCAACAACATTGTTTTTTGACACCATTTGACCTACTGATAAAAGATTCGTACAAATTCCAGGCACATATAAAACATCATATATACAAATGTATATATGACTCCCCGTAATGGGGTAGTAATAGTTTTCTTTTAGATCTCCATCTTACCACAATGCCAGATATTACGAGTGTCGATGTCGCGAAAGGTAGTATTGAAAATTCTGATCATTATTTAATTTCATCAGTTATCAAAACTGATTTACTTAAAACTACAGCTCCCAAACCCCGTAAAATATTTTGCTACTCAAAAATGGATAAGAGTGGTCCTCAAAATCTTTTCCATGGTTTCATTTTCGACCGTCATTGTTTTTACACTGACAATGTAAATGTTTCCGCTCAAAACTTTACAGAACCCATCCAATTTGCTATCAATAAATTTGTCCCTCTCTCCATAGTAAAACCCAAACAAAAATACTTGTATTGGAAAGCTGCCAAAGCGGCACTTAGAAACAAACGCAGATCATTTAATATTTGGATTCATAATAAAACTCCCGCTAATCGATCTCAATATCTAAAGGCCAACAAAATATTTAACCAGATTATCTCAAACGAAAAGTCTGAAATTGACAGAGCGAAAGCCTCAAAACTTACGTCTATGTCTATTTCTGACAAGAGGTTTTACAGTGCCATTAATTCTTTAAATTCTGGTACAAAATCTTCTATTCCCCCTATTATTGATGGTGATTTAATCGTCAATGATCCCGCAAGAAAAGCTAACTTGTTCGCTGAACGCTTTGCTCTGAATTCCACTGTTTTAAAAACTCCTAAAGAAATACCCTAAATCCAGTCTTCAGGCGCTAATATGAATGAACTCCACTTCAAACTCAAAATATTCGCTACACTTTTAAAGGGGTTAAACATCAACAAAGCCTCAGGAATGGACAATATTACACCCATTATTTTAAAAACCTTTTCTAAAAAACTTGCATCAACTTTAACTAAAATATTCTACCAATCCTACAAATCTGGTATATTTCCCTCGTGCTGGAAGTTGGCAAATGTCCAGCCCGTCCCCAAAAAGGGACCAAAATCCGATATCTCAAATTATATGCCAATAGCTTTACTATCGGTCCTATCAAAAGTCTACGAGCATTATATTAATACACACATTTCAATATTTCTGGAAGAAAATCATTTAATATCCGACAGCCAATACGGTTTTCGAAACAAAAGATCAACTACCGATCTATTAAACTATGTAGCGCATTGTTGGAACAGCATACTTGATAAAGGTAGTGAAACATACGTTATCGCTTTAGACATCTCCAAGGCATTCGATCGAGTCTGGCATGCCAGCTTAATCAACAAGCTCGTTGCGTACGGTTTTCATCCCAATTTTGTGAAGCTGATTCAAAATTTTCTATCCAACCGATACATTTCGGTAACCTTAAACGGATTTTCTTCTGAGTCTAAACTAATTAACGTTGGTGTACCTCAAGGCTCAGTATTGTCCCTAACCCTATTTTTGATTTATATCAACGAATTGTTGAAAATCACCAGCAATCCAATAAATAGTTTTGCAAATAATAGTACTCTGCACAAGTCGTTCGAGCCCCTTCCTTCAAAAGGTAAAATGCACGAACGAATTAATCCCGCCCAGAGAGACGCTGCCATAAACGTGAATAAAGACCTAAAAAAATCGCCGATTGGAGTGACCAAAACCTGGTCAATTTCAACTCTACCAAAACAAAGCTCTTGATTGTTTCCAGATCAAAGACCGAGTTCCCCAAAGATATTTTATTCAGTATGTATGATGAACCAATAGGTAAATGTAAAAACATTCATTGGGTGTCACAGTTTCAAATGACCTACTCTGGAACGATCATGTAATGGCGATGGCAAAATGCGCGTCTCGCGCAACTCGCCCTCCTAAATAGATGCAAAAAAATTTTCACTCCGTATCTATTGCTCCATGTTTATAAGTCCTATATTCGTCCCTGTATGGAGTACTGTTGTCAAGTTTGGGGTGCTGCCTCTGTTTCCATCTTGACCCTCTTGGACTCTGTTCAAAAGCGGGCTTTACGAATTGTGGGTGATCGAGCTTTGACATCAAATCATGATTCCCTACAACATCGTCGCACTGTTGCTGACCTCGTTGTTTTTTACAAATATCGTCATCAGCAGTACTCAGATGAAATCAGAAGCATCGTACCTCAAACTTATTCTTACCCCCGTTCGTTCCACTCGGCAATCGACTACTGTAACCAGTGAAACGGTCGAGATCCCACACTGTCATACTGGCAGATCGTAGAAAGACTTATTTGTCCGAACTGCATACAAATGGAATAGTTTGCCAGAATCCTTAGTCTCAGGTGGCTTCAACCCGCAGAGGTTTTAAAAAAGCGTTCATCAACACTTTAGAACGCCAGTTGTTGTGGGACCTAGGTCTCAAAAGGTATTTATGTGTTGTTGTGACACATATTCTAAACCCTATCACACAACACTTTTTATTAAAAAAAAAATGTCAAACATTTTTTAAGCAACTGCAACTTTTACATTGATATTTTCTTTGCCAACGACTTTCACATGATTTTTATCTGCTACAGTAACATAACTTTCACTTTCAAATTCTTGATAATCTCTGAACAAGTTCAAATATTTGACATATGTGTTGTCGTCTGTCGATCCGGAATCAATATACCAAACATCACCACTGAATTGCTTCGACGCTGCAAATGTTGTACAACATACATTTTTTGTGTTTTCAGATTTGCATTTACTATTTTCTTTTGGACAATGCTTCTTTATGTGACCATGTGCGTCACAACCATAACACTTAAACAATTTTTTTCGGAAGTTTTTGTTTTAGATTCCTTGGACATCAACACTTGATTTGTTGCTTTAGCGCCACCCGATGCACTATTGTAATTATTAGCATGTTGAAGTAATTTTGTTTATTTACGTCTGCAGTAATCTTAATAGCACTGCTTTCGATAGCCATAATCATGGGTTGGAATTTTTCAGGTAGCCCGGTCAACAAAAGGCTTCCAATCCATTCATCCTCTACCTTCATATCAATAGCACTCAACTTTTGAGAAGTTCCAATGATTTTATTCACATAACCAGCAACAGATTCACAATTTTCTAATCGTGTCGTCGTAAAGTCTCTCAAAAGACCAACTCTTCTAGTGAGTCCTTTATCATCGAACATTGCACACAATTTGTCCCACACTTCTTTCGCTGTGGTGGGTTCTCTAACATGGACATACAGTTCTGGTTCAATCATGAAAATTAATTTTGCTTTTGCCATTACAGCAACATTAGGTTTTGCTTCAGTACCTTGTACACTTGCCCAGTAACCTTCCAAAATCATCAAATTCTCAACGCCAAACTTCCATGTTTCGAAATTTTCTCTGCCTTTCAGCCGTTCACAAATTTGCATTGTTTTATTTGACATCATAATGTAAAATTAACAAATTTTTACGTAAAAACAATCTTTACTCTTAGTCCCTGGGCCTTCACCTACATAATTTTGTGATTACCACATATTTTATACTTCGTGATGCGCCTGTCCTTGACGAGCCTGAAAACATTTGTTCTATGATTTTTTTCAAATCGGCCGCTTTTGCGTTCGGCAAGCTCCAAAAAATGCCGTTTGCCCGCAATCTTGTAAATTTGCTACCACTTTTAATTTTTTTGATTGTGGAGGTTGGAAATTTGTTTTAGAATACGAGGGTAAGCTTGTCCGACCAAAATGTGTTTGCTATTGTCGAGTCCGACAACTGACATTTTGGATGTTTGGGTTGTCGGACTAGACAATAGCAGACAAATTTTTGTCGGACAAGGTTACCCTTGTGTTCTAAATCAAATTTCCAACCCCCATAGTTAAAAAAAACAAAAATTTACAAGATCCCGGGCAATCGGCATTTTTCGGAGCTTGCCGAAAGCAAAAGCGGCCGATTTGAAAAAAATCGCAGAACAAATGTTTTCGGGCTCGTCAAGGACAGGCGCATCACGAAGTATTAAATATGTGGTAATCACAAAATTAAGTAGGCTAAGGCCCAGGGACTATCTATCTATATATAAACTTTTTTCAATATTCTGGGCCCATAACCTGTTGGATCTTTTAATGCAAATTAAAATGAACACGTTTATTTGACAAATCGTACAAAGAAAGAATGAAGTATTAAGTTAGTTACAATTCATATATAAAAAGAATGCAGTGTGGTTAATTCAAAACCATGATATATATGCAACAATTGCGAAGATGTTTAATGCTTCCTTTCAGCATATTTTTTTGGACAAAAAATTCGTAAGGAAATTTGCAAAATAGGCAAGGGGTTAACCTTCGGTGTTGGAAAGCCCGCATAACATGTTATCACCGGTCTTGGCGATGATATATCAAATGAAAGAGGGGTACAGACATATACTGTGGATATTTGCGTTTTATATGGAAAATCGTAATCGCTCAAGTTTCGTCGATTAACGGCCAGTTTTATGTAATAATCCTCTTATTTTGGCTTATGTTGATTGCGAAGGTGTTTTAAGCTTCCTGTCAGCATATATTTTTGGACAAGCAAATTCGTAAGGAAATTTGCAAAATAGGTAAGGGGTTAAACCTTTGGTGTTGGAAAGCCCGCAAAACAAGTTGTCACCGATCTTAGCGAATGATATATCAAATGAAAGAGGAGACCAGAAAATATACTGTGGGTAGTTGCGTTTTATATGGAAAACGGCAATCGCTCAAGCATTGTCGATTAACGGCCAGTTTTATTCCTCTTATTTTGCCTTATGTTGATTGCGAAGATGTTTAATGCTTCCTTTCACCATATTTTTTTGGACAAAAAATTCGTAAGGAAATTTGTAAAATAGGCAAGGGGTTAACCTTTAGTGTTGGCAAGCCCGCAAAACAAGTTGTCACTAATCGTGGCGCGAATGATATATCAAATGAAGGAGGAGACCAGAACAGAACATATACTGGGATATTTGCGTTTTATATAGAAAAACGGCAATCGCTTAAGTTTTGTCGATTAACGACCAGTTTTATGTAGTAATCCTCTTATGTTGGTTTACGTTGATTGCGAAGATGTTTAAAGTCTCATTTCAGCATATTTTTTTGGACAAAAAAATTTGTAAAGAAATTTGCAAAATAAGCAAAGGGTTAACCTTGCTGGAAAGCCCGCAAAACAAGTTTTCACTGATCTTGGCGAATGATATATCAAATGAAAGAGGAGACCAGACATATACTGTGGATATTTGGGTTTTATATGGAAAATGGCAATCGCTCAAGTTTTATCGATTAACGGCCAGTTTTATGTGGTAATCCTCTTAGTTTAGCTTATGTTGAATGCTAGGATGTTTAAAGCTTTCTTTTAGCATATTTTTTGGACAATAAAAAATCGTAAGGAAACTATTTATGTGTTATCGAATACATGTTTGTCTTCGCCAATCATCATCATTTAAACAAAATAAACTTACCTTTAGATATTGGATGATCAGCTAATGTATACATTCTCATAGCAATAGTAAAATCTTCTAAATTATTTAAAAATTGACAAAAATCACGAAACTCATTAAACGATATTCCAGTTTCATCGCGCACACGATCGAGTAATCGATCTAAATACATATCATACTCATCAGTATCTAAATATGTATAACGTAATAAAATTTTGGCAAAATCAACTTCAGATATATTTGAATGACCTTTTGAAAACTCGTGAAATTCTAACTGTAAAACTTCAGTTTGCAAATTATCCATAAATTTGTAAAATCCTTCAAAATACAAATCTGTATTTCCTTTTTTACCAAACAAATGCACTTGTAATGTTGTATCGACCTTATGTTTTCTTTGGAGACCATCTTCGTCGTTTACATATTCGTCCTAAGTTAAACAAGACGAATGAATTAGAGAAAATTATTAATTTTATACGTATACATACATGATTTTCTGGTTGATCTTCAGATTCAGAATTTTCAAGACCTCGCTTTCCTCTCCAAGCATAACTAAAGATTTTTTCCATCTACAATAGCGTCAACGACAAAAAAATAATTACGTTAGCTATTTTATTGATTATATTTGTAATAAAAACATTTAAATTTCAACCATGACAATATGTAAGCATGTTAATTATATCCTGAAAACCTAACAAAATTATTTTGACGAGACACACTAACACATCATACTGTTTCAACCAATTTTGATATTTCGTTTTTATGCTTGGCATCCATTTAAGGATGGTGTGGATAGTTTGACAAAATAAGTAGAAAATAATGTTGTTAGTCATCTTTGTAAAAACAGCGAGAACCTCGTTGCTTAAACCGGATAATCCGTATATGGTTACCATTATAAACCAAATAGAGATTTGGAACACTCCCTTGCTTGTGATCCAAATTTCATCTCAAGATCTTTCCAGCAATGCACTTTTGATTGATTTCAGATCCAATCTAAAGCATAAGAGGTGAGTATTTGTAAAAATCAAGTATTTCTTCCTAAAGCTCCTACATTGCTTTTAAAAAGAGTGCTATAATCTTCGAAGAATGTGGTTATTACTGGAATTAATAACTTCGCAACCAGTTGCTTTTGCTGTTTCTCTTTCTGTGTTAATAAAAATTTCGATAAATAAGGTGATAATATTCGAACATATGAGAAAGAGTTGTAGACTTGCTAATTGAAAAGTATTCTGCAGAAGCCGCAACTCTATCAACAATCATAGAGTTTCCGCGGGTCAAACTATAACTGGGGAATGGGAAAATAGAAACAATTATAGTTAAAGCTGCATTACATTTCACAATTCGAGTGAGTACTAATCTCTACCCTGACCTGCGAAGAAATCACTTAATCAGAGCAATCGTTGTGATATAATCGTGCACAGGAAGATGTAGAAACAGAGCAACTTGTGTAACTTTAATTTAATTGAACTGAAACTAAAATGGATCTACGCGAGAAATTAGTTACAACGTCAGTTACGAAAAATTCTCAGATTTGATTATAAATTAAAACATCCACAAGATGTAAAATTTCTGCCGACCACAATTAAATTAACATATTAGAATATGTCATAAATATCAAAAATGGTTAAAAGAAACATAATATCAGTTTTAATTTCAACAACATTATGCCACAACACAATTTATCATATACATTCCTAAAACTATATCAACTTGAGAACCCAAAAAAAAAATACCACACATAATAAAATCCAATTGGAAGATATCTGAAATTTAATTACTAACATTAAAAAAATTATTGTTGTAGATAAAAGAACAATCACCAAATTTTTTTTAGATGAATGATGTTCGTATTCTAACTAAATGTAAGAAAATCGAATTTCCCATGAGACATTACAACCGATTTACTTACTATTAATAAGAAAAGAGTTTATGCTATTTAAATCAAAAACATATAAAATTTAATTACGATCAGGGAAAAAGAAGTAAGACCATTAATAAAAGATTTACCCATTGCTTCAGAAAACCACTTTTGTTATAGTTTTTTAACTCAAAAATTCGAACCTTACGCATTTATCAACCCACAATTGTTATAAAATCTATAAAATAATGTTATTTATAACAACAATTAAATTTTTTACTAAAAATACTAAAAATAATTAATCCAAATTTTACTTTTTATGACTGTTACATCTAAGATGTTTTGTGTTTTTTATGGTTAAATTACTAAAAAGATTCGAGTAGTTAAGTAAATTTTACATTTGTTTTATGGTTTATTTAAAAAATAATAAATTATTTTAAAATAAACACTTCTGGATTATTACTTTAACAGAGTGGATTAGTGGGGTTCTAATAATTTTATTTAGTGTATAATAAAATTTATTACAAGTGCCTTCAAATGCTTCATTACATACTTACCAAAGATGATGGAAATCAAAGCGTTTGTTATTTATGGGTTTTAAGTAATTTCACGTTAAACATTTCAGAACCTTACGGGGAGCTTTAACGGGATGTTAGGACTTGTGACATTTTAAGATAAATGTATTAGTATTGAAGTAAAAGAAGAACGTGGAAAGTGGTTTTTTATAATTATATAATAGGTCCGATTTGAGTTGAACCTTCAACACGGTGTATGTTTTGGTCCCACCTTTCAGTTTATATGTTACTCGCCAAGATTTGCGACTACTTATTTTTCTTGCATATTTTGGAAAAATTTTTGTCGAAAAAAAAAATTTTAAAAAATGCTGGCAGGATATCCATGTAATCGAAGTAAGTCAAAATTCGAGGCTTGCTACGTTAAACTGGCCATAAATCGAAAATCACAAATTTTACATACAAAATGAAAATTGGTGCCATTACTAAACCCGTTGCTCGATTAAGCTCAAACTTCAGCACAATGCATGTTTTGGGCCCACCTTAATCTATGTTTATTGTTTATGTATCAGTCGCCAAGATTTGCGACCACTCATTTTTTCGACTAAAAAAATGGCATACTAACCACTTGCATATTTTGTAAAAATGTTTGTTCAAAAAAAAAAAATTAAAAAATATGCTGGCAGGAAGTTCTAGATATCCATGTAATCGAAATTAGTTAATACGACGCTTGCTACGTTAAACTGGCCATAAATTGTTACGAAGCTGTTCACCTCCATAAATATTCATTTGTTGATACATTCTATTTTATTCATGAACGAGCGCGTTTAAAGCGATTTATCTACTTCTTTAACCAATGCGTTCAAACACTTATCGTAGACACACAACTGATCGTTTTTTTTATGTTTACTTTTTTTTCTTCACCCTGTCCAGAGTGTTATTTGCTATCTCTTTTTGGATCTTGTTGACTCATGAAATTTATTGATATATTTATTTGGACATTTGTTTGAGTAAGTTAGTTGTTGAATAGATTTCAAAAATGTAAGCTCGTCGCATCTTTTGCTATTAATAAGTTTTTTGGCTTTGGTTCATAAATGGATAATTTTTTTTTGATTTCTATTAGATTACCATTTTTGAAAATTGGTAAATGCGTTATAAAAAAAAAATAAAACCCCAACCAAAAAATTGTTTGTAGCTTTTGTGTTTAAAGAAAATATAAGATAAATTACGATTATTTTTAAAGTTAGCAAAAAAGGGTAGGAATTATATCATGTTGTTCGTTGTTTGAACATTATTACAATTAATAATTTGTTTTGTTGTTATACATATTTCGAAATACAAATTATGTTGAATAAATAGAAAAAAAAAGTTTTGGGCTTTTGTTGTGCAATTGAATTTTTCGTCAATTTATTATAAACATTGTGACGTGGCTATTTTAGTCTGGTTTTTGTTTAGTTAAATGCACCTTCTCGTGTTTTAAGAAGAAAGTGAAAAGGATAGTAACAAATGCACTTTCCTTGGATTCTGTGAAGTGAAATAAATATAAATAAATAAAATGGTAAATAAATTAATTAAATAGAAAAGGAGGAAAATTCAAGACATTGTTTTCTCTTCAATTAGTGATTTATTGTTTTTTTTCGTTTAAAACAATTTTTGATTTAAAATTCATATGATTGGGTATACATGTGAGTTATTCGTTTCCTGGAAATTTCAACAATGGGCGACTGCATTTTTTTGCATTCGTTGATATTTTTTTCTTTGACAAATTCCAACAATAGCCGACGCCATTTTTGTTGCATCAGTTGTTTTACTGCTCGCAAATTTCAACGAATGGCAATAGCAGTATGTAATAACTGATTATATTTATTATATTTGAGTTCAGTTATTATATTTGATACTATATCTAGAACAAATTCAACGTTTGCCAACGTCAGTTATTACCTCAGTTATTATATTGGATATTAATTATATCGATAGTAAATTCGACGATTGATTGCCAACAGCATTTTATTTGTTACTTCACTATTGTATTGCTCATTTATTCATCATATGATTAAGTTGGTCGTTGGACATAAGGATTAAGTTGGACATATGGATTAAGTTGGTCGTTGTAGTGTATTGTCGTTGGTGTGATGTTCTTTGCTTCTTCTGTCTTCAGGGTCGTCAGAGTCTCTGTTTTTCGTTCTTTTCGATTATACCATCTTATTTTAGTGCAATTCTGTTAATTTGTTCTATGTGTACAGGACAAGGAGGGAATATTATTACTCGAATTCACATGACTGAAGCTTTTCGGATTACAACCATGTGTGGCACGCAGCCCCATCGTTTGCTTCTAGCTAGTGGTTCGCTTACGGATTCATGGTTCATTACAAAACCGACGACAATCACAAATTTTACATACAAAACGAAAATATGCTGCCATTTCTAGAGCCGTTGCTCGATTAAGCTGAATTTTTAGCGCGGTGCATGTTTTGGTCCCACCTTTCAGTTTTTTTGTCACTGAACAGAAGAACATAACAAAGATAAAATTTGTTTTTTTTTGGGAAATGCTAGAAGCTTTAAAAAACCTATAGTCTTGAATTATCGGCTTTGCAGAAATCTTATCTTTAGATAGCTTGATCCCAACATGCTGCTTAGCAGCCTTGAGAAAGTCAAACATTTTCAGACAATGTGAGGGAGTGTTGCATCCTTTTCAAGACAAAAGTGGCATGTCGGATCATTTTCTAATCCAAGTTTATTAACATTATGATGACCTGTTGATCATCCTACGTAGCCTGGTTATCCTACGTAGCCTGGTGTAAGGCCTATAAGCCTCCCTACGGTATTGTTAGCTAAATTATCATCTTAAGTTTTCCGAGATTCCCACTGTGTCCTGGTGTTCATACCAGTGATATGTTGTTCTATGAGCACGAAATAATTCAAGGATCTAGAGTATTCTTGCACTACTTGTGACTTAATAGTATATAGTTTTCCAGAGCATTTAGAGTAGCCTAGCTTTGGTAAAAATATTAATACCCATGCTAGATCACTAAAGCTTCCTTGTTCGCTTTCATGCTGCATTTATAACGAATACTTTAGTATAAAAGACCTATGCAATATTTGCCAAGTGGGCAAGTCGAAAATTTTCGCCCAAGATCCTCATTTCCGAAGTTGACTTCAGCTCCTGCACCATTTCCAATGAGTAATCCATCTGTGTAGATCTTCAAGGTGTTGGTCGCATTACCCAATAGCAAATCAGCTACAGACCGGTTTTCTATCGTAGTTACAACTCTAAACTGCTTTCGCAAGGCAGATAGAGGCGCTGTGTCATCAGCCAGCATGAAAAAATATGTCAGGTATTCTTCCAGATCCCTCTCTCCATAGGGCTTGATGAATTTTCCTAAAGCCTCTAGTAGTTTCCAAAACTACGAGCATTTTTTTAGAATAAATAGCCTCTATTCTTAATATCTTCGGAGTTCGCACCCACTACCCACTAAAAGCCTTCCCGAACCGCAACAGAACTCGACTTGCGTTTGCGCATTTGGTCTCAACATGTACAACTCAGCTTTTCGAGAGTAACACCAAGATACTTCACACTATCTTGGAGTGTTAATGTATTACTATCGATTGAAGGAAGACTGAAATTGTTAAATTTCCTTTCCTTTACTTCCTACACTTTCATTTCTGAAAAGCAAACGTTTTAGAACAAAACTTTTTCTCTCAACAAAACTCGCACATCAGATGAGTATTTAACCGATAGTTCTCTTTAGCGAACCTTACTACTTTATTTAAAAAAAAAATTAAGGATGAATCAATATAGAAGGAGTGCCAGACAAATGAATATTGAATGGGTATATTGTTTTGATTACTCCTCACACTTCTTTTGAATAGAAATGGAGTGCGGTTTGCTAAAGAAAACAAAATTTAAAACCTATGATGTGCTAATTTAGTGAAAACGTTTTATGCTGATTAAATTTACTCTAATTAAATTTTTTTTTTAATTCGTTTTCAATGAAAACGTGTTAATAAAAATGTTATTATTTATTATAAATTTTGATGCTCAATGTATACGCCTTTCGGTATGTACAAAGAATCTGATCTACTCGATAAAATTATCTTATAACTCGATAAAATTATCTTAACCAGGGACGATAAGATAGTTTTTATTTATTTTTAATTTTATTAATATCTTTTTAATCATTGAATATTTTAGAATATCAATTTATTTTTCGATCTCTATTTTAATTTTATATTTTGTTGTTTTTGACCTAAACCAATTAAATTCTTTCATTTTGTGCTTGCAAATCTACGACAGCTGCCTTAAGGTTTACATTGTTTTCACAATTCTCTTGAGTGGTAAATGTCGTTAGCTTGTGGGGAACCATATTTTCATCATCCAGCAATATCCTTAAACTAAAGATAGCAACGGCCTCTCTATGGTTGGATCGTGATTTTACATTTCGATATGTAAAATTTCTTGACCATTTAAATAAACACTTGGTGTCGTGTTTTATTTAGTAATTAAGCAAATGTCTTGACCGACTTAAATTGGGATTATTATTGCTTTTCTTATAGTCGATCAGATGAGTCTTTTACGTTTCAATCTTTAGTCATGCGGGTGGTATGTTGCTAGAAAGGTGTCATGACATGTCCCTTCAGTATTGGAAGTGCAAGAGACTCCATCACTTCAGAAATTGGTCTGTGTAACTTAAATAGATGACCACTTTTCCTTATTTTGTATAGGTATAACCCGAAAGATCTTTAATTTCCAAGCTGTTGATGGAGTGTTTAACATTTAACAGGCGTGCGAGGTAGGGTATTGTGATATAGGAACATATGAATTAGCAGGCGTACTACTTGTTGTTACTCGTCGGCATGTCGTTAATTGACGTTACAAAGAGTTTTGTTTTTGACTGTGGATTAGAGAGCGTTTAATGGTTCATGCAATTATGTCAATCCGGATATAACAGCCGTTTCAAGTTAGTACCTGATGTTGGTAAATAATTCTGAAGGGCAGCAATTATTCGATGTTAAACATACATTGCTAACTACCATGATTTCGGTTGTATCTGATGATATGGAATAGTTTGTTGTTGCAATGAATCATCTTGTGTTTTTTTTTTTTTTTTTAATAAAATGTGTTGTGTAGTAGGAATTACAATATGTGTCACAATAACACATAAAAACCTTTTAAGACAAAGGTCCCACAACAACATACGTTCAGAGGTGTTGATGGACGTAAATCTTTCTTTTTTTGTTTTTTTATATTTTTTGTTAAAGAATGGATAACTAAACAAAAAATCCTATCACTGACAAAATATGACATAGGCCAATATTTTATGATAGAATAGAGAAAATAAAAGTAAATCAAAAAGTAAATAGCAAATTTTTACAAAAATTTGCTGAAACAAAACAAAATGTAGTTGCCAATAATCCAGCCGGTTGCATATTCCTTGATCCTGTGACACACTGTCTTTCTTGAAGATTAAAGTCCACACATAGTTATATGTGAAGGCTCGTTTCCTCAAGGAAGCAATAGCGTCTCATCATCAAGGATTATTTCACAGCTAAGATTAAGGGTGCTACCGATGACTGAATACAGTTCATCCGCCACCACCCCTAAGATGTCACCTTGGCTAGTGATATCTCACTGCTATTGCCAGTGGTATGTGATATCTCACGTTAGCTCGTATGTCGATAGCAGGGACTGGAGTAGGCGGGGTTGTCACACCCGTAGATCAAAAATATAAAAAATAAAATAAAACAATAAAAACTGATCCCATGCGGTCAGTAGTGATTAAATCATTTATGATACACAGGTAACGAAATCTGAAGTGTTACGTCCCACGTCGTGCTACTTGGGTAACGATGACAGAATTAGGTTGGCGTATCGGAGACAAGCAGAGTAAAAACTGCTTTATCATTGATGCTACATAACGGTGAATCGCTACATAAAACCCATGTAACTGAAGCGCCGGTTCCCCGTGTTAGAAATGGCTTGGAGCGGGCGTCTGTCTTGGGTCAAGCGAATCGTTAGATAAACCATTCATGAACATTTGGGTTGGGCGAAGTTACCCCCATTTTCGTAAAAAACAATTTGTTATTTACTCTGTAAACTGGTTTTGGCTTATCTCGAATACATTACAAGATCGACCTCGAAACCTGTACTCGGACTATATATTTAAAAATTAGAACCTTAAACAAGCTTAATCTTAAAAGCTCAGAAGATCTACAAAAGCTCACAAATCAAGCCGATAGTTAAACACTGGATATATTTACATTCCAAGCGGAGGTGTCCAAGCAGTGGAATCCATGAAACAGCGAAAGGATACACCCTTTGCAATTGCGGTCATCAAAATGGAGGAAATTTGGGGTTGACTTTCTCATACATCGTCGCGTGAATTAGCAACGCATCACATTTAACAACCCAAGCAGGGTTTGCAAGGTTTTGAAATAAGGCCAAGCACTGGCCCATTAATGGTTAACAATACTTGGTTATTATTATTGGGCCAGTACTAGAACCATTCATCGGCCAATCTATGGTTTGCAGAAAACACCTTTAAATGGCCAAGCACTGGTCCATGAATGGTAAACATTACTTGGCTATTGTTATTGGGCCAGTACTACAGCCAAAAATTAGCCGACCTATGTCGTTTGTTTAAAATTCACTAGAGTAATATCCATTTTAAAAATAAATATTTGAAAAATGTTTACCTATAGTTTACTTATCGCTTCTTGACTAAAAAACTCTGATAATATTGATGAGGTTGAAATAAGTTGTAAATTTTTTTTTCATGAGACATTATTTTATTTTAAATTATTTTGTAAATAATTTATTTAAATTTATGCATATGTTATTATTTTATAATTTTTTTAAAGGACCAGTCATGGTTGCCAGCAGTGCCGGTACAAGGGGTAGGCAAACTAGGCGCTTGCCTAGGACGTTTTTTTTAAGTACGCAGAAATTGTGAAAAAACCCATGTAGCTGTGGAGCCTACGTCTTAAAAGATATCTATGTGTGGTTGTGACACATATTGTAAATTCTTTAACACAAAACTTTTAAGCAACACATCTTTAACACAACACATTAAAAAATTAATGTAATGGAAAATATTATGTCAAATCAATGAGATGAAATATGTAACCTAATTTTACCAATCTCGCACCGAATCTATAATTTTCTTTTCAGAATTAGGATGTTCTTTTCGATTCACAGTAATGACACATATTTGTAACTTTTTTATTTAGAAATTAAACGATTTGCAAGTGCTTCTCCATCGAACGTTTATCGGTAATCGAATACCAGATTCGCCAGCACTTTTGTACCAATATTTTGACATGTGATTCCTTTTAAAAAATTTCAAAATTTTAATGGCGTGTAAGGTGCAAATTTATTAAAAACGATAAATTACGACATTATACAACAGTTCTATTGGAAAGCAAATAAGTAACATTGCGATATTTAAAAAAAAACAATTTTTGTTCAAAACATTGTTTTTTTTTTAAAAAAACCTTTTTTTTACATTGTTTTAAACAGTGTTTAAAACAAACCAACAGTGTTTAAAACAAACCAAACAAAAGTGTTAAAAACAAACCAGAGTTGGTGCCCCTACCCACCAACTCTGTAGAGGGAGTGGGTAGGGGCGTCAAATGTTATTCTTGCCTAGGGCGTAATTAAGCCTCGTCACGGATCTGGTTGCCAGTACTCGGCCATTACTGCAATACTGATCATCATTATTGGTTCGTTACTGGGCCAACTGTACAACCTTCTATGGGCCATTAATTTTTTTTTCTCCCTGCCCAAGCAAGACTGCCATTTATTGTCCGAAGTTATCATCCAGTAAAATTATGTAAATGGCCCAGTCATGGTTGCCAGTACTCGGCCATTGCTGCGTTACTGGTCACCAGTAATGGACCATTATTGGACCAGCTTTACAACCTTGTATGGGGAGTTCTGCGTTCTTCATTGCTCTGTTATTACAACATCGACTAAAATGGACAGTAAATGATTTACTTTTAGTAAGTCCATTTATTTGTTTTTGTTTTGTCTTTTTTTTCTAAGCAAAATCGTTGTTTTTTGTAAATTATGCACTTATTATATTTTTATTTATCCGCAAAAGAAAAGATTAATCTGCGAGCTACGGTACTTTCAATTTCTCTTTTTCGTTTTTCATTTTAAAATAAAAATATCGTGAGCGCTTACAAGTAAGTAGATTGTCCTATGTATATGGTTTTCTAATATAGCCTGTCCGCCATACGTTTTAATTTTTTTCATCTGGCGTTTGACACCTTTGCCAACTTTTTTGATTGATTTGTAAATATATTTATTCACAACAACTAAGTAATCTGTCGTTTTCCAACTTTTTAAAAGTTGGGAAGTAACACTTCCCGACCTGAGTAGGAATTTCTATACAATACAAAGTAAACAAAGTATATATTTACTTAATGGTTGTGAATAAAATAGTATACAAACCTCGGTGGAAATGTCATTTCTGTCTCGAGATTAAGTTAACCTTGGCACTATACGCCTCGGTTAACTGTATTTTCTCTCGACAGAAATGACATATTTTCCACCTCGGTACGTAATATACTATTATATATTTTTCTATTTATGTGACAATATTCTAGTGAGCATTCACTCAGAAGTCAGAGTCACGCGATATTCAAGTGGTTATAAGCCTTTAAACGGTTTAAAGCCGTTGACACTTTACAATTATGTTACCTTCTCCCAGTTTTCTAACTATTATTTTTCACCATCAAATTCATTTCTATAACATATGCAACATTTTAACATAATATGTACACACACATCATGCATTTTAAAGTTATAAATACTAGAATAATAGATCAATAAATCAAGAAAATGGACCGTCTGCTATTCTACTATATCTAATGCTAATAACTGTTATATTTAGAAAACAAAAATAGGACATTTGTTTGTATTTCCATAAGTAAATATAAAAGTCAATCTGACAATTTATAGGACTGATCATTTTGAATTCCGATTTAATTTATAGTTTATGTATTACGTGTTGCAAAATTAGCATTTTAGTAAAGAATTTGCTTCATTTGTGTTCAATTAGCAGACAGTAGTTTCTACTGACACTATTGTCAAAGTGATACAAATTAAGTCTGACTGGATGATGTTCTAATTTCATCGACATCTGTCTAAAAAAAAATAATTCTTTCATTTGAAATGGAATCGGCTTTATGTGCAGAATGGTGTTTGCTGCCATGACATAATTTATTTTAGGAGTTCGAACAAACTCCATATTTAAAAGAATTTTAGCAAATTGACGTCTTTCATTCCATTAATAATATCCTATTAAATCTCATTTAGTTTTTCTTTGACTAACGAAGAAAAATGCTTGTAAAAAACAAATTTATAAATAATTTTTAAACTTGTATAATAAAAACTAAACTGAAAATCCAAAAAGAAAAATCAAATCAATTCAATCAAAAAGAAAAACTAAACTCAAATTTCTATGTTTCTATATAAAAAAAAACTTTTTTAAAGCAAAAGCATAAAAATCAAAAATTAAAATAAAACCAAACCAACTTAATTAAACGACTTACAAAACTTTTTTTCTTAAGATTTTGATCGACTTTTTTATCTGAGATTTCATTTTCTTCTATTCGTTTATTTGTCTTGGAACCATGATTTTTATCTTTAACACCAACAGTTTTTTTCTTTGAAAAATGTTTCGCTTGATCTTGTGTCGATACCAACATAAGAAGCTAGTATCGATGCCGGTAGTATCGATCAGATAAATGTTTGAATAAATTATAAGGAGAATAAAGAAATTAAATTAATAAAATAAAAAATAAATTAAATTATGATTAATTAAAATTAAAAGTTAAAAGTAAAACTTAAAGATAGAGATAAGCATTTAGCAGAAATAAAATTGAGGAAATGCAAAAGAAATTCGGAGATGTAAATTTCAACCATTTCTATAACAGTTACAGACTAACTAACATTCAACTTCTCGGTTGGATCCAAATTTAAAAAAAAAATTTTTCTTAATAAGCAAATTTTTGAAATTTGATAAATGGATATAACCCGGGTAGGAACTGCCAATGTTAAACAATGGGCCAACCTTGGGCTAGTATTGGCGAGCCAAGCCTTGGCTAGTTAATTCCGGTTTTAGTCTGGACCAGTTTTAAATGCCTAGACTGAACCAAGATTCAGTTTATTGTATTACACGTACGAAGATTCAAATAAAAAATTGAAGATTTTAAGTGTTACCAGTTCATATTTTTCTGGCAGCGAAGATCGTGAGGGTGGAAGACGCCTTCGTTAAAACTTTTATAAAAAAATAACTTAACCAAACTTGAAGTTTAAATAAAAATTATGAAAATATTTAATTTATTGTATTTTTGTATTAAAAAAATTGGTATTTGATAAATTGATTTGCCATGCTTGACCCTAGTCTGATTTGCCAGGCTTGGTCCAAGTCTGATTTGCCAGACTTGGCCCAAGTCTGGTTTGCCAGTCTTGGCCCCACGACATCATCCCAAGCTTGGGCAAAGCTTGGGCCGTTTAAAAATGTTAAGTCTGGCCCAAGCCCCAAAAGCGATGGCGCGGGCTTGGCCCATTAGCTAATTCTTACCCGGGAATCTTCATGACAACTCAAGTCCCACTCGGATCTGAGTATTTTAATATGTCTTGTTATCAAACGGGATCGTGATTTTAAACGAAACATTTTAAAGGCAAAGCAAAATATGGGATATATAATGAAGGTAAGTGAACTATCCCAAGGCTTAGTCTGACTGAGGACACATTCGAATAGCCCAGTCCCTACCCAAATCACCTGGATGACCACAGTTTCAAGAAGACAGTCTTGAAGTTGAATATTTGCTTTTTCCATTTCCATGACATACATCCTGTGAAATGGTGGACCATCAACCTTAACTCTGAGAAATTTAATGAGAAGTTCTAACAAACAATAAAAACATTAATAAAAATTTAAAATTTCAGATATTACCGCTGACAGAAATTCCAGAACCAGGGAGGACGCAATATTTACAAATCACTCAAAGCGAAGTGCCGATAATAAGGGTGCTTCTCGAGCAAGAGCACCTTACAAGCTGTTAACAAGAGGGCGTAGAGGCCAATGTTACCACCCAAAAGACTAGTAGACCAACTAAGATATGAACTCAGGAAGGTATTAGGTGGTACAAATACATCCTGGGAGAGTTGCCGCCACAGAATTCGTGGAATAAACTTCTTAGGCGACAAAGAAACGCCACATCACCTAGAGAAGGACCAGAAGTGAGCTGAAAAGGTACATTACCGATTAAAGCTGGACATTCACAGGTATAATTACAGCTATTATTGTTTATTTCATTCTTTTTAATTTACATGTTGGAGCCAGAGGCACATAGTTACATTATAATATATTTTAAATAATCTAGGACAATTTGTTTTGACAGAATGAAAATTTTCCTTACAACTATTAGTGAGATAGGAAAAATTGGCTGGCTATGTACTTAATTATAACTTCGAAGAAACTAGCTAATATAGAGAATAGAAATAATTACAAAAACGTAAATGTTCATCTAATTGGCAGAAAATGGAAAACAAAAAAACGTAAACCATCCCGATTATTGTTTACATCTCGTTTATTAAATTTGATTATTACTCCATATGATAAACTTTCTTATGAACAGTGATTTCGCTTTTATTGATTTAATATCAATTGGTAAAGAATTCCAAAGACGGATCCCACTTACAAACACGAATCTGTTTAATGATAGACATCTATTAATTGATGTAATGAGACGCATGTTATCACAAAAATTTCTGGGGAGAATCAAGATATTGTATAAATATTCAGGAGCTTTAGTGTGAAGCAAATTAGAGAAGAATGAACAAATTCTGATATTAATGTAGGCATTTATAGTACATGGTAGGTCGCGGAAGATAATTTTATCTGCGAACTCAGATATATGATCATACTTCCGTAGACACAAAACATAACGGACACAAGCATTAAAACACAATTTCATTTTACTCCTACAGCCCGCACTCATACCATAAAGAACAACATCAGCGCATAAAATAGAGGTAATATGTATGCTGTAAAGATTCTGGTGCGAAAAACGAGTTAGTTCATAGAGTACGTATCATGATACGTACAATCTTCCAGAGAGTACGTATCATGAGAAATATTTTGCTACACATGGATGAAATTTGGTATTCCCACGAGAACTTTTTGTTAAATATTAGACCGAGATTTCGTACTGTCTCTAGGTATGTAATCGCAAAAACCTGTAACATAAGATTTGGGAAGGTAGAAGTATCAACTGGAAATTTATATATTGCAATAGTTTGGGTTTTTTTGCAGTTTAAACTCAAGCCATTTGTAGAAGCCCAGTCTGTTATGCGTTTTAGATCTTCATTTATCCTTTAAACACATTCCGCGACAGATTTAGTATTATTATAACAGCAGTCATATATTTGGAGATCATCTGCATACAGATGGTAGAGAGAATTCATAATGCAGTTATTAATGTCAGGGAAATAGAGGCAAAATAACAGCGGTCCAAGAATGGACTCTCCTGAGGAACACCAGAAATGATTCGAAGCTCATCCGAAAGCTCTTCTCCAACTGCAACTCTTTGTGTCCTTTCGGAAAGATAAGAAAAAATCAAATTTAAACTGCGTAATTAATTTATTGAATAATATTATTGGACTTATGGTATCGAAGGTATCTAGAAGTGTTAACAATGTTATTTTTTTGAGTCCATATTACAATTTATGTCGGGAGATATTTTAAGGAGAGCAGAAAATGTACTATGTGCAGCTCGAAGTCCGGGTTGATAGTAATTATGAAGATTATTTGAGGATAAAAACTTTTCCATTTGGAATTTTACAATTTTTTCAAAAACTTTAGATAGTGAAGGCAGAATACTGATAGGGTGGTAATCAGATATGAGAGTTGGGATTTTAACTTTAGCAATAGGTATAATTTTTGAGATTTTCCATTGAGCTGGGTATTCAGAAGTAGTTAGGATGTGATTAAAAATATAAATCAGGGGACCGGAGGTGAAGGGAAGTACAGATTTTACAAATTTAAGATCAATTTGATCCAGACCAGTAGAATTGGCTTTTACAAAAGATATTAATTAGTTCATTAATAGAAATGTTGTTGAAGTAGAAAAGGTTATCATTTAAATCAGGAACAAAATTAGCAACAGGAATGTTTGAATGGTTTAAATGAACCGAGGCAAAGTATTGATTAAGATTCCTTGACAGAAAAGGAATAATTGGGTGGCAATGCCCATGATTGCCAATGCCCAGATTACATATATTTTTCCAGAAGATTTTGGAAGGAAGAGATGGGTCAAGCTTACTGGTTAAGAATTCATTTTTTGCAATTCTTATAAGGTTGTCACTTTGTTCCGTTGCACTTTGTATGCCTCATGTATTTCGTTAGATAGGGAATTGTCCTATCTAGCATATAGATCATTTCGAATACATATATTAGATTTTATTTCAGTATTAAACCAGGGAGGTTCCTTTGGTTTAAGTTTAACGCGTTTTAAAGGTACACAAGAGTCGTATAGGTATCGCATATGGCTATTTATTTCTAATTTATTAGTGGAAGATGGTGACGAATAAACACTATTCCAATTGAGGCAATCGCATAAAAAACGGAATTTCACTAGATCTATATTTTTAAAGTCTCGCTATTAAAATGGCAATACTGCACAGCACAGATAATCTGGGATAAGTCGAAGTGATTCTGACGGGCCAGATGTCAAAAGATTGGATCAATCAAAATTAAATTTGAATTCACTTAAAAACGTATTACAGTGATAACGAGCATATGATCAACTGGTTCACGTTAGTTCTACCGATGTTAAGGTTAATACGCATACACTTTGGGCAAGAAAATATGACGTTATTTTGGGCTCCACAGGTGTTAACATCTTTCCTCTCAGAAGTGCTGTCCAGGAAATTCAGGAACTCTTAAAAGTACATGTAAGATGCAAACTTTCATATTCTTTCGGCAGGTGACTACAGCAAAAATCTATGTAGATGCGTTTGTTTTGAATTCTGCCTTCAGTACTGCCTACTATCAGATGAGCCAATAGGCGGATCGACCATTATTCTATATTTATCGGTGTGAGTAGAAAGGAATAAATCCAAAAGATGGGGTTTGTGACTGCTAATGTAAGGAATGCGAGATGATTTATCGACTAGCTGAGTGAGCAAGTTGAGATCTGCAAACAGTTCGGCGGATTCGCGGTTCCGAGGAGCAGAGTGAGGAAGCCATGATCATTTTGAAAATTAAAATCACCCGTTATAACTATTTCAGCTTTAGGCGACAAGGATTTTTTTATGGTGCCTGACAGGGCCACAAACTCCTATATATAAAACGGAGAAAAAGGGCACGCTGTTCGATTTGAAATTAAACCCATTCAGATTTGACGGGATAGAGAAAGAAATGTCATTTCTTACATAGAGGACTTATATACCATGGTTACGAAATAACCTATCTATTATGGTGTAATTTTTTAGTTGAAAAGTGAAGGGGTCGCCGATACTGCAAATTTTAGTTTTCTTCAATCCAAGAACAGCTGGTTTGTTAAGAATTAAATGTCTCTTCAACGGCTCTATGATTCGTCTTTAGACTCCTTATATTTGTAAAATGGATTTTAAATAAATCTATTATTTATTTATATATATACTGCAGGCTGGAAGAAACAAAAATTAAACAAATAAAACCAATGATAATTGTTAATACTGAAACTAAAGCCAAAGCCAGGTGGAACCATCTACTTCAACGGATTAAAAAGCTGTGGAGGAAGCCAATGTAGTCAAGAATTTAGATCTCGGTGAGTTAAAGTTACGGCGGAAGAGGGAAACACGCTACTGAGGGTTTAGGGATAGAACGTCCTGTTCCTAATAATCTTTAATGGTTCCTGTAATAACCCTGTACGTGATCAAGTAACATGAAAATAGCTACAAAAACACATATATTCAGCGAAATTTGGGACTTGGGGGGCTAGAGTTAAAATCCTTACAAACACCGAGACAAAAGGTAAAATGAATAATAATGTGCCAACGATGTGCATACAGAAAACTCTCTCCAAACCTCTTTTAAAATTTTGTTTTATGATTTAACGTTATTTATTGTAAAAAGAGCCATAACTAGGGACGTTTAAAACATACTCGTACCTTTATAGTATAAGAAAGAATCTCTTATATTTACGACTTCATGATTAAGGAAATTGACAAATAAGCTACTTCTTCAAATATCTTATGTTTTTCTATGTTGGATACTAATTAATACGTTTAAGTTGTTCTATAACAACTAAACTGAACAAACATATAAAAACCAGTAAACTAAACAAAAGCTGAAAAAGATTAGAACCTAAAACCATTATATACGAATACAAATAAAAATTTTCATCATACCCAAAAGTTCTAGAAGTTTAGTTTAAATATTTAACAAGTTATTAATTAATGCACATTTCAAAAAATTCGCACATTATAACTGGAATTAGGAACTTGTATTAAATTTGTGTTCCAATTTAGTTCTTTAGTTATATATGTAAAGCTTATAATTAACGCTTGATTATTTGTATATATGAATGAAGTAAAACATTTAAACTTTTCTTCTTGAAATAAACAGTATTTCCGGTTTGAAAGCTAACATATTAGTTCATTAATAATAAAACATAAAAACAAAAAAAAAATAACAAAACAATTATTGATTAATTTAAAATATTATCATTTATTCGGTCTCACAGCAGCGGTGCTAGCGTCATCCAAATCACGTTCTTTTAATGAACCACAAATTAAATCACGAATCTATGTAATAATAATTAAGAAAATTTTATCAACAAATTTAAATCAAATTTTTTTTTTTCTAAGATAAAATAATTAAGATCTTTCAAAATATTTTATAGAAAAATAATTTAAGTTATCTATTTTGTTGATAGATTGAAATCGGTATAAAGTGATTTTTGTATGTTTTAGATACTTACGACTAGAAATTCATTTTTATCAACACGACGATTGCCATCGGTATCAAACATGTTGAATGCTATTTTAAAGCCTGATTGCGGTTCTGTGAAAAGAAAAAGAAAGAATGTTAGTTTGTCTGACAACATAAGTTAATAAATTAAAAAAAAAAAATTAGCTAAAAAATAATTGTGTCAATTATTTAGTTACGTAGGCAAAACATTTACGAAACGAATTTCACTCGACTTGTAATAAATTCTAATAATTTTTTGGAAAATTCCACTTTCATAATTATTTCGATTAACTACTTTACTACTGAAAATTCCTCATTACAACCCAAATGGATCGATTCTAAAAAGTGAAGCGATAGTTCGGTTAAAGGAACAAAATATTGTTACGATTCTATATGTTCGCAACGAAATACAAAAACGACAACGAGTATTTTTCTGACCTTTTGAGGTCGATTGGATAACATTTTTCGACAAACCAACCAACGAAAACAACCGTAAGGACTTTGAAATTTGCTTAAATAATATAGGGCTGTAACACAAACGAGGCAATTGAAGCATTTACAACACATTGTGAAGCAATGGTATCCCTATTAACAAACAAAAGACAAATGTTTTTGGAACTCATCATATGACAGAGACTGAACGGTAAAGCCTTAAAAGCTATTCAGTAAAGCCATATACAAGCTAACAGATATTCTTTCTTGCTAAGCTACGCTAAATTAAAATCTAAAACGAGTCGATAAAAAATTTCGCGGCCAGACTTCTAGACTGATGTATGATGACAAAAGACGTACACAAAGGAGACTTCCCCGACATAGATATGCCTTAATCCAAGAAATTAACTTTATAGTCGAATATCAAAACGGACATTTAAGTAAGGGATTTAAAACCCAATTGTGGAGATGTAAATAACACGGCAACACAGTTTACCAATGTGGTTCGACTTGTTGTTGATTAAGAAAAATTTTACCAGGCCAGAAATTTGACGGTAATGATCAATTTTCTAAATTGATTGAGAAGATTGATAACACGAGCAACAATAACTACAAACATAGTTCAGTAGAACAGCACAGAATTTTTTAGTACGAACAATTAAAAACTTGTGACTTTTGTCGACGAACTGCCACTTTATCCAAAAATGTCGATCTAAACACACTGTTTGTTCCCTATGTAACCAAAAGGGACACTTGTCTTGTCACAAACCTACCCGAATAATCTTCGATACAATATTAGAGGAAACTCGAGCCAAAATTTGTGTGAAAATGTCGAAATTTGGGAGGTTATAATAAATGGCGACATATGACTTAAACAGACAAACCAATAAAAACAATTTGCAGGTTTCCCGTCTCAGAAACAATTCTCAACCAATTGACCGATTTTGAGATATAGGGGTCTGCCAAATTCCGAAAACTAAGTAGGACTGACTCAACGTAGAGAAGTTAAAGAAAATAAACAACACAATGAACATGTAAAATCTGCGAGATCCGATCAATTTTTTCGACAGTTTGACATTCTAACAAAACAAATCTAACAAAATACAATACAACTGCTTAGGTGAATAAATAGGTGAAAGAAAGCGGTTCTGCGTCAAATGAAACAAAGTCAACTACTAATTTATCTGTTAATAACTCAATTTAACCTCGATTTCATCCTAAAAAGGCCAAATATTTGTATAGTCAAAGCAAAGTATAAGGAAAGGAGCTCAATCAAGTCGCTAGATAAAACAAGGAGAATCGTACCTATTTAGATGTGGTTATCTCACTAAATGTCTTATTGATAAAATTAATTAAACAAATTGGAATGCTACTCAAACGAAGTGATCTTTCAAATGACACACCCTACACCCCACTCAAATCGATATAAACCTATTTTACCCACTGCCCGTCCTTCAAAAACACAGATTTTGAACATTTGACCCTTCGCTATCAAATAGGGATCCCGAACCATTCCTTCTCAATGCAGTGGTGTGGCAGCCGTACCGAAGTGATCGATTGGCTGATGGTGTTCTTCATTAGTTGCTAACGGTGCACTAGACCGTCATTTCGACCTTGCTCGTGGAAAAAAATGGAAAAATTTAATAAATTGAAAAAAGAACAAGAAATAACACAAATACACTCTAGAAACATTGACACAAACCAGATGAACACTCTGTGGACGGTAATAAGTCCACCGAAATAAAATTTACAAAATCTAGCAGTAACTCCACCTCTACTTCGGCGGCTAGTGGAAATCTTCGGGACGTGTTACACATGGCTTTTGCAGGTTTAAACAAATGTCTGGAAAATCTAAATCTGGTGCAGCCGGATTCAAAGGTAAGCAAATCTTTGGAGATGCAGTCTTCCGATGCCACGGTAACAGTTGGAAAAAAAGAAGTTGAAAAATTCTTGTGATTTAGTGAGGAGAAAAGGGAAGAAAGCTAAGACTGATTCCTCACTGCAAACAGGCATTGCAGAGCCGGCTACTACCTCTAGCAGTCTCCCTGCAATAACATCTCCCTTGGACATGAGGGCTGAGATGATCGAACACATTCGTCTACCGATCACCCCGTTCCCACGTTACAAGGCTAGCCTTCGTATGGCTCAAAATAGGACTACCCCTGTGAAGGTAGTCCAAATCTTATACAAGGGGATGACGACACGACTCACCTTGAGGTCTTGAAGCACAAAAGCGGAAAGGTTTCGAGTGATAATGTCTCAAAGATTCCACCGAAGTCGACGACAACGACGGGCCCAAACAAGGTTGCATCAAGCTACGCTAGTGCAGCCAAGAGAGGGCTAGTTGGAAATGTTGAGCAATGAAATTATCAGCCAGGAACGAAGCAATTTGATCCAGCAACGCCTATTTGAAGATATGCTGAAACAAACAGGAACTCAAACGTTGGCTTGAAGGGGTGTCGATGAAAGGAGGAAAACTTTATTTCTGATGTTCAAGCGACTTCTCATTGCACTCGTTGGTGGAGGAAATTCCAGGTTGCATTCCATGGGAAGGAACAAGGCTTTCAGCAATGAAGATTTGTGATCTCCCTAAGATGCACCTGGCCAAAATCTGGATTCCAGGTCATAGACAATCTGAAACGGGTTGGTTGGGTAGTCTCGCACGTTAAAATGGCTTAGACAATTCCAAATGGAGGATCCGAGCGTTCGGGGGAAGAAATTGGCTAAGGATAAAACCTCTGTCGACGGAAATCTCCTGTACATTTTTTTCGATGAAGAAAGTGCGAAAGCTGCAATATCCAATCGGAAAACGAAACTTTTCTTCATGTGCGGTACAGTAGATGTAAAGTTTATTGGATCGGGCTTGAATACATAACCGACAATCGACTATTATGATGGCAATGGACAAGATTGGGTTTCGAAAAAATCAATCTGCAACATAGCATAAGTGGGTCATATATTCTAATGGTTGCTAAATAGTTGCATACAAAAATATCAATAATTCAGGAACCTTACATCATTAAAAACAGAGTATCCGGTTTTTCTATGAAGGGCTGGGACATTCTGTATAAAGGGCATAAAGACCAGAACTTGCATAGCATCACAAAAAAACAAAAAGTCTTGATTTGCATCTTCTGGCTGAGTTATCCTCAAGTGATTTAACCGTGGGAATCTTCAGTTATGGAACAGCTTCGGAGAAAATGCGGATACTCTATGTGTCTGTCTATCTTCCGTGCAACTCCATTATTCCCCCGCCAACGCAGGAATTGGTGCGCGTGGTTGAGTATGCCAAGAATAAAAACCTGGATATCATAGTCGGTTGTTACGCCAATTCACATCAAGTGGGCTGGAGAAGCACCAATAACAACAGCAGAGGTCTCTTTTAGAGCATTTAGCTACTACTAATTTGGAAATTCTAAGCTCCGGCGGAGCGCACACTTTTATTAACTCCCAACGACAAGAAACCGTAGACATCACTCTATGCTCCAGGTCCCTTCTAGAAGACATCAGGAGCTGAAGAGTGTCTATGGCTATATCTAGGAGCGATCACAGACCTATTGATTTTCTAGTAAAGGCAATCAATCCCCGCCGAGGATCGCGTCTACCGGAATCCAAGACAGACAGATTGGGTTTGCTTCAGGGGCTTTGTACAGGAGGAAGGGATTAGTGCAAGCATTTCCAAGGTCCGAGCTATTGATCAGACCGTTGACTAGCTCAACCATTTATTATTTCGGGCTTTTGAGAGCTCATGCTCCGAAAAGAGGCAATGAGGTACACAAAAGTCATTCTGGTGGAACAAAAACCTTGATATGCTAAGACAAAGATCCAAGAAACTTTTGAACGGAGCCTTGAAAACTCGTGATGAAGCTGCTTGGGCTCTGTACAGTGAAGCAACAAAAATTTTCAAAAGACTTATTCGTAAATCAAAAAAAAGGTCTTACGAAAAGTGCTGTGATTCGATTGAGACCATCTTCGAATTTACTGCACTAATGAGGGCAGTGAAAAAGGATCCCTTAGCGAGACTTCATAATCTTAAATTATCCAATGATACTCACACTTCTTCAAAGGAAGGAATTTATACAGCACTCCTTCAACACCATTTTCCTGGCTCTGTATTTGGAGAGATTCCTCAGGAATGTCGCGGAAAATAGGAAAAAACCTTAACAAATGGACTGGATAATGGAAAATAGAGTTGCATCGCTCGAGGCTTTGTCTTCAGCGATACAAATCTCTAGCATAACACATGCACAAATGAATAACACATTAACACTCCAAGATAGACGTATCTTGGTGTTACTCTCGACAAGCAGCTCAATTGGACTGTTCATGTTGAGACTAAATGCACAAACGCAACGAGTTCTGTAGCGGTGCAAGAGGGCTTTAGGAGGTAAAATGGAGCTGACTCCGAAAATGGTCTACTGGGTGTATAAAGTAATTGAGACCCATTGTCAACTATGGGTCCCTTGCATGTTTCTCAAGAACTTTTGTTGTGAATGCGATAAAAAAACTGAAGGTGGTACAAATGCTTGCTTGGCTTATGTATCACTAGTGCTTTCAGGAAAACACGCACACCGAGTCTACAGATTTTATTAGGGTTTCCTTGCTTATATTTGTATGAATGAAGGACTACAAAAAGGCTCGAACTCCTGGGAATCAGCAGGGCCGTAGGAAAAATAATCATGCACTATGGAGGAATCTAGAACAACACCGACAGTTTTGTTCATGCAGACTGATGATACAGTACCTATAACTGCTTTTCAAAAGCAGATTAGCGTTGTAATTCCAACGATAGAGGGCCGCTCTGTAGCTGATTTGCTATTGGGCAGTGCGGTTCAACACGTTTGACATCTACACAGATGGATATCTCACTGAAAATGGTGCAGAAGCTGTGGTCTACTTCAGTATTCAGTAATGAAGATCTTGGGCTGCAATTTACACTTGACAAATACTGCAGTCTTGTAGGCTGTAGTTTAATTTTATTTTCTTATTAGATAAGCTACAATTTCCTGTTGTGTGTTATTTTGCTTTTGTTATGTTCAAATATTTTTTCAGGTGTTTTATATTGCTTTAGTAGAACTATTTGCTCTAAAGAGTATTTTCTAGAAGCATCTTCTTTTGTTACATGGTACTCCATAATCATCACAGTTTGAATGTTTTTAAATATTTCAATTTTTTTATTTTTATAATAAGCTTTGGAAGTAAGGAGGAAGTGGGACAGTTGTGAGTAAAATCCTACAAGTTCCTAATATTCCAAGTGTTAAAACCAGTATTTTACCCCTCCTCATTCTATCTAAGTCCCACAAAAAAAAACAGAATTATTTCGAGTCGAAGCGCGGTCGGGTGAAATAAAAACATTTACATTAATTACTCAACAAACTCAAAACATCATCTCTTCCAGGTTTTGCGAGAAAAAAAATGAGAAAATTGTACCATCACATTTGACTTCGTCAAAATTAACATCATCATAATATTAAATATATCATGCAAAACAAATTTTTTCTTTTAATTTAAACAAAATTTATTTCTACTTACTCGTTAAGATTGATAAAAGAAACAAATATTCCGTATACGAAATTATTCCTGAAAATAAAATAAAAATTACAAATTTCATTTATTTATATAAAAACTGTTAAAGTGATTTACGATAAATTAAATACAACAAAATAATATAATAAAGAAAAATTAAAGAAAAGCCGAAATGAAAACACAACATCTACTGAAAAATTTAAATTCAAGGAGTATAGCCTTTACCAATCTTCACAGTAGATTTATTTAAAAATTTCTTGTTTAAATATTTATTTCTCTTTCTTTAGTTTTATTGTACATAAACAACAATATTATAATAATAATATAAACGATCGATAAGAAAATAAAATAACGAACAAAAAAAAGTTGTGAGAAAATTTGTTTACATGATTATGGAAAATAAGATTAAGAATAACAGAAGTTTATTGAAGGATTAAATTGTTGCGGAAAAATAATAATTTTTTTTCTGTAAGATTAAAAAAATCCCATTTTTTCGATAATTAATGTGTTTTCAGTTGGTATAATTTGTTTTGAAATATTTTAAATTAAATTAACTTAATCATTAATCAGCTAATATGATGAATATTATGGAATTATATTCTAAGAATTAAGAATTAGTTCAAGATGATAAGTTGAAAACGAAGTTTTAAAATACAAAATATTTAGTGTGAAAAGAAAAATTCAGAATTTTTTCTGATGCACTATGTAATTGTACGGTTCTACGACAGGGTCATCAACAGAAGTAAAACAAAAGATAACGAACTCGTCTGTTGTCCAGTTAAGCAAAAGTTTTTAAGGGGTCTATCGAATTGCGAGTAAGGGCAATTCAAAGCAATGTAGGAAAATGTAAAATTGGTGACAGCGGCGGGATTAGTAATATGTGAATAAATGTTTTCTTAAGCGAAATAAAAGTTCCTGAGCTAAAAAAGGAATTAATCAACGAGGATTGTAAACGTGCAAAAACAAAAATGAATTGATACTATGGCTTCGAGAAGCTAAGCTATGGAAGCCAATGAAACAGAAGTGGTAAGAATGCTGTTTCAATAGCATCTGAAAAAGAGAAAAGTTCTGTTGCGGAAACAAAAACTTCATTACCACTTTCAAACTACGATTATACGTAGTTAATGGCAATGGTGCAGCAGATGAATTTAAATATGAAACAAAATTAGCCTTACCGTTAGTCAACAGATAGACGAACTGAATCAAAATTGACTAACAAAGCTGAACGCTTACCGAAGGTGCCGAAAAAATTGCCGCAAAAGTTAATGCAAAGTAATGAACGCGTTGGAGCGAAAATATGGCAGCAACAATAAAGATACAGGATTGAGCTAAAGGGTCGCTTGCAACAAAATGGAGAGTTATTATAGGACTATTTCGCGGCAGAGGAACGGTTTGCTCAATTGGCACACTCGAATACTCCACCGTATTTTATGAAGAAGATGAAGTAGATCCAGAAATCAGATTAACAGTAATGGTTACACCTTTCAAGGGGACTCTTCACGAAATAATCGCAATGAAATTTAGGCCTGGCCGAATTTCAGTAGCTATGCCTACAATGTCAAAGGGTAAGTCTTTGTCTCATCAAAATGGCCGCAGAGTGAACCAACAGCTTAGCATTGACTTCACCAACATAAGAGGTCTCAATTCGAATCTAAACGAGGTTCATCACTACATCGAAAAAAATAAACCTGACATATTGTTTCTTACCGAAAAAATTGTTAGTGGCAAAGCATCGAAGTTTTATCCCGATTAATACCGGATACCTAGTTACGAATTGGAACATTCCTTTTATAACAAGCATGGTGTCTGTGTATTTGTTCGAGATTCACTTTCATGTATGAGAATTAAGGCCTACGAGTTGAACTCTAAGCACCATAGTTCTATAGCACTGAAGATCTCAGGTGTTGATGAAACTATGTTTATAATAGGATTATATAGATCCCCAAATTCTCCCCCAGGATGTCCCTTTTTCGATCAAATATCGGCTAATCTAGACAAGATTACCACGGACTACCCCAAAGCAAGACTGGCCATTCTTGGAGACTTTAATATTCATAATAAAGAATGGCTTAAGTATTCATCGCGCACTGACGACGTAGGACGACAAGCCGAACTGATACTCGCAGATTATCACGGTTTGACGCAAATGATAGACTGTCCCACTAGAATCGCAGACAATTCACATCATAACAATAATTTGCTGGATCTGTTTTTGACAAACGAACCAGATACTACGAAGACAAAAGTCGAACAACCCCTCGGAACATCGGACTATTTACTAATATCAGCAATAGTGCAATTTACATCACCGACACAAATTAAAGCAAATCCTCGCCGGGTTTGGAACTATAAACGCGCTGACTGGGAGGGACTGAGAAACTTTTATGACGAAACACCTTGGAAAACTATTTGTTGTGTTGATCAAGATCCTAGCACATCGGTAATAAGAATTTCTGAAATCATAAAAGAAGGAATGCGGCGGTTTATTCCAAATCGATTAATCACTCCTAAAACTGAGCCTTGGTTTACACGGGATGTTGATGAGGCAGTGAGGAATAAACGCAAAGCATTCAAGACGTATAACGCTAATAAAACACCTGAAACCCATAGCGCCTATAAGAAAGCCAGAAATATTAGTAAATTCAAAATAGACTTGGACAAAGAAGCGTTTATCCAGAAGAAAGCAAAGAAATTCGCCGAGCACCCATCTGGCTCACGTAGTTTCTTTCAGGCAGTTAAATCAGTCCAGAGCAATTTTACTCGATCCTCTATACCAACCTTAGTTCTAAATGACATTCCCGTGAGCGACTCGAAAGAGAAAGCGGATCTTTTGGGTCGTATTTTCGCAGAAAACTCAAACATAGTTGAACCCCCCCATTCTCCTACACTCATTCCCCCAGTTGTAACGAAAATGAAACCAATTATTTTTCGTTGCAATATTGTACGGAAAATGCTTCTTTCTATCAATATCAACAAATCTGCTGGCCCAGACGGTATTCCACCCCTCATTCTTAAAAACTTTGCTAGGCAACTAGCTCCAATTTTAACAAAAACTTTCTATTTATCTTATAAAACCGGAATATTTCCCGATTCTTGGAAGCTGGCCAGCGTTCAACCCATATCAAAGAAAGGCAGTAAGATAGACCCTAACAATTATAGACCAATTGCAATTCTGTCGGTTTTAGCTAAAATATTTGAAAAATATGTTAACTACAATTTGATAGATTATTTGGAAATGTCGCGAATTATTGATGATAAGCAGTATGGTTTTCGTAGAAGTCATGCAACAGGTGATCTGTTAGCCTAGGTATCCCATCTCTGGAACAAATCGCTGGAAAACCACGGTGAAACATTCAGTATTTCACTTGACATTTCTAAAGCATTTGATAAAGTGTGACATAAAAATCTTATAGCTAAATTAAAATCTTATGGCATAAACCATCTTACTGTCTCATGGATTCATAGTTTTCTTACAGGCCAATTTCATGTTAATTTAGATGGTATCACATCCAATATTTTCACAACCAATGCTGGGGTTCCCCAAGGTTCTGCACTCTCACCAACCTTGTTTCTTCTATACATTAATGACTTACTTATTTCCACAGTGCACCCAATCCATAGTTTTGCTGATGACAGCACATTACATGCATCACATGCATCTCCTAAATTTCGATCTCATACTGCAGTTACCACTGATAGAGAGTTGCTAATTGATTCCATCAACAAAGATCTGGAGCGTATAATGGAATGGGGTGATCGTAATCTTGTTTCATTTAATCCAACCAAAACCAAATTATGCCGTCTTTCACGAATAGAGCGACATAAAAATTTTCCTATTAAAATAAACCAAGAGGAATTGCGTGAGGTTGAATCAGTTAGACTTCTTGGAGTGGATATTCAAAATAACCTGAAATGGAATAAACATGTGTTCAACCTCGCTAAATCTGCAATGCAAAAATTAGGATTCTTGAGTCGATGTAAAAAGTATTTCAATCCCGAGCAAATTTTGCTAATCTTCAAGTCCTTTATTCGTCCATGTATGGAGTACTGCTGTCATGTTTGGGGAGGTGCTTGTCAGTCAACAATAAAATGTCTAGACTCTGTACAGAGAAAAGCAATGCGGTTGAATGGTAATACCGAACTAACGGACCAGCTTGATTCACTCCAGCACAGAAGAAATGTGGCTGAATTGTCAATCTACTATAAATATAACTTTAGCGAATTCTCCTCTAAGGAAATTCAAAATATTCTTCCATCGTGTGCGCAGTATAATCGACAAACAAGAGCTGCTGAGTTATCCCATCCATTTGTTGTACAAATACCTCGTTGTAGAACTGTGTCCTTCCAAAACGACTATTTCAATAGAGTGGCCAAATTGTGGAATTCATTGCCCTCCTCTGTATTTCCCGATGAATTTTCTCCTCAGGCATTTAAAGAAAATGTCCATCATCATTTAAAAAAATTAGTATAGTTATCCCTATATCCCCATTCCTTCCATTCCTTTATAGTTGACATGGTATCTTCGGATATTCAAAGAGTCTAAATAATGAATATTTCATATTTAGTGTGCTAAACATGTCTAACTGATTAATAAAAAACAAAAAAAAAAAAAATGTGAGATGGCACAGAAAATTTGTATGCCATTTGTAAGATGCAGAAAAGATGATGTAGAAGGGAACACGAGAGGTGGAGCATTGGCACGCAGTGGAAGAAGCGATATCAAATGCTGAATATGTGATGAAGAGCGTCACATGGCACTAGAGTGCAGGAAAAATAAGGAAGCAGAAAGATTTCGTCTTCTGTGAAGAGTAGAGGAGCCAAATAAAAGGAGTACGTAGGGTTCAGGACTAGTGGTAGAAAACACCTGTGTTGAAAATTGGATATGTAGAAAATTGTGCCATATCTCACAGGACTACTGGAATAGGAAGCGATGAGGAAAAGTGCTTCAATCTGGAACGAGTCGCAGTCAGCCACTCGACTAATAGGAGTGGTTCAGAGATGCAGTAAGGTTCAACATTCAAACGGAAAATATAGGAAGAACGCAAACAGAAATAAGAATTTAAACTCATCAAGGTGGACCGACGTAGAACAAAGTGATGGCCAAGGCGGTCAAAAGGGACAGTAAGTAACAACAATTGGAGAAGATACGTAGAACCTGTTCGCGACGAACATGCTTAGGTGGAGGGTAATGTTACGATTTGACATAATCGCAAAAAAATACAAAACAAAATTGTAATTGAACCTCAATTTCCCCTTTACAATATTTCAAAAGCAAAATCAACGTCACATCGTTTCCAAGAAAAAGGGAAACAGAAAAACGTTAAATAAATTTCTTGAATTTTTTTGTATAGACATTTTGGATTTACCTAGAATATTTTAGAAATTAAGAAGAATTATATATAAGGAGTTCCTTTTGCGAAATGACTACGATAATATAATGTTATAATTCAAATTAGATTGCGATAGTGTAAATAAGTTGTGGGTGATTATGTTAAATGAAATTTAATTGTAAATACAGTTTTAAATGTTATAAAAGAGAAATTTTGTGTATTATTTTGGAAGCTGTTTTAGAAATATTGTTTTCCTGTTGCTGTGGAACAATAGCGGTATTGAATACCTAATAAAACCTGGAGTTTTTGCTTGCTAATCAGTGACCGAATCCAGAAAGAGATTTGTGAATTACGTTGGCAGTACTTTTGTTTTTGTGTTGTTATTCACATTTAACCATGTGAGCTACTTTTTCATATCCCTGCGATTATTGCTTTCTTGAGAGTTTTTGAGAGAGCATATTGACAAATGGGTAAATACAAGACCTCTTTGAATTTAAAAGAAGGTCGTGAATCGTTTTTTGACAACAACTTCTGAACGATCACAGCTGCGCATTAACAAAAAACCGAAAAGTCCGAAAATCCTACAGAAGCGCACACCAAAAGTTAAGAACGCACACTGAGTGGGATTTAGTAAATCTATTTGTACCCGGTAGTGGTTGTAAAGGTGAAACTGGACCTGATGCAATAAAAATCAGTTCGAACTTCTAATTTCAGTTTCATTCTGAAAAATATTTCACTACTGGTAGAATGAACTTTCTATCAGGAGTATAAAGATGTATTATGTATTTGTTTCGGTGGCAGCATCACCCAAACTGGTAATATTGGGCTAGCATTGTTTGAAAACTGTTATACAACCTTCTAAATATTGTGTGATATTAATCTGTGCTTTTGATGATCTCTCTGAACTAAGTCGCTTCAAAGTTGGAGCAAATAAGCACAGTAGTCGAAGGAATTAAAACAATATAAAATAAACAAGACAAGACGGTCATACCATTATTTACTGAAGCTCCCTGTGTATGCCGCTTTAAAACTTAGAGCGCAGAATTAGTAATAAACTGCAATCTGTTGGGCTTATGAGTTCGTTGGTTTTGTTTAATTTAGCGATTCCTTCTACGTGCGTTTAAATTGTATTATTTGATTGTGTCAGTTTATAAAATTCATTCTTTATCTAAAACTCCATTAAGCGTAATAAACAACTGTCCATTTTAATCAGGGCGGTATTAACAACAAAGAAACTATTTGTCACCAGCACTTGCTCTACTTCAATTTATCATATCTAAAAAATTAAAAATTATGATATATAGTGTTAAAAGCAAATCATGTTAAATCTGCTTTTTCATCACTTAAAAATTTCACTTGGTATTAAATAATAAAATGAAATATTCCTAAAATAATAATTTGTTGTCATTAAAAATAAATCAATTAAATTCTTTCATTTTTTTATGAGATAAAATAAAATGATCCCGAAATTTCTTTATTTATGTTTGCTATAATTTCTAAGAAATATGTTTTAATTTTCAACATTTAAGATCATGAAAAATACTATAAAGAGAAATTAACTTTTTTATTAAATAAAATAGAATTTTTTATGATTTATAATTTGATTAAATAATAAATTTCTGTTTAATTGCTTTTGTAAGTGTCAGTAATAGATATTAAAAATAATAATGAATATATAATAATTTGTATGACACTTTCAGTTATAACAGCGATTGAACCAAAATAAACAGAAAAGCAATTACTCAAAAACGTCAATAAATTCTTGCAACTTGCATGGAATTACTTCTAGAGTAACGTTTTTTACATTGAAAAAAAAAATTAATGATAACCACATCTCGAAGTTAACAAGTTATTATTCAAAAAAGAAAAAATACTTGCAAACAATTTCAAGGTGATTGGGAGAACTACAGGTAAACATTTTACTGACAACAGAATGAGGTTTATTTAAAATGTAAAGTGTTACATGCAATATAACAGTATGTAGTTGAATAAAGTTAATAACTATTTTCATGAACTATATTGAATTGAACTACGAAATGAAATGAAATGAAATATATCATTTTCAAATAAACATTACTTGCGGTTGTCTCAACTACAACGCCCTGTACCTGTACAGTTGTTGAATCAATTTCGAAGTTCGATACACTATTTCCGCCCCCATGGCAAGGTTGAAATAACTGCATTTCGATTGGAAATAGAACACGCCATTTGAAGATCAACTTTATTTCTTTCAAACGATATTTGTAGAATTTCAGCTGAATTGAGCCATTCAAATGTGTAATAAGTGGTAACGTACTAAATTCAAACTCTACTTTCGCTTTCTTCATTACTATTTCCTACCGAGACCACTCTTCACACTGGCCTGGATTATAATACTACATGACTAAAATATTCCCGTATGGAAAGATCAGTTTTTATTGATTTGTAATTTTTTTTATTTTTGATCTTTGAGTGTGACCACCCCGCATACTCAAATCATTGCTATTGGCATACAAGTTAATGTGAGATATCACATACCACTGGGAAGGGGTGTGATGGCGGATGAACTGTATTTAGTTAACGGTAGCACCATTGATCTTAGTTGTGGCATATTCTGATGACATGCTTGACGTTTGACATGCTCAGCCAAACAAACCTTCAACTAACTTTATATCTGGGATTTAATCATTAAGGAAGACAGTGCGTCAGATGATCAAGGAATATGACACTAGCTAGATTATTGGCTACCTATTTTTAGTTTTGTTCCTGCAAATTTATTATAGAAATTTGCTTTTTACCTCTTTTTTTTATTTCATCCATTTTATCACAAATTTCTTAACAATTTCCGTTTACGAATAGATTCTTTAAAAATTTGCAGCCCTCATCACCGCCTTAGAAAGCATATTGTTGTGGGACCTAATTTTAAATTTTTACACTTACGATTAGGGTGACCACATATTTAGGGCTTGGTTTCCTGTGCAAAAAGTTGACGCCAGTTTAAGAATATTCAAAAAATAGAAATAAATAAAAGTTGACCTCAGCTGAGAATTTTGTTATCAATACCGGATCCCGAAGATCACCAAATATAACCCAGTGACTTCAGGTTGTCACTAGGCCAATTCGCACTCAGGCTCAAATATTTGTGTAGTAAAACAAATTACGTGTTTTACCACAACAACTTCCCAAGAACACCAAAACTCCCAAACTAACATTTTGCTAACATTCTTTCCCAAAATACAAATCAATTTTAATAATATTTCCCAATAACCAAACAAATAAATTAATTAACATAAATCTAATAAATAGACCAACAAAAAACAAACGCTGACTAATACTTTAGTTTTTGTAAATAATTTTCCACTATTTGGGTTATTCAAAATTACAAAATCGTTTTTGTTTAAATTAAATTAAAAGAAATGTTAAATTCGCGAAATTAAATTACGTAATTCTTAAGTACAATTAAATGAAAGAAAAACAAAAACTAAAGTTGTTCAGTGGGTCAAATCGATTACAATAATAATTAATAATCATTTTTTTAGTTATAAAAATAAGATTTCAATTAACAATTAGTGAGTGAGTTTCAGACAATTACCAGAGTCAATTTTAAAATTCAAATCAATACAGTCGTTTTGTAACAATTAAGTGAATCGTTTTAAAAAATAAAACAAGTCAAACAGTGAATCGATAAAACAAGTATTTAGGTAGTCGACCAGTCTATAATCGGAACCTCTATCAATAAGCCTAATACTATATTACGACTAAAAACACTACTTAAAGTCTAAATTAATTTAAAACAATAACTTAATCTAAAATAAAGAAATAAAACTAAAATTATAAGTGCAGTTCTTGAGTGTTTTACTATAGATGACAATGAAAATTATATAAAATAAGTGAACCTATATTAATCTAAACAAAAATTTAATTTATTATATAATAAGTGATTAAAAACTAAAACACAAACAGGCTGTAATTTTAAGACTACATATTGTAATGAACTAATACAAAAACAAAGAAAATAAATTGATAATCGCATTAGTGGTGTTTTAGTGTCTCAGACTGCTACGAATTGCATTACAGTGCAATTTATTATAAATAGTGTACCAACGCATTAGTGGCACTACATTTGGCGCAGCCGGTTATCCTTACCGACAAAAGGAGAAGGAATTTAAAGGAGTAAACGAACAGCAAACCCATTTATTACAATTGGATACGAACAACGAGCTGTGTTCCAGCCCTAATAGAATTTAAAAAAAAAAAAAAAACTGGAATATCCGTAATAAAAGGAAGGATCACCATCATCAACTTCACCAACATAAATAAACTTCGTGTTCAAATAATTTGGTAAGATTTTTCAATCATAATTAGTAGTAAGTTAGTTCAGTCATACTGCATAATACGTTAACAGTTGTAAAACAGATCAGAAAATTTTTTTTTCATCTAAATTCGATTTAACTCTTAACTTAAGTTTTACCACAGTTCGAAATTTGGTTATAATTTGTTTTATATTCAATCAGTATTTCCCTGTATTCAATCCCATAATTCGTTTTCCTGTAATTTTCATTCAATATGCTATTTGATATGGTTAACCTATACGAAGTAGTAAAACTAGTCGAAAAACTAGACGGTGATGCCGACGATATTGACGAGGAAATAGAACGCTTTATATTTCGTGCTACAACAATCACATTAAAATTGAACGTCCTAGATCAGATAGTTTTTGCACAATTACTGGTTAGACGTATCACAGGTAAAGCCCTCCTAGCCGTTGAAGACAAGTCATTCAAATCAGTCGAAGACCTAGGATTCATATTACGGAATTACTTCCCACCTTCAACCAGGCAATTAGAGGGAACAACAGCCCATACGTTTGCTCAACTCACACAAAGTTTAAGCTCTACAACGTCAAACTTTGCATTAAAGATGGCTAATAATCTGCCTAGATTCCCTCTATTTAACCACCCACCTTCAAATACAGCATACACCCCTTCACAAAGTATAACAAAAACTGATAAGCCCTCTCAACTGACATTACTGAATAACAATATAATTCCACAAAACCAAAACGTAGACCACATTACTCCACTCCCTTTATCATCTGATATACCATCTTTCCCATCGTTTTCCGCTGCTCATGCAATTTCAAATATTCCTAAACCAAACCTTTCTATATCTACGCAACATTCATCATTTCCTTCAGTATCAGACTACCATGAAAAACTGCAATCCCATTTACCCTCTTATTCATATTCACAACCACAAGTAGAAAATATGCTTAATCCATATAGTACAACTCATAGTAACTGCAGTAGTTCACCAAACTTTCCACCTCATACGATGGATCAACATTTCTCATATCCCTCACATTCACCTTCCAAAATACCTTGTAACCAATCAGAAAACAATACAAACAATACAAATTTTCAAACAGAACGACCTAATTTAAATACAAATTTTATATCAAAATCAGACTCCAATATAAACTCCGAAGGCTCGATAGCACCATCAAACTTTTTAAAAAATACAAAACTAAATTTATCGGATAATTCCGACGTAGAGTCTCCTTCATCAGTGACCGCACAAAAAAGGGTTGCATCTCCTTTACATTTTAACCCGTCTAGTACTTCCTTGTCAAATAATTTCTCTGTTACCGATACGTATACAGACATTCCGTTTATTAATATTAACACAGACGACCTAAATTACTTAAATCCAGAAAATATTGAAACAAGTCTATCCCCAACTTTTCCACATGGTTATGCTGATAATGCTTCACGTTCACAGAATTCTGAATCGACTGTTTCTGCAAGATCACATCAGTCTGATGTGAGATCAGATGCGATGTCACAAAGTCTAAATTCAAGCCCATCTTTTATGGCATCACAATCTACCATACAATCTCATGATACTAGTCATTCAATGGCACATCAACCCATATCATCGAAGAGAACCAAGGATATCTCACTCGAGTACTCAGGAACGGAAAATACAAAACTTTCACCCACTAAAGAAATTAAAACAAACGGAAATATACTTAGTGATGAAACTAAATGCAATATCATACCAGCCGGACCAAAGAAAATAATACAGATAAACGTCTGGAACATCCCGAATGAAGCGATTATTACCATGGCTAAAGAAGTAAGTCCTGGTGTGTTGATAGCAAATACATTATCCATATCTGTCAGCCAAAGTATCCAGAAAACTCCGACTGGCCCAACTCCAGATATCGAAAAATCTCCGACTGACAAAACTAGGTCAAAGACGCCCGACAATGATTCAAACGAATCTCGAGTTATATCAGAAATTACTTCAACACCAATTCTGTATTCCGAAATTCTAAAACAAAACATCTCCCGAGACTTGGTGCATATTCCTATAAAAATTTCAAACACAACGCAAATTTCATCAATACCAGTAAAATTAAAAAACACTAAAAATTATACGCACCATAAGCTACTAACTACCACTTTGAAATGTCAAACTAATTCTAATCGTAATGAAAGTAGATTCCAGAAACCAATAATCAGCTCTAAGAAAAATCAATATTTGTCTTCAACGACCACATCGAAATTCCATAATAATTCTATTTGTCACAAAAACAAAGTCCAGAAACCAGCAAACCCAATCAGTGCTAAAAAAATTCAATATCTGCCTTCAACTTTGGTAGTCGAAAAGAAATCGTCAAACAAAAAACCAAATATCAAATTACACAGCCGCCGAAGTATATCTAAAACGATTAACACAAATATGAAAGTTCGAAAAAACAAAACTGACCAACATTCGATTAAGCTTCAACCAAGCAATTCATACCACTCCGACATCGAAAATATTAAAACGTTGACCCAGTCTGCTACGATAAATTACCATGACTCTAATAACAAACTAACTGTAAACAACCGCAATCAAAAAAGACCCAGACGTATTGAAAATTGGATACACTGTCCATTACAACTTTCCAAACTGTGGAAATCAATTTTACTATATCTTAGCCTTTCGTGGACTCATGTCAAGAAAACCACTACCTTACAACTTACACTGCCGATAATAACCAGTAAAATACAATCTCATTCTTATTCATCTAATTCAGTTAATTGGCTTGAAAATCTGTTCCAAAAATTTCCGGTCTGTTTTTCAAATATTTTAGTACTAGCATCTCGTAAAAACATATACGACAAAGAAGTTTTCAACTTAATTGCAAAGTTTTACACAACCGATCAACTATTACATGTTGTTAAGGACAATATTTATTCATTAGTCAAACACGTAAATCAAATTCGAAATAATTTGTCCACAAAATTACTGACTAACGATGAAATGTTCACACTTTTAAAAAACTACAGCTCTTCAGTATTATTATATTCCGTCTAAATCTAACACTAACCTAAACCACAAGTCAATCAAACAGACCTATCCTAAACCTAATATTAACTTAAACCATAAGCCAATCAAACCAACCTATTCCTAATACTAACCTAAACCATAAGTCAAATCGAAACAATTTATACTAAGCCATATACGATATACAAGAAAAATAATAATCGAATAAATAATAATTTTACTGTCAAATCAATTTCCGATCAATACAATCAATAGAAATAATAATTCTAAAATCATTAATCTTAAATAATCGTTACCATAAAATACATATTATATTAAGGCAGTAGTTTGTATCTTACGCAAGCTAATCAAAACATAACATAATTTTTAACAGAAACAAAAAAAATTATTTACTACAAATTTTATTTACTATACAACTAAGTGTTCATATTTCATAACATTTTATTTTACAAGATCAACTTTATATTTATGTACCTATCAATTGAGCAAAATTTATTTAAAATAAGTAGTACCGTTGAACTCATTCTATAACGAACAGTTGAGTTGATTTAAACAATATAAAAATATAGATTAAAAAAAACAAGACGATAAACTAGAATTTAAGAACGGGAAATACATTTAAGTTTCATATGCCTAAGATTTCAAGCTAATTTAAGTCAAACGATCTACTAAACATAAACGGCTCATATTGCGGAAAGAAAACAATTTCTTTAAAAACGTTTTTTTTTTGTTCCCAAATTTCTGTCATTGAAATAAACAAATAATCCTAAAACCGAAACAAAAAGAAATAATGACCTACATCAATATTCCTACATAATGTTTTTTATTTACTAAATACTAACGTATTCATATTTTTCAAGTTCATAAAATTTTATCATACATAATAAATATGGCATCTCCAATTAATCAAGGTCGTAAAAAAAAAAAAACAATTAAAAATATCCAATTTTCATTTTTAAAATTTAAATAATTATACAGTAATAAGTCGGCAATCTTTTTTTTTCAATAAAAACCGTACGCAATTTTTTTTATAAAAGATTTTGAATTTAAAAAACTAAAAAAGAAAAATTTTTCTTTCTGACTTTGAAACTAAATAGATTAAATAATATCTGGATAAGTTTAATTGTACCTTTAAACCTGGTTTAAAGACTATAATTATAATTTCGAAAATTAATAAATTAGAAATAAGTTTAGATACATAAGAAAAAACTAAAATTTAACAGTCATCATCTTATTTGTACTATATTTTTATACTTTATAACAGTAAGCATACAGAAATCATTTTACTGAAACTGAACTAAACTGAAATTTTTTCTTAATTTTGAAAATTAAATAAGATTAATAAAACACAAAATATTTGTGTAGACACATAATTTTTCACAACTTTTCTGTTATTTCAAGTTTTTTTTTCGTAATTTTTATTTTCATAAATTTAAGATTAGATTAGTTGTATAATTACAACTATCTAACTGAATGAAAAAATCGAAAGTAAATCTAGCTATGTACTCAGTAAGCAAAATAAGACTTAGAATCGATACTCACTTCTTTTTAAATACATTACATAACTTGGCAAAATTTTGTGCTCATCGTAAACTGCCCTACCTAATTTTCTTTTAATTCCCTACAACGATAATCCCAAAATTTTTTTCCGTGGGAGGGAGGAATGTAGTAAAACAAATTACGTGTTTTACCACAACAACTTCCCAAGAACACCAAAACTCCCAAACTAACATTTTGCTAACATTCTTTCCCAAAATACAAATCAATTTTAATAATATTTCCCAATAACCAAACAAATAAATTAATTAACATAAATCTAATAAATAGACCAACAAAAAACAAACGCTGACTAAAACTTTAGTTTTTGTAAATAATTTTCCACTATTTGGGTTATTCAAAATTACAAAATCGTTTTTGTTTAAATTAAATTAAAAGAAATGTTAAATTCGCGAAATTAAATTACGTAATTCTTAAGTACAATTAAATGAAAGAAAAACAAAAACTAAAGTTGTTCAGTGGGTCAAATCGATTACAATAATAATTAATAATCATTTTTTTAGTTATAAAAATAAGATTTCAATTAACAATTAGTGAGTGAGTTTCAGACAATTACCAGAGTCAATTTTAAAATTCAAATCAATACAGTCGTTTTGTAACAATTAAGTGAATCGTTTTAAAAAATAAAACAAGTCAAACAGTGAATCGATAAAACAAGTATTTAGGTAGTCGACCAGTCTATAATCGGAACCTCTATCAATAAGCCTAATACTATATTACGACTAAAAACACTACTTAAAGTCTAAATTAATTTAAAACAATAACTTAATCTAAAATAAAGAAATAAAACTAAAATTATAAGTGCAGTTCTTGAGTGTTTTACTATAGATGACAATGAAAATTATATAAAATAAGTGAACCTATATTAATCTAAACAAAAATTTAATTTATTATATAATAAGTGATTAAAAACTAAAACACAAACAGGCTGTAATTTTAAGACTACATATTGTAATGAACTAATACAAAAACAAAGAAAATAAATTGATAATCGCATTAGTGGTGTTTTAGTGTCTCAGACTGCTACGAATTGCATTACAGTGCAATTTATTATAAATAGTGTACCAACGCATTAGTGGCACTACATTTTATCATATAGTAGTGTTATACTATCTTTGGCACTACATTTTAACATAGTAGTGTACTTAAAATAAAATTGGCACTACATTTGTCATCAACCATCAATATTCTACTCTGCTAAAAAACCTACGCAGTTTTCATACCTAACACAAAAAAGCTTTTATCAGCAACCCAAACTTTATCATTATTAATTATGTGGGTGATGAACAAATGCATTACCGTTGATCTTCGTCAGGGCAATGTTTGTGGTAAGATGTCAATAGGTCGAAAGCCAATGATATTGCAGAAGAATTAACTTTACATTGTCCTTATGAGGTGTTTATCGAACGTTTCCTCTTCTAAAATATCTAAAATAGCGTCATCATCAAACCGTCGTGCTGCTGCTATTTTCACTGCGCTGCACCTATAAGTTCGCTTCATGTTTTTAAATGAGTTTGCAAAATATTCTTAACACGTTTTGCTTGCCAACACTGCCATGATGTCAAAAGGCCGGGCAATGACGGGTTTTTTTAGTTCACAAATGTTTAAAAAAACGTTAACAACACCTATAATCGTATGGGTTTGGTTGATTTTAGTTTAATTTTATTTAAAAGTTCTAGAAAGTATAAGCAGAATGAAGCCAACGATTCATCTTCCACTACCGAGAACAATATTTCACCAGCTCGAAAGCTCGCTCGTGAGCTTTCGAAAGCTCACTTGAACAAGAAATCTAACTCTATCTCTACTTCCATATCTCTATCTCTCTTTCTCAATCTTTATCTTTCTTTTTCTCTTCCTCTTTTTCTTTCTGTTTCTTTTTCACTTGCTCTTGCACTTGCTCTTTATCTTTATCTTTATCCTTATCTTTATCTTTATCTTTATCTTTATCTTTATCTTATCTTTATCTTTATCTTTATCTTTATCTTTATCTTTATCTTTATCTTTATTTTTATCTTTATCTTTATCTTTATCTTTATCTATATCTTTATCTTTATCTTTATCTTTATCTTTATCTTTATCTTTATCTTTATCTTTATCTTTATCTTTATCTTTATCTTTATCTTTATCTTTATCTTTATCTTTATCTTTATCTTTATCTTTATCTTTATCTTTATCTTTATCTTTATCTTTATCTTTATCTTTATCTTTATATGTATCTTTATCTTTATCTAAGTCTTTATCTTTAAGTCTTTATCTTTATCTAAGTCTTTATCTTTAAGTCCTTATCTTTATCTAAGTCTTTATCTTTATCTTAAGTCTTTATCTTTATCCAAGTTTGTTTTTTAATTTGTTAGGGGAATATTTAATAAACTATAGAACTGTTAAAGAATTTAATCAAATTCACTAGTTGTGGAATGAATACAATTACAATGGAAAACATACGCATGGAAAGCATATATTCTTTAGTAGTCGTGGATAAAATGCATTTCTCCTTTATACAATAAAAATAATAGTTTGTTTCGACAACGAAAAAAAAAATAAGAAAGAATTAATTTTGAAACATTACAGAAGTTTATGAAACATAAAAACAGTAAAACGCTTAATAAGAAATTGGATATTTTTATAAGCAGATAGATGTTTCCTAATAACAGTATACTGCTATATACTAAGGATAAACTACTCCAAAGTACAAAGAGTAACCAAGTGTGGTGTAAACTGGAATCGTGGAAAACTAACTGATTACTGATTTCGGAGCATCTATCTAGTCGGTTAGCCCAGATGAGGAATGATAAACTGTTGTTAAGTTGAAGCTTCGGAACTAAGAAAATATGGGCACCAGATGTAGTGTTTTTGGCTTTGGTATTTCCACAACCACAGGGTTTCACCGAATGATAAACCAAATAAGAAGTTGCACAAATATGTCTGACTGGATATTCCAGGACACCACTTCATTCTGCCAGAGCCTGCAGGCCCTAAAGGAACATATAGGTGAGACAGTATTGGTGGATATACCGAACATCACCAATAACACAATCCACAATCCCTTATACACGGCTATCTCTGACAAAACAGTTCAAAGGCTTTATGAATGGAAGAGGTTCGATCGGAAAAGGGAAGTTGCATTGTAGACCACATCTCAAACTAAAACTAAACTACATGACTATATGTTTAATGGCTGAACTGACACCGTTATTTCCTTCACCTGCAATCCATTGCTTCAGTCGTGTAGAAGAAATATTATTCTTTACGAAATTTGTTTACCACGCGAAAAGAGCGGTTATCACATAAACAATTTTTATGTTTTTAAACCTCCAGTTGAGTAGATACGTTGTTCAAAATTTAGACAATGGAATGCAAATTAAGACCAAATTACGTTTTAAATCATAAATCAAATCGAAAATAAGGAAGTCTGTTGAAAAATTCAGGATTAAAATGTAATAAAGAAAAGCTTAACTGGTCACATTACTATGTTCTTCAAAACTTACATTTCGAATTCATATTCTTAATCTGAATCGTAAATTAAATTAAGCTTTTCTGCCCTTGATTAATTGTAAAGTTTTCCAAAGGTATTATTATGTTCTAACTTTTAAGGTGTTTTATGTCTATATTTATTTAAATCAATAAAAATATTTTGAGTAATATTTTACCATAATTTATTAAACAAAAAACAGTGGTTTTGGATGGGATGCAAATTTCTAATATGTCTATTTTATTTTTAATGTCAATAAAAAACACAATAAATTAAAAATCAAATGAAATAGTAACATTTTATTTATTGCGTATAATGTTCCAAAATTTAGCAATAAAAAATGATAAAATCAGGTAAGACGATAAAATATCAATAAAAATTGGATTATTGTCTTTTACATTGGTAACTTGGAATGGCATTAATTGATATAATCAGAACATATTTACATCATGTTCTCTGAATGTAGTTTTTAATTTTTATGCTTAAATTTTTCCTAACGAAATGTATGTTAATAGATCGTTAAAACAAATTTGACAGATAATGATGATGTTATGATTTTTTTTTTTAATTTTAGTTATATGATATTAATCTTACACCAAAAATAGTATATCCTTCCTTCAGTATATTTATTAAATATGTTTTGTGGTAGAATAACCATTGACATTTGCATGTTTTATTTTATTTTCGATATTGAATGTTGATTGTAATTTATGTTTATGTAAATGACATTTCAACGGTGAGTTTATTAAGGTATAATTTTATTACCTGTGTTTTGATATCTTTAGAAATATCATAAATTTGTCTGAAACTCTTGTAGTGTCTCTTGAAACTTTGTAGTACCATGTAAAACTTGAACACTATTAATATTTGACTGGTGAGAATTTGTTTAAGCTTTTACATCGAGATATTTGTATTTTTTTGTATTGCTCCAAAAGGACTGTAAGTGAAACGGACTGTATTGCTTCAAAGCAAACGCTCTGCGAGCAGAGCAATAACTAAAGAAAAGCACAGGTGTTTAGTAGTTTGACAGAGGTTTTACGATTCTTACATTTTCATGCTGAAGAACATTTTTTAAGTTATTTGCGAAAACCGAATTTAAGAAAATACCGCAAACCTTACAGTATGGATAGTCTTCGGAAGCACTTCAAAATAAATCTGAGCTTTGATTTCTGCTTTTGAGTGAAATCGCTTACCGGTGATCCATATTTTCAGGTTTGGAGACAGGAAAAAGTCGCTGGGGACCAGGTCTGGCGAGTACGTTGGTTGATTTCGGGCAATGAGTAGGCGCATTAGTGAGCATGTGCATTGATGTGATTATAGATTATTTTGTTATTCTTCATATGCGGTCGTTTCTCTGCGATTTCAATTTTCATATTATCCAAATTATCCAATTAGCAATTATGATGTTGTAAGCAAATTAGGCACAAGGGAGCTATAGGTCCCAGTTGCTTTTGTTTGATTGTGTAAATGATCTTAAATATTCCCTAGTGTCTGATGAGTCCTTTCTAAGGTACCATTAGTCTGTGGTTGGAATACTGTGCAATTTATTTTTTTTTATCTTTAAATCTAACATGTTTTTTTAAATAATTTTGACATGAAATTTCTGCCCTGATCGGTTAAAACTGAAAGCCATACAGTTAATAAGAAAAAAATAAGAAGAGTTAATAAGAAATAAAATTAATTCAAATTTTAAAATTAAACTTAGAGTTGATAAGCAATAAAAATATAAAATTAATACAAGTTTTTTCACAAAGGCTTTTGCCACCGTAGTGGATTCCTGATTTGGTAGTGGTACTATTACCAAAAACTTGGTTAGATCGTTTTCCATCGTTAACATATATTAATTGCCTTCATTGGATTGAACCAAAGGACCTATACAATGTCCAAAATTATCTTTTGGGATATCCTTCCAAATATCCGAAGGTCGTTGTTAAGGTCATTGACATTTTTCTGTTTGGCCCGTGTTTATTGTTTTGGCCATTTTACTTAACATGTTTTTGAAATAAAAATATTTTCTTATACGTTTAAAATTCCTTGATTGCTTCGTTAATTAGATTTTCGTCAGATATTATTTCAATTTCTGGTTGGTTTTCTTTATCGGTATCTGATATATTATTTTTACTGTGAGGTGTATCTTCTATTGTTTCACGATTGGTGCAGGTAATGTTCGAGCTCACATTGGCTCTATTCGTAGAACTGTTAGAATAATCCCAATTGTCTGCTGCCATTGATCGAGTAACCACATTGATGATATTTTCTTCCTTTTCTTGTAATTCAATTCGCGATAAGGCATCTACGTTAGTAAGAAGCCCTGGGCGATTTTTTATTTGAAAGTTGTATTCTTCCAACTCCAGTCTCCATCTTAAGAGAATTGATGTTGGGTAGGACATGAATATAAATAAATTAAAGGTTTATGATTAGTTACAATAATGAGCTCCTTACCATATACAAAAGGGCGAAAATGTGTTACTACCCAAATTAAATCGAGGAATTCCCTCCATAGGAGACAAAAGTATGTTCCATAATTTTTCTCTGCGCAGTTTATTATACGAGTAGCGTATGCTATTGGAAAATCTTATTCTTCATATTCTTATGACAGTATAGCATTAATGCTATGTCACTTGCGTCAGTGCTTAAGAAAAAAGGCTTAGAAAAGTCTGGATACCTTAGAATAGGTGGATCTATAATGGCTTGCTTTAAAGTTTCGAATGCATTTACCCTAACTGCGTTCCATGTAAATATTGTATTTTTCTTTTTCAATGTGCTTAGAGGTTCGGCAATATGCGCATAATTTGTAATAAACTGTCTGTAATAACCAGTTAATCCTAGGAATGATATGACATGTTTAGTGTTTGTTTGTGCTGGAAATCTTTTTATCGCTGGGGTCAACAGACTGTCGCATGGACGCCGATGTCTAGAAATTGAATTTCGCGTAAACATTGCCAAAATCTGCTGAAAATCGTAACACGAATTGGTTTTTGGTCCTTTGTGAGCAAACGCGGCAGCCATCGTGCGCAGAGCTTCTTCATACCCAAAAATATCATGTATGATTTTAAACACACGACATTTTTGTGGTTTCAGCTATCTCCCTCAATTTCACTTAAGGGTCGTTCAATATAATATCATGGATTTTTTCGATGTTTTTTGGTGCACTGCGTTGAGCATGACTTTGCAAATCATACAGTGGTAAACCATGTAAAACAAGATTAGTAGTGAAAATTAGCGACATTAGCAATGTGGGAGTTTCCATTCCAGTGATATGGAACGACAAAACTGAAGTGTATCGAATCCTTGGCTTGAGTTGTTATATGGGTAGCGAGAGTGGCTGTTACTACAGTTACGAATAACCCTCTTATTCGTTTCGATTGATTTGCTTGGTGTTTTGTGTCTTATTGTATTTGTACAGATATCGTTGCTGTGAAATAGAGGATGCTAACACTGATATAGTCTTCACTTTCTTATGTGTATCTACCGTTTCATTGTACCTTTCAAAGCGAGAATCTCGTTAATCTGGTAAATTTCTAAAGTAATGAGGAGCTATATTTTGTCTTGAAGTTCAATGTACATAACCTTCTTTGAATTTAGAGCTAGAAACATACTCATTTAATAGAGTGGGGTATGATTAGTTACTTTACTATACAAACTAAACCAGGTTGAGTGCTGGGTTCCATGTTGGGTCTGTTCAAAGACGTCTCGTATATAGGCTATATGTAAGAGAAACGCAAGAAAAGTGTAAAACCATGTTTTCACTGTCACATACTTTACATCTTACGGATATGGCAAACAAAATTCAATAACATTTTTAAAACAACCTGATAATGTCCACCTGTTCCTGTAACAATGTATATGAAAATAATTCTTTTGACGCACTTTAAAATTTTTTATTACACACATAAAATTCAGTGATCGAGGACATCAGCTTACATAAAGCTCAACATAAATTAAACGATTCACAAGCAAACATGTATGAACATTCATTTTTGTTTAGTCGTCGTAGTTTTCGAAGACCGTAAGGAGAATATTTTATTTCATTTGGATAATTTCAAGAACATTTAATCAGAATGGATTTTTTCGATATTTTTGCATTATTTGTTTAGTTTTTCTTCTAGAAGATTTTTTGCACTACATAATCTTATTATCCTTTTCCATATTAAAAATACGAACCCCTACTTACAATAAATAATAACACCACATCAAGTCCACTATTTTAATCCAATCAACTAAGTGTCACATTTTAATTTATTAAAATCTTAATAAGACATCTCACATGAAAACATTAATTTAATCTTATTAATTCTTTATTTAATATAAAAATGCCAAATGAATCTCTTCCCATCTTGCTTTATTTTTCATAATTTTCATTTTTTTTTACAAAGAAAATTAAAATAAAATGTTTATTACCCACATACTTAATAGTTAGTGTCACATCAGATCAAATCTTTATGAGAAAAATTGTAACGTGAATGCAATTTGTTTTATATTGAGAACATTGAAATATTAATTTATAAAAAAAAATAAAATTGGCAGGTAACGTACAACCGTGTTAAGTGTAAATATTCATGTTCTTTGGGTAACTATTTAAAAATCTTTAACTTGGACGAAAACAGTATAATAACGTATGCCACACTGTTGCTCAGGTTTGTT
>OY856188.1:49545574-49742325 GCA_963693315.1 Diogma glabrata
ACTTGGACGAAAACCAGTATAACAACGTATGCCTACACTGTTGCTCAGGTTCGTTATTAAACAGATTCTGCTTGTTGCAGAATGAAACCCTGAAGAGAGAAAAAAGTTCCTCGTTGACCAAGCTCGGTGAACACAACCTATACTGCTACCAACCTCTAACGGGTTTTCCCAAATCTACGCGAATGACACCTAAACTTACCAAAACTTGCACCGTGTTAAAGTATGAGCTTAATCCAACATCCAACACCATTTTGTCGGATTACGGTATAAAGTTATTAAGTTTTTTTTTCTACAAATACAACCGCGCAAGATAGAGATTCGATAGACTAGAAATAGGGGAATTCCAAGCATATGTATATTTTAAATTTCAATGACTTAAAGTTCTGATATCAAATTTTGATGAAACTTAAGATATATAAATATAAATATAGCTTTATGTAAGGTTTCCATCAATTCTGTATCTTAATTCTGTATCTATAAAAACTTCTAAGTAGCTCAACTTAATCAACTAAGTACTTCACTTATGATGATGTAGGTTTCAGTTATTTAATGGTAATACTATTCACTAATATTTTTTTTAAATCTTATTAAGCAAATAATATTGACATATTAACAATAAAAAAAATTGCCATATAATAAACAAAGAATTGTGTTTTTATCCGGCGCCTTTTTAGTAATAAAATAAAATTGGTTCTCAACAATATCAAAACAAAAAAAAAATTGATTCCCACAAAATTTGTTAAATAAAACGCCAATTTTTTCTAGATAGAAATAAAAGGTTGACTAACATAAATTTTAAAATGACACAATACTAATAATATTTGAACACAAAAGCTTATGTTATAAATTTAACAACTCCAATTCGTTAGAAGAAGGGTTTTTTATTATGTGAAATCTTTCAGAACTATTGTAATTTTTTTGTTTTATGTTTAAGGTGTGATTTGCATAAACAAAACCTGGGGAATCCTAACACAAAAAGTGGCCATTATTTAGATGCGTGAATTTAGGTAATTTTATTGAAATTTATTCATACTCTTTTAGAATCTATGCTAGTCGTTTTTGGGTAGCATAGTATATGAATATTTATATAAATATCTCACAATTAACAAGACAATCGAGAATAATAATCAATTCTAAATCAACGAGTTTATGCTAATCTTTACTAGGAAATACGAAAGGACACAAATACGATCAATACAGTGAATTGTCAACAAAAACTATAAATCGAATTACACACATATTCTATTATTTGCTTATTATTTAAAACGGAAAACGGAATCTTAAAACGCATATGTATGAACTTACTTAATCCCTTTTTTATTCAAAAATATAACGAAATAATCAAGGGTTCATAAATTGTCACCAACCGATGATATATTTATGGCATAGGTCTCAAAAAAGAACGCTAATCGGGAGCACTATGAATAGTGCACAACAGAAGGGAAACCATAATTTTAAAACATCCGTGAGTATTGCTAAAATATATTATTATGAAAGTCATATTCTCTTGTATCGTATATGAATAGATAGAATTGCAGAATAAAATAGTTTTATACGAAAGGCGATAGAGTACAGAGCGATAAAGTTTACAAGATGAATAGTGCAAATAAATTTTAATAAAAATGTTACTCCTTTTAAATCAAACTAATGTTTCCGCAATTAACTGTAATCCTTAATAAAATCTGGTGTTTTCGCGTTCTCTAATAATCAACAATAGTGCGATTTATGCGAATCAGAAACAACTGAAAGCCAAGAACGAAAGAAACAATACCCTTTGTCGATTGTACGACAATTTCAAACAATTTCATTACAATAGTATGTACTCAAATTTCAAATTAAAAATATTGCGACGCTGATGCATAGGCTGACTTCACCACAGCTCTGGAAACATAGTGTTCTGGATATATAATGAGCTAATCTTCCATCAAATACTTTAATTAAAAGCTAACCAATGTTATAGATTTCGCGTAGTTCTAATTATAAAAATATTAAAGAAAGCAGTAGTATCCCATCAAACATAAATTCTGTTGTACGAGAAAAAGCAAAAAAAAAAATTAACCGGAAGTGGCAAACAGGAAGTTGGGATGCAGAACTGTTGTGAACCGTACTATATTGTTATGTATTAAGTTTCATCTAATTCGATTATCAGGTACAGATGTTATTGAGCTTTCAAAAAAACAGGTATATGGGACAGCCCCCACTACTTTGTTCACTATCGCTCAAAAACTAATCAGTTCCTTGCCATACATACTTGCATCTTTTTCCAAAGTGTCATCAAAATTTATTCACGAACGAATGCTGTATGATCCCAACAAACATTGAAAAAATTGTGACACAGTAAACAGGTGTTCGGGAGGCCCCGTACCACTTACTTCAGTATTGTCCAAAAACTAATCAGTTCTTTGTCATTTAAGTCTCCATGTTTTTCCAAAGTGTCATTAGAATTGATTAATGAATGAAGTCTGTATGCTCCCAACAAACTTTAAAAACAAAGTGCGAAAAGTCAGCAGTTGTATGGTAGACCCCCCGCCACTTTGATCAATGTGTCCCAAAAGATGGTAATTATCTTTTCACACTAATTGGACCCTTTTCCATAAGTTTCATCATAATCACTTCGTTATTGTAGGCTGTAGTGTGCATAAACACACTAAAGAATTGAAAATTTACAAAAAAAAATTTTTTTACCGGAAGTGTAAAACCGGAAGTTGGGATGCAGAACTATTGTTAACCGTACTAAATGCCCATGTTCCAAGTTTCATCCAATTCGATTATCAGGTACAGATGTTATTTAGCTTTCAAAAAAACAAGTATATGGGACACCCTCCACCACTTTGTTCACTATCACTCAAAAACTAATCAGTTCCTTGCCATACATGTTTGCATCTTTTTCTTAAGTGTCATCAAAATTCGTTCACGAACGAATGCTGTGTGCTCCCAACAAAGATTGAAAAAATTGTGACACATTAAACAGGTATTCCAATAACACTTATTCCAATATTGTCCAAAAACTAATCAGTTGTTTGTTATTTAAGTCTCCATCTTTTTTCAAAGTGTCATTAAAATTGATAAATGAATGAAGTCCGTATGCTCCCAACAAACTTTAAAAACAAAGAGTGAAAAGTCAGCATTTGTATGGTAGATCCCCGCCACTTTGATTAATGTGTCCCAAAAGATGATAACTATTTTCTTACACTAATTGGACCCTTTTCCATAAGTTTCATCATAATCACTTCGTTATTGTAGGCTGTAGTGTGCATAAACACACTGAAAAAAATGGAAAAATTAAAAAAAAAATTTTTACCGGAAGTGAAAAACCGGAAGTTGGGATGCAGAACTATTGTGAACCGTACAACCAAATAAACGAATGTTTTTACCTATTTTTACCTACCTTTTATTCACCTATTGGTTCATCGGTTCATGGAAGTAGAAACGCATTTTAACGGCGCAAATGCAAAGAGCAAGTCACAAGCAAAGACAACCAAGCATTTTCAATTATACTTACTATATTCAGACTGTACGCGATACATTCCAATCAAGATGAATGATCCTTTCAGCGCATGTGGTTGGCAGATGAACCCAATTCAACATTTTTCCAGTAGAGAATTGTCAACGGAGTTACACATGTCACATTCCGCGTGCCATACATGCCACGACTAGAGTTTCTGCTCGAGAAATCCGGTCTCGAGATTCTCGAGAAAGAATTGTAATTTTGATCTCTCGAATTCTCGAGAAATGATATTTCCACATTTTCGAGATGCCCATTTCTCGAGAAAAATTGTCGAGAATCTCGAGATTTAACAAACCACCATAAATCATTCAATATTATTATTTTGAGTATTTTTTTTACTAAACAAAAATTGTTAATGTCAATCTCCATCACTTTCTGATTGTTAAATCTAGATGTCGATGCAAACAGTAATACCTAATACGAATTTAGGATAATATTGTTATATGTTATAAATTTATTGGAAAAACCTATTTTTATTTTTATGGCAAAACAACCTAAGATAACTAAAATGATGGATTTTAATCTAAAGTTTATCATAGCAATTGATGATGGACAAACTTCCGCAAACGTAGATATTTAAACGTACATTTGTATTATATTAATGGGAAATCGGAAAACCTAGGATTGATGCAAATGAAGGTTCATATCCAACTGATAAAGCCTACGAAAATTACGCGCCAGATATTGTTTTCACAACGTGTAATGTTGAAATACGGCAAAAAATCTCCAGCTTTCCAACAGTTATGTTGCAGTCATGGGAAAAACCTAACGACAATGTCAATATTTTATAAAGAAAATGAAACCAGTTAAAAAATCAGTGAAAGTGAAGCTTCCAATAGTGATTCCGATTCAGTTCTACAGCAAAATGAAGTGAGTTGACAATTTAGTATTGAATCAAAATATGAAAATACGAGAAACGATTTCAAAAATTAGGGTGATTGTAAAATTATTTAAAACTCGCCAGTGAGAAATGCTATTTTGCAAAATTATATAAAAAAATTAAATGGAGAGAAAAACGAGTTGCCATTACTCCTGGATTATTAAACTAAACAAAATTCTATTGAAACCATGATTTAACGGTTTTTGCCAGTCATGCCAGCAGTTTAAAAAACTTTAAATCTTCTAAATTTAAATCATTTTTGGAATACTAAATAAGATGATGTAGTTGCTTTAAATATTTTGAGTGCCATTGGTTCCACAAAATCAATAAAAGCTTTCAACCGTCAGGCTGTCTCATTATTATCTGCAGAGGGAATCCTAAAATTTCTATTCAAATATCTTCGGAAAAACAGTTCAGAAATAAGCTTTAAATTTTTATTTGAAATACAATCTCAAATTTTTAAAGGAAGAGATAACTCAATAAATTCGTAATTGAAATTTCTTCACAATCCAAAGTCAGTGATACATGGAGACATAAGTATGTAATTGTTCAATAAATAAATAAATAAATAAATAGTTAGTCAACCCGAGGATTTTTTTCTATTTGCTCTAAAAGCGAAATTATAAAAACTGCAAAAAAATTTTCTCGAAGATTATTTAAAGATCCAGAAATTGATTCCTTTAATTACAATGAATGCATTACATATATCGACAAATGACATCAACGAAAGTGAAGAGCTTATACAACCATCGGACTCATAATTAGAGGAAAATGGTTCTGCAAGGTTCCTAGTTCCTCCAATTCCATTTCCCAGTCTTTAATTATCCAAAACCTTATTTCCATATATCCAAACTCATCAAAATGCGACACAAGCATTTTGATTTCATAATAATTATTCTGAACAAAATAATTGGTTTGTTTCATACATTTTTGCAAACAATAATTTTTAATTATGTTTGCAAAAATGTAAATATGTTACAAATCAGTTTGTTGACTTCGAAAAACAATTATTTGATGTAGGTCAAAGCAATATAATTAAAGTGGTATGCTTTGACCAATAACAAGCAAATTGATTATAATCACGCCCCTTCTTTTAATTTTCCCCAAATTAAAAATTAAATAAATCAATTTACCTATTTACTAACACTCCCCTCCAATTGTTAATTATTAAGTTAATATTAATTTTAAGAATATCAAAAAATAATATGAGGACTTTGATTTAGACCGTCAGTTGGTAAAGTGGAAAAATTCCCTTGGTTTTAAAGAAAATAATATTTAATAAAATAAAAAGTTAATTCGAAGTAAAAGTGATTTTGTTTTTATTTAAAAGATTTAATAAAGTATATCAGGACGGTCCGGGGTCCATAACAGTTTTGTTGAATTAAATTTAGAAGTATTCGTGAGAGTTGGAAAATGCAGTCAACAATAAATGACAACTACCGCTCACTATCCAAGGAAATTAATATAATTGAAGCTACTGATAAGATCACTTTCAATTCAGAACTTCTAAATAACACTCTAATTTTGATAAAACCTAAATACACTGAAAACGAGAGAAATTTTTCTGTACCTGGAAATTTTGACAGCAAACGGAGAGTTACTTTTTTTGTTAAAATTAATGTTTAATAATTCTCGAGAATCTCGAGAATTCAAATAATTATTCCCAATTTCTCGAGAAACTCAATCGCTGATAAACTCGAGAAAAATTTACCACGAGGCGGTGATAATGATTCATTGCAATGTAAGTTCTTAAACGTTTTAAAATTCCATCGATCTGTTGCTGCTGTTTCGTTTAATCAATGTAAAATTGCATCGTGAACAAAATTACAACAGCTTTGAGGGTGAGCAGCAAACTTTTACTAATCAGAATATTAGAAACCTTCTTCTTAGATGCATCAAGAGGAACGGATAAAACGCTTTTGTTTTTAGATTGATTTATGGTACCAATTAAATATCCAAAATGACATAGATGCGGGATGTCCACAAAAAACCACAAACTTTAATTTTTATTAAATGAAGATAATTCAAATTTTATTGCAATTTTACCAAGCCTAATTTTACCAGCAATTGTACCATGTGTAATATTGCCTTTACAGCTGTAACCTTACATCATTCGGTAGTTGGGGGATAACTCCATGTTTTTATTTCAACCATCCATCATGTGGCTGAAGGTGATTTCTAAAGTATTTATGTTAACTTATTATTTGTTTGGTGAGTTCTACTGAAATTATATTTTTATATAAAAGATTGACTCACTCATAAAAAATACCAATTTTGTGATTAAATTTTAACACTTGAATAGAAAACCCAAAAAAATCTTCTGCAGACTAGTCTTTGAGAAAATCAGCAAACACTCATGCCTCCCAGTATTCCTCAAGGAGGTTATGGAGAGGTGGTGAACATTTTTACGAATGGCTCCAAACTCGAAAGCAGAGTGGAGCTCCAAATATTTAAATATTAATCTCTCTTTTCGTCTGCCGACCCACTTCAGTGTACATCAGACAGAAGTGGTTGCAATAAAGCCTGGCAAGGTTGAAGCATAATTTAATTTAACCTACAACTATCAATATCTAGGTGGACAGTCAAGTAGTATTGAAATTGCCTCTCTCAAATCGCTCGATGCAGTAGCAACAACGTCAAAAGTGACATTGAGCGGCTGTTCATCTCTGAGTGAGGTAAACGAAGGCAAGAGACTGAGCTGGATCTTCTACCAGAAAAGGAAGCTCTAGACTGATCGCTTGCCTCTCTCAAACAACTAAGTTATGACAGGGTTACCTGCATAACCCGTGATCAAATAGAAGCACCTGTAAGATAAGCAGGCTCAAATGTTATGAGGATGTTTTGTCAGTTGCGACTGTGTTTTCTACATTTTCACCCAACCATATTATTCGTTATTATCAAACCATAGATTACGAGCGCATTAATTTCGATGTTTGCAAGAATCGACTGATCGACGAGAATCCGACTAATGATTTGATGAGTTGTAAATACGGAGTTGTAAAAAAAATGTTAACGAGGTTAAGTTAAGTAACGAGAAAAAAAGTTTGTACACAAAAAGTTATGCAATCACAAAATAAGGTGAGCTTGCTTTAAGTTTTTTTCATATCATTAAGCGTTATTGTGATATAAGTATTTATAGCCGACAAATCTCGAATCTTGTTTTACTATATGTAAAAGCGATAGCCCTTGGAGGTACCAATTGGCCCAATTTTTTGTGTGGATATTCAGTATGGACCAATAAACGAATTAAGCCCTGAGCACATAAGAAAAATGAACATGTTGATTTTGGGTCTAATATATATATATGTTCTTGTATTTGTTTTGCTTGCATAGAGCTTAATATGAACTTATATAACATATGTCTTAAATAAATACACTATAATAATGGGGTGACGTGACGGTCGCGGTTTGTTCGTTGTGGGTCGCCAGAGTCTCTTTTTCTCCTTTTTGTTTTCTTCCGATCTGGATTCTTTTCAAAAGACGGGCACACTGTTTATTTGTGCTGGGGTGGAAGGTAAACTTCCTCAAACCCACATGATGAAGCTAGTTCAGGGTTATCAACCTCGCTAGGTGCCTGCCTCTAGTAATCCATTGGTGTTTCCAATGCGCCCAGTTCTCCATTACACAGACTAGACTCAGACTAGCTCAGACTAGACCTGCAGTGCTCCAAGGACGGTTATCCGTGAGTAGGCAGGATATTGTTTCTTTGGTAGGAGTCACCATCGGTTACGAGATTCTTGAAAAGCACGCAAAAATACTTGGCTTTTCCGCTAATGACTTCTGCAGATCTACTTTGTACGGGTTCAGCATTGAATTCTATATACGGTAAATTAATTTGCTAATATCAAAACTTTAAAAACACATAAAAAATACTTTTAACTCCTCAGAACGTTGTTGTGACTTATATTGTATTTCGTATAATACCACCCATTTTATTAAAAGAAAAAAATATAATTTCAAATTTTTGACTTACCTTTATTACTCAAGTTTCTAAATAAATTTGTAGAGCCATGTTTTAAGGCTGGCGTGATATCTTTAATATTTTGAATATCTACTGGCGTTAATTTACGTCGTTTTAGCCTCGCTATGATATGGAAAAAAAATATTCTTAAATTCTGGTTATAATATAAAAACAATAAATTAAAACTTACGTCTCGGTTCCTGTTCAACAACTGAATCTAAAAAATCTTGTGGTGTCATATACAATTGTCCATCAAATTCTGCGGATGCAAATTTTATGAAACGTCTTTCGCGAGCTGTTAGTCTAATCGCTCGTTCATGTTCATCCTGCAAAAAAAGAGTAATAATAAAAATTAAATTTTTCTATGCGAAAAGTAAACTCACTAGTGTAAAAAAATAACAAATTATAGTTGCTATGGTTTTTCATATAATTTTACACAGTATTTTAAACAACGTAACCATGAAAAAATAGAATATGAATTTTGAATGTTTTGTTGTCGATTTCTAACTTTATAATTTATAGTAAATATCGATTATATATTAGTATCATAGAAAAAATTGCATTTCCTACGCGAGATAAAAACGTTTTTCGTTCGTAAATATGTCTCACTCGACGCTAGCGAGTCTTGTGAACAAATGTTTACTCACGAAAAAAACAATGTTTTCATCTCTTGTAGGAAAATATACTATTTCCTTGTTAATATTTCTAATTAATAAAATATGATGCCGATGAAATCATAGAAATAATCAAATAAATAAAAACTTATTGTCATTTTAAAAATAAATATATATAAATATATATTAATTAATTTTTCATTTGTCGCGGGAATAAAATATTACAGTCATAAATTTTTTTTAAATTAACGAAACTCAATCAATGTTTTCAGATAATCAATTATGTTTCTTAACGATGTCGGTTTTGATATATTTGAGATTCTTAGTTGGGTGTTTATATCGTTGTTTGATACACACACGTTTTTGTTTATTAATGATTTATTCTGCTTTTATTTTTTTAAGCGATGTGTAGGATGATTTAATACGACCAAAATGATCTACGTTATATCAAAATATTTCAAATTTTTTAAAAGGAGTTTTAACATTTTAATTGATTTTGAATAGATTTTTGATATAAAGTTCACAACATGTGAATATGTGACAAACCAAACGGCAGAAGGATGCTGCATTGACGTACTGTTACCGCAAGTAGCAGTAAGTGACGAAGATAGAACTGATAGTAGCGAAAGGAGCACAGATCCAACTATGTACTCAATGCCAGCAAAAAAAAGAGTGGTAATGGTTATCATAATTATCATCCTGGCAGTCAGGTGCTGACATGCCTACTTAGGTACTTAGAATTTCGCACAACAAGGTTAGTTTCGGCGAATTTAAGGGAAGGAGATCGGCGAACTTGAGGAAAGGAGCGCAAGGAGCACAAGGGTTACAGAAAAATGCAGTCCCAATGCTAAGAAATCCCACAAGTGGATGCTAACGTACATTTTGTGATAAAATCATAAGAGTAAAGCTTTTTTTACCGAAAGTGCTAAAACGGAAGTGGACTAAGACTGTAGTCAGTAGTGTATCTCATATTGACTGAGGGCATTTTCTAAATTTTCATCAAAAAAGGTAAACTGTAGTGCAGATTACTGACAAGTAAGATGGTTTTTGATTATGTTTTTTATGTAAGATCAATATTTAAATGATTGTTAATTTTCTTAAGGAAAAAAATAATATTCTTAAAATGGCGAAAAAATACAGTTTTTGGAAGATTTATCTTTACACCATATTAAAGGCTTATTTTACTGAGAATTTCTTATATAATTATTTGTTTCTTTTAAGAATCCTAGTTTTGAAATTTATTACTTGTTGCACAATTTTTCCTTTGACTTCAATTAAAAAAATGAAACAAATTTCTCTAAAGTTTATGGGATCATCATCCTCAAAAAAAAAAATGATAAAATCAAAATTTTTATGTGAATCTTAGAAAAGGGAAAGAATATTGTAAGAAATAAAGAATAAAAAAATATTCACCAAACATCGAAGTGATTTATGTATTCATTGGAAATGGTCGTTCGGTATATTTTTGACATTCTTGTCCACTTTTTTACCTAATCGGTTATGTAAGTTTTTTTGAAATAGTTTATGGGTTTCTTTGATATCTGGGTGAATTTGAGTTTATGTTAAACTAAGATTAAAATCTGGAAATTTGTTATCTGAATAGAATAGTTAATTGCTTATTAATTGGATGGGTTGAGTTTATTTTTTTTCTGTTTTACATAAACTTTCGGTTTTTTTTTGTTTAGAGAATTCCGTATTTTGGTATCACATCATACATTGTATATACATACATAAATCAGTAGCGTTACAGAAGCTTGTCAAGAACTTATTGCGTTTAACATTTTAAATGAAGGAAACGATTAGTTAATTGTGTCAACTTTAAAAAGAATATATACATTCTTAAATTTTTCTGTTTCATATATCAATAAAAATGTGGCATATTAGTAGCAACTTTTTACTACTATGAGCGGATATTGAGAGTAATTAACGTTATTAACCACTACGTTTTCTGCTATAAGTTATTTTAAGCTAACCTACATATTAAAAGTAGTTGTCATGACGATCATGAGTTGTTTAATATTACATTACGCACTAGTGCGGAATAAATTTTGTACGTTATAGTTATCGAAATCTTTTTGTTGTAATTGAATTTTAATTATGAAAGTTAATGTATATTATTTGACTAAAAGCAGTAATAAGTAAACAATTCAATAGTTGACCGTTCGAATTTTGATTATGAAATTTAACTCTTTAACGAATAAATTAACTAAGCATAAATCAATACTTAATTCCATTATTATCTTAATAGATCAGGTGAAAAATCTAAAAACTTATAAATTACTAATGTTATAATATCAATTTAAAAATTGATATCCCATTGGATACGATACGTACCTACCTTAATTTTAATTAATCAATTCATCAAAATAAAACTTTGCAACCATAAAATATTTCTTCCATTTAATAAATAAGACAACAAAATATGTATTAACATATTGTGAAATAATATTTCTTAAAATTTTCTTAATTGACTTTATTTCGTTATCAAAAGTCAAAACCATAAACAAAAAAAAAATTCACTAAAAAAATTTCGCTTTCATTTATGAAATAAGTTATCCATAAATTTTGCTTTGATCTTTCTTTATTCTTTGGAAAATTCTTAACAGAAAAAACCATGAATTTTTTCTTCCCAAAAATTGACAGCAACACGCATAATAAAAGTAGAGAAAAAGATTTGAACAATAATACAAAATAGTTTTGTATAATACAAAAATGGTTAAACTTTCTCTGTTAATTTATGTTTGGAAAAATATGATGGACATAATATCATAATTAAAAAATTGTTCTTGTTACTGTTCACAACAAATTCGTCATAACTTTTTCGATTCGACTACTACAACCAATATTAAGGATTTCTTCTTGGGTTGAGTATTGACACATAAAGGTTCTTTAAGATTGCTTCTCACTTAAAAAAATTGGTTTAAGCTTAAACACGTTATTTGTATTTTTCTTTTCACAATTCCACCACTGTCACCAATTCATTCTTCAAGCTATTTATTTTCTAACGGTCATAAACTGGCGCTTATACAACTGATTACTTCAAAATTTTAGTAGTTTGACCACGAGACGTGAAGGTTTCCTCTCCTGGCGCAATTCGAACAACACCGAACGCGGTGGGATGATTTTTGATTAATTAGTAACTAAAACCGTTTTGTAAAAAAAATGTAATATCAAAAACACTGGATAACGGAACTATTTCAATTGTTACGTAATTTGTTCTCTCATTGGCCAAATGAAATACTTTATACTTTTTATACTTTAAGCAGGACAATAAATCTTCACACGACGACCGGTTTTTCCTTTTTATTCAAAAACTGTTTCCCACCACATACTTTCGAAATATGCAGAGAAGATTGAAATACAAATATAAAATTTATTGTTTTGGTTTTTTAAATGATAATTTAGAGTACAATTGTTACCGTTCTCTCCACCGACAAAACCTGGTCGTAACACAGTAAAATTTTTTGGCATCCCGGCAAAACTTGTTAAACTGATAGAACGGTACGAACGGTAAAACGGACGGACGTTAAAATTTTTTCATAAATTTAAACTTTTGTTTTAGATCACTATGTACCATGGTATCTAGACCACTAAGCGTTTGCTTTAGAGTTTACAACTTTATTTTATTCAAACGCTATTTGCACTCCTTAAAATTTTATTCACAAGTTAGTTTTTTTTTTATTTCGTTCTTACTCCAAAGGGTGAGTTTTTATTTTCTTATTTAATCGGCAAAGAAGAAAGTTAGTACTTTTTGTCATCATTTTTTATTTATTTTTATAACAATACTTGCATAATTGAACGAAACATTCAGACACATAATTTATTTTTATTTTTAAAACGAGGGAAATCATCGAATTTAAAACCAAAAATATGGAGGGGCTGAAATCTCACAGCTCTGAGATATCAAGACTTCGGTCTGGGTTAAGGATTTTGATATAGTTCTCGGCAAACAACTTTTATGAGCATATGGTTTTTAGTTTTGGGCAGCGATGTATATCAAACATAACTCTTTGTTAAAGTACAAGTATTTTTTTATCTCTGTTTAGAAATTAATTACAAAACTAACACGAAACATCAATACGTTGTCGGAAAATTATAACAGAATTAACATAATTTAGTGGAAAGATGATACACTCAGCAAACTACTCAAAAACCTCTTCATTTAGCGTTTCGAGAAAATATTACAATATCACAAATTCATATTTCTTTCAAAATTCTAAAAAAATTGTAAAAATTAAATAAAATCAAACTTTTTTCAAAATTCCAAAAATTAGAAAAAAATCCAAGATTTAAACTTTTTCTAAATTCCAATAATATTCCAAAAATTCAATCTTTTCCAAAATTTTAAAAATATTGCAAAAATTATAACAAAATCAAAAATTGAAACTTTTTTCAAAATTCCAAAAATTATAATAAAATCAAAAATTTAAAATTTTTCAAAATTCTAAAAATATTCCAAAAATTCTTACAAAATCAAAAATTAAAACTTTTTCCAAAATTCTAAAAATATTGCAAAAATTATTACAAAATCAAAAAATGAAACTTTTTTCAAAATTCCATAAATTGGAATAAAATCAAATATTTAAACTTTTTCTAAATTCCAATAATATTCCAAAAATTAGAATAAAATCAAATATTTAAACATTTTCTAAATTCCAATAAAATTCCAAAAATTCTTTAAAATTCAAACTTTTTCCAAAATTCTAAAAATATTGCAAAAATTATTACAAAATCAAAAATTGAAACAATTTTCAAAATTCCAAAAATTATAATAAAATCAAAAATTTAAAATTTTTCAAAATTCTAAAAATATTCCAAAAATTCTTACAAAATCAAAAATTAAAACTTTTTCCAAAATTCTAAAAATATTGCAAAAATTATTACAAAATCAAAAAATGGAACTTTTTTCAAAATTCCATAAATTGGAATAAAATCAAATATTTAAACTTTTTCTAAATTCCAATAATATTCCAAAAATTCTTAAAAATTCAAACCTTATCAAAATTCTAAAAATATTGCAAAAATTATTACAAAATCAAAAATTGAAAATTTTTTCAAAATTCCAAAAATTATAATAAAATCAAAAATTAAAAATTTTTCAAAATTCTAAATATATCCAAAAAATTCTTACAAAATCAAAAATTAAAACTTTTTCCATAATTCTAAACATATTGCAAAAATTATTACAAAATCAATAATACAAACTTTTTCAAAATTCCAAAAATATTTCAAAAACTATAACAAATTCAAAAATTTCCAGGTCCAATTCATTTTAAATTACATTTACGTCATAAAAACAGTTACATTTTTTTTCCAAAAAATTGGCTAAAAAATAAATGAAATCATTTTTTGACACACTTGATATTATTTTTTTGACAAACTTATAATGCAATAATTCTCTATAATAATAATAAAATATCATGTCATACAAACTATTAATTGTATTTTTTTCTAATAAAAATGGGTAAAAATAAATAAAAACCTTTCTTTGCCATGATTCTCAATAATAATAATAAAAATTCATTTCAAACAAACAATTTTATTTTTTTCCAAAAAATTGGGTAAAAAGCTAAATAAAAATCTTTTGACACACTTGACAACGTTTTTTTGACAAACTTGTAATACCATAATTCTCAATAATAATAATAAAATTTCATTTCGAACAAACAATTAATTTTATTTTTTTTCCAAAAAATTAGGTAAAAGAATAAATAAAAATCTTTCTTTTGACACACTTGACAACATTTTTTTGACAAACTTATAATGCAGTAATCTAGTTTTTGATCTCACATACCAATCCCGACCATCAAGATTTCTCCAAATTTAATGTTCCTACTCGTTATTACTTAAAATGAACGTTTTTTAAGCCAGAAATATGAAAATTTGCTATTTTTGACACACATAATGCTTTTTTTGACACACTTCCGGTACAGTTATCGAACACTGCGTCCTTTCGGACCTGTCCCTTGAGTATACCTATTTTTAGAAAAAAAAATTTTTGAAATCCCTACAGTTGTTTTCCCTGCAGTGTAGACAATGACGGCCGGCCGGCCGGCAGACAGACATACATTTTTTTTTTGCTTTTTTAGAATCAGGAGGTCGAGAAATGTCAAAAAAAGTGGGGGTAAGAATTTCACTTTGAGCTCATGCATGTAATACTTAGGTCTTTCAGACCGCAGTAATTAAGACTGTAAGCATTTGAAAGACATTGTTTATTTCGATTTTGAAACAAGAACGATATTTTTTACTTTCACTCCTGTATTTAGGAATTTGCTTTATTTTTTTTATAAGTTACTCGCAGAATAATTGCATAATATATTTACAAAAATTACATGTAGAATAATTTTCTCCAGCGACCTTGTTAGTCGAACCATTATGTTGCAGTTTAACGGATTCAAAATTATGAAAAATTCAGTGGGACAAATATGTTCTTAGATTGCGCATTTAAACATTAAAGAACACGCTGACAGGACAGTAGGTCAGACAACTCATTAAAACCTTTGTTCACAAGTTTGCATTTATGAGTTCAAGACCATCCGCAGGTATCTACCCATACCTGATGTTCTTGAGAATTCAGGAGCCTTGACCATTTATACAATATTACTTCGGTCTGAAAGACCTAAGTATTACATTCGTGAGCTCAAAGTGAAATTCTTACTCCCACTTTTTTGGCATTTCTCGACGTTTTAGGTTCAGGACCTACTAATTTTAAAAAAGCAAAAAAAAAATGTATGTCTGTCTGTCGGCCGGCCGGCCGGACGTCCGTCATTACCTACTCTGCAGGGAAAACCACTGCAGGGATTTCAAAAATTTTTTTCTAAAAATAGGTATACTCAAAGGACAGGTCCGAAAGGACGCTGTGTTCGATAACTGTACCGGAAGTGTGTCAAAATAATCATTATGTGTGTCAAAAATAGCAAATTTTCATATTTTTGGCTTAAAAAACGTTCATTTTAAGTGATTACGAGTAGGAACATTAAATTTGGAGACATCATGATCGGGATTGGTATGTGAGATCAAAAACTAGATTATTGCATTTTAAGTTTGTCAAAAAAATGTTGTCAAGTGTGTCAAAAGAAAGATTTTTAATTATTTTTTTACTCAATTTTTTGGAAAAAAAATAAAATTAATTGTTTGTTCGAAATGAAATTTTATTATTATTATTGAGAATTATGGCATTATAAGTTTGTCAAAAAAATGTTGTCAAGTGTGTCAAAAGAAAGATTTTTATTTATTTTTTACCAAATTTTTTGGAAAAAAATAAAATTGTTTGTTTGAAATGATTTTTTATTATTATTATTGAGATTTATGGCATTATAAGTTTGTCAAAAAAATGTTGCAAAAAGCAAGGTTTGATTTATTTTTTACCCAATTTTTTTAGAAAAAAATAAAATTAATAGTTTGTACGACATGAAATTTTATTATTATTATAGAGAATTATGGCATTATAAGTTTGTCAAAAAAATAATGTCGAGTGTGTCAAAAAATGATTTCATTTATTTTTTTAGCCAATTTTTCGGGAAAAAAAAATGTAGCTGTTTTTATGACGTAAATGTAATTGAAAATGAAATTGGACATGAAAATTTTTGAATTTGTTATAGTTTTTCAAATATTTTTGGAATTTTGAAAAAGTTTGTATTTTTGGTTTTGTAATAATTTTTGCAATATTTTTAGAATTTCGGAAAAAGTTTTAATTTTTGATTTTGTAAGAATTTTTGGAACATTTGAAAAATTTTTAATTTTTGATTTTATTGTAATTTTTGGAATTTAAAAAAAATTTCAATTTTTGATTTTGTAATAATTTTTGCAATATTTTTAGAATTTTGGAAAAAGTTTGAATTTTTAAGAATTTTTGGATTATTGTTGGAATTTAGAAAAAGTTTAAATATTTGATTTCATTCTAATTTTTGGAATAATTTTGGAATTTTGAAAAAAGTTTCATTTTTTGATTTTAAGAATTTTTGGAATATTTTTAGAATTTTGAAAAATTTTATATTTTTGATTTTATTATAATTTTTGGAATTTTGAAAAAAGTTTTAATTTTTGATACGTAAAATATAAATTGTAATCTGAATGTCAAAAAATAAATGATGGTCTTTTTTCCTAGAGCTGCCGGGAAATAAGTAAGTCTTTTATTATTGCAAACAAGTGAAAGTGTGATATATATATATATATATATATATATATATATATATATATATATATATATATATATATATATATATATATATATATATATATATAAATAGAATTGTAAAGAATACGCAACATTGACAACCAGAAAAATTAACAAGGAACGCGTAATTTCTTACGCTTTAGCCACGTGCGTATGTACATATGGTATGATCACAAAGTCAAGTAAAGGACAAAATGACATCATATATTGGTAAAATATATGGAAAATAATATGAGCAAGGCGACGATTTTGATTCTTATTTGGATCGCTTAAAAACTTATTACAGAATCAATGCAATCGCTGAGGTGAGGATAACAGATATTTGTTGCTGCTTAGTTTAGTGGGGAAGTCAACTTTTCATGCATTAAAAACACTTGTATTGTAGCACCAGAGAATGCAGCAGATAAGAATTTTGATGACTTATAGTCAAGATTTTACAAAATCATTTTTCACAAAAAATTAATAAAAGTGACGAACGTTATATAAATTTTTTAAGGCTATGTTTTCCATAAAACGGGGAATCAATTACAGAATTCATTATCCGGTTAAAAGTCTTGGACTAACCGTGCAAATTTGGGAATTTTTTGGTCGAGGATGTAAAAGCAGCGGGGTTCCAGAGTAAAGCACTAGATGATGCCCTAACGGATCGCTTTATAGTGGGACTACAAAGTGAGGTAATCCAATGTGAACTAATGAAGGATGACACATTTGATTTCCAACAATGTTGTACCAAGGCATTGAACACAGATGAGTCAAAAGCAAGTCAAAATAATGCAAATTAAAATTTCCGGAGACACACAAATAATCAGTCACGGTCACATGGTCAAAGAAGACGAGGGAGAGGTCGAGGAGGGTTAACTTATTTTAACCATAGCCGCAGTCAATCTAGAAACGACATGAGAGAAATCTTTTCGTTGTGGGCGAAAACATTTTAGTTTTGAAAAATGCCCTGCAGTCAATTAGGAATGTTTTCGTTGCAATCATACTGGTCACACATCAAAAGCTTGCCAAAACAACAACAATAATGTGGGCACGATACGCAGCGTATCAGAAAATTAACCACCAGCACTGATTACGTTAAATGTTGAACACCAATACTTGGAAATGGAAGTGGATACTGGAGCCTGCCTGTCCGATCTATGCTTGTTCATACATTATACAATTTCAAAATTGTGAGGTTATCGTTACCGGGGACTTCAACGTCAACAACAGGTCGTGGTTAGAATTTTCGAAAATGACCAACGACGACAACAATGGAAGGCAGGCAGAAATATTTGCTGCATCGCACGACCTGACGCAGATTGTAAAAAGCCCAACTTTCACTCCTCGTAATGGCGGTGATAAAAGTTTTCTCCTAGGCCTCTATCTCACATCTATGCCAGATATTACGAGTGTCGATAAGGGCAGTATTGGAAATTCTGACCATTATCTAATTACATCAGTTATCAAAAATGATTTGCTACAAACTAGAGTTCCCAAACCCCGTAAAATATTTCACTTTTCAAAAATGGACACCAATGATCTCCGAAGTTTTTTTCAAGGTTTCCCTTTTGATCGTCATTGTTTTTATACTGACGATGTAAATGTTTCTGCTTAAAACTTTACTGAAACCATTCAATTCGGTATTAACAAATTCGTTCCCTTTTCATTAAGCAAACCCCAACAAAAATATTTGTCTTCGAAGGCAGCCAAATTCACTCTTAGAAACAAACGTAGATTATTTAATATTTGGATTCATAAAAAGAACTCTGTTAATCGATCCCAATATTTAAAGGCCAATAAAATATCAAACTAGATAATTGAAAACGAAAAAGCAGAGATTGACAGAGCGAAAGCGGCAAAACTTTCGAGTATGTCAATTTCTGACAAAAGTTTTTACAGTGCCATTAATTCTTTAAATTCTGGTACCAAATCTTCTATCTCTCCTATCATTGATGGTGACTCAATCGCTAATGACTGCAATGAAAGCTACATTGTTCGCGGAACGCTTTGCTTCAAATACGACACGTATTTTAGAAACTCCTGAAGAAATGCACCAAATCCAGTCTTCAGGAGTTAATAAGAAACAATTACATTTCAAACCCAAAATTGTCGAAAAACTTTTAATGGGGTTAAACAACAACAAAGCCTCTGATATTGACAACATTTTTCCTGTTATTCTAAAAACATTTTCACAAGGACTTGCACCAGCTCTCATCAAAATATTCTATAAACCCTCTAAATTTGGTATTTTTACTTCCTGCTGGAAGTTGGCCAATGTCCAGCCTGTCCCAAAAAAGTTACGAAATGTGATATTTCAAATTATAGACCAGTGTAAAATACTCCTGTCTAAAATATTCGAGCACTATATTAATTTACACATATCCAAATTTTTGAAAGACAACCATTTGATATTTGACAGCTAATACGGTTTTAGAAACAAAAGATCAACAACCGATCTATTGAACTATGTGGTACATCTTTGGAATAGCATACGTGATCCCATTAGATATCTCAAAAGCCTTTGATCGAATCTCGCATAACTTGATCAACAAGCTCGTTGCGTACGGTTTTCATCCCGCAGTCGTGAAGTTGATTCAAAAATGTCTGTGTAACCGATACATCTCGGTATCTATAAATGGCTTTTCTTCTGAGTCGAAATTAATAACCGCTGGTGCACCCCAAGGCTCAGTTTTGTCTCCAACTTTATTTTTAATTTATATTAACGAACTGTTGCAAATAACCAGTAACCCAATAAATAGTTTGGCCGATGATAATGCACAAGTTATTCATCTCCCAATCTTCAAAGGGTAAAATGCACGAACGAATAAGTCCCGCCCGGAGCGACGCTGCCATAAATGTAAACGAGGACATACAAAAAGTCGCCGAATGGGGTGACAAAAATTTGGTCAATTTTAATTCTACCAAAACACAGCTATTGATTGTTTCTAGATCAAACACCGAGTTTCCTAACGATATTTCAATTAATATGTGTGACGACCAAAAAGACGAATGTGAAAGCATTCGTTTAGTGGGAGTCACAATTTCCAATGACTTACTCTGGAACGATCATATAATAGCCATGGCAAAGAGCGTGTCCAGAAAACTCGGCCTCCTCAATAGATATAAAAAATATTTTACAACGCATCAATTACTCCACATTTGTAACTCCTATATTCGTTCATGTATGGAGTATTGTTTTCGCTGCATCTGTTACCATCCTAGCTCTTTTGGACTCTGTTCAAAGGCGTGCTATACGAATTGTTGGTGATCGAAATTTAACAAGAAATCTTGATCCCCTACAACATCGTCGCACTGTTGCTGATCTCGTTGTTTTTTATAAATATCGTCACCGTCATAGTACTAAAATGCAAAGGGATTTCTTTGTGCGTACATCGTACAAATGGAATGCTTTGTCCGAATCAATAGTCTCGAGTGCCTTCAATCCACAAAGATTTTAAAAAAGCGTCCACCAACACCTCAAGACGCATGTTGTTGTAGGACCTAGGTCTTAAAAGGTATCTATGTATTGTTGTGTCACATTTTGTAATACCTAATACACAACACTTTTTATTAAAAAAAAATACTACAACTTAGTTCGATGGTTGAAACATTGAAACAAAGACATAACATATAAATTATAATCTGAATGTAAAATAATAAATAAATGATGGTCTTTTTTCCTAGAACTGCCGGGAAATAAGTGAGTCTTTTATTATTGCAAATTTGAGTGTGAGGTAATGGAAATAAGTGATATAAATAGAACTATGAAGAATACACAACAAGGTATTGAATTGTTTAGTCATTCCGTTAAGAGGTGAACGGCAATTGAGTGTCACATTTGAAGCCTCAAACATGAATCCAGCATGATACTTGGAGTGTGCAGAAGTGATCTGGAAGACTAAAGAGAAGAATCAGCTTTAATCCTTCTGATAAGAATGTTGTGTTCTTGAATGTTACTTAGCTTGAACAAGGGAGGGTAAGACCAATAAAGAACACGCACACAACTGTAACATTTTAAGTTGGTTAGAATTTCAAAGATCTGCAGAACAAAGTTGTTAGGAACATAGTATTACCAGTCTATGTTACTCAGCGAGTTTTTAGTACGACCTCCTCGATGCTCAAAATTTAAAACTCAGCCTACTTTCAGAGAAACTAATACCAATACTTTTCCTTTCACTAATGTGATCGACTTGCTACTCCATTTAACATCTGTCAATGTGATAAAAAATATTTTATTGTTATATTTATTATGTCACTTATCAATAAAATGAAATGTTGTTATTGTCAAAATTTTGATTTTAATTGACACAAAAAAAAAAATTTTAATTTTGGTCAATGAACTTTTCAAACGATAAAATTTTTTTTAATGTTTGTCAATGAAATTTTATGTTTTTTAAATGTTTTTTTTATTAATGTTTGTCGTAATTTTGCAGAATAAAATATTAGATGAATCATAAAAAACTGAAAGTTAAAAATTTAATTGAATTGAATCAATTAAATTTAATTTTAATGATTCTAATCGGCATCAGCAGAATCTCAAAAATCATGTATTAATATGAATTCTCGTAAGTGGTTATGAGTGACAAAACATATCAAAATGTTTATCCAAAATTAAAATGCAGAAATTCTTTAAATTAATCTCATCAAACTTTTTTCAATTAATTATTCATTGAAACGATGATTAACTTCAAAAGTTAATAAAGCAATCACCCGGATAAAAATCTAATCGGATCATTTAATCAATTAAACATTTATGACATAAAAATGAAAAAAAAAATCGACATTTGCCAAATTTGACTATGGGAAAAAAATTTAAACCATCACATTTGATGTCATTTATTTTGATTGATCGATTGGGATCATCTATTTAAATATATTTTTTTTAAATCTTTGTTTAGGATGACTATTGTGCGTCGATATGACATCTGGCAAATATTTTGACAATCATGAAATTATTTACATTCAAACAAATTAATTATGTGGGTGGAGTATTGTTGTCAATTTTAGTTCGTTAAGGTTTAAGTTCTACTCCAGTTGATTCGTTCTGATAAACGGATTCACAAATAATCACAAATTATGATTTTTAACTAACGATAGAAAACTCGTTTTTAATTAATAATAATAATTACATAATTGTTCTAAATAACGTCAAATAAAAAATTTACTTTCATTAGAAATATGTTTTGAAAAACAAAATCTAAATTTTAATTTTCGTTTTTCTTTTCGTCTTCGAATACAAGGCACAGGTAAAACTTCAAGATAATTAAATTCAAATTAAGCTCCGACTGCGTAACAAATTTAAAGAAATTAATTGGAACAAATTAAAATTAAAAAAAGAAACAAACATAGGAGACTCATGCGTGTGATTTTATCAAAGTTGAAACAGTTTTCTTAGAATAAATTAAATGCAATAAATGAAAAGTTGTTGGCTTCTTTTGAAAAACCAGCCCACTTGGACATATGTATATGTAAAATTAACTTTTCTTGCTTCTTGTCTAACACAATACATTTAGTCGCTGGAGGTGGTGACAAATTGCTGTTTGAAGTACAAGGTTTTGTTTGCTTATTCTAAGTGACTTTATTCTTAATACGAGGTAATAAATATAAAAGTTAATTAATTAAGGTGATTTGAAGGAACGTGAGAGATTACTTTAGGAATTTAATTTTATTTAAAAAATTAACTATTATGTATAAGGTTTTGTGACATAATTTTTTTTTAATTTTATTAATCGTTTCACGTTTCCATATGATTTGGTGTATAATGTATTTAAGAGACTTTAAAAAACGAATAGATATTGATTACAAGTGTTGAATTCTAGTATTCAATGTAACAATATATTTGCATTAGGAATGATACCAGATACCATACTAAAATTGTATCTTATTTCTACTTTTTCACTTCCACTATGAGGCGATTTTCACGATTTTCAAAAAAAAAATCCATAGGAAGGATCATTTTAGACTACAAGCCCCAACAAATGTGTTTTTCATATGAATCTAAACGACTCATGCTTTTTTTAGGATCCGAGAGCTTTCTGTTACTTAAGAGTATTCAATATCGAACCAGCATTTCAATAACTCTATTGTAATCGAACAAAGCCGGTATACCGGCAATATTGTTTATTTTAAATGGAACAGTTACCTAATACAACGCTTTAATTTTTGTCGCCGGAAGTAGATTTTATTAAAATTTTAACCGAAAAATCTTACTTTTTAACAGCTTTCATTCTTTAACTTTTTAATCAAATAAAGTAATCAGTTAATGTTTCAACTACTCGAGACAGAAATTAATTTCAATTTTTTGTTGAAACAGGATTAACATTTGTAATGCTGTTACTGTAATTTAAGTTCTGTAAAATTTACTAAGGACATTAACTAGCGACTAGCCAATACGACTCGTATTCCTCATGTAAAGGAGTCAAAATTAACAAATGTCTAGGGTTCCAGAACAAAATACTTTTACAATTTGTGGGTTAAGTTTTCGCTTGTCCATCACACGAAACGCGAGGCAATCCTATTGAATGATTTAAATACAATTGATTACTATATGTATGATCGTCATGCTGTGTTATCTTTCGATCATATTCATCTTTGGTGTGATATAATTTAATATAATGCCGTTACATTTTACAAAACGTCAATAGATGACTACAGATTATTGGATTAGCCGATTTCTTCAATTCAATTTGGGTTAGCCTACAATCCCTTTTCTCCTCAAGACTGGTTTTGGAAACACATCAAAGTGAACTTTCTAAATTAGTTTATATAATTTTTATTTGTTTATAATTTTTCTATAATCAAATCTGATTTTAAATTTCTTACTTATGTTAATATAAAGTTTTTTTTATATGAGATCTCTGGGTACAGATTCACTTGGTACAGATCTATCCAGTATTGTATTTCATTTTTCATTTAGTGTTAATAGAAGTTCAATTATAACAGCTTATACATATCATGTATACGTTACGAACCATAAAACATTTTTAAAATGAATTTTCTCGAAACTTTTTTTGGTCGACATGATAACTCAAATTCTACTCTAGCGTTTCACTTGAAGTTTAGTGGAAATCTTAAAAAAAAATTATTTTTATTTTTTGACCTTTCCGAATAAAAAAAAATTTTTTTTAAGATTTCCACTAAACTTCAAGTGAAACGCTAGAGTAGAATTTGAGTTATCATGTCGACCAAAAAAAGTTTCGAGAAAATTCATTTTAAAAATGTTTTATGGTTCGTAACGTATACATGATATGTATAAGCTGTTATAATTGAACTTCTATTAACACTAAATGAAAAATGAAATACAATACTGGATAGATCTGTACCAAGTGAATCTGTACCCAGAGATCTCCTATAAAAAAAACTTTATATTAACATAAGTAAGAAATTTAAAATCAGATTTGATTATAGAAAAATTAAAAACAAATAAAAATTATATAAACTAATTTAGAAAGCTCACTTTGATGTGTTTCCAAAACCAGTCTTGAGGAGAAAAGGGATTGCAGGCTAACCCAAATTGAATTGAAGAAATCGGCTAATCCAATAATCTGTAGTCATCTATTGACGTTTTGTAAAATGTAACGGCATTATATTAAATTATATCACACCAAAGATGAATATGATCGAAAGATAACACAGCATGACGATCATACATATAGTAATCAATTGTATTTAAATCATTCAATAGCACATGCAAAAAAATTAATTTCACAAACTTAATTTGAAAAAATAATTCATTAAGCAATGAGCATTAAAACAATTGTGGCACCTTAAAGCTACTGATAACAATTTGATACTCTTTGATAAAAATTTCATACTCCTCCATCGAACAGATTGATCGATGTTTTATTGATGAGAATTTCCTATATTTGTTTCTATTCAAATATATATTAGTCGCAACGTCCAATTCTTATTTAGCATTCTCATCACATGATCCGAAATTCCAATTACAGTTAAATGAAAAAAAAGAAAAAACAAAAACACAATCATTTTTTTTTCTCTATGAAAAACAAGATTTCTCATAAAGCTACTTCATATTCATTCATATCATAAAAAATAAATACACATACCAACACGAAAATCAAAGACTACAATTTTAAATTTAATAAATATTAAACTACCGCAAACTTAATTTCATTAAAAGTGTTTAATTATTTTTTTAATATGTAATTTCTATGACGCAATTATTATTATTAAGATCGATACAAAAAAAAATGAAAATATAAAATTAAATTGTAATTACGAATTACGAATTTTTTTTTTATTTTGAAACAGAGTAAGAATCGAAATATGTATGATAAAAAGTTGTTTTATGGAGTTGTTTTTTAGATGGTTGTGGTTGTTAGTTTAGAGCAAAAATCGAAGTAGATCGTTACAAAGTTGGAGCTTGATTTGAAAATATTCACTACCAGAACAAATTTTTCTTTTGCGTTTTTGTCACATACTTGCTTTTTTGGTTGCCCCTTTTTCACACAATGCTCAGTAAAACTCGTACTCTCCATTTTAGGAACCCCAGGCAGATCGACTGGGATCTCTTTTAAGTACATCTTCGGGATAATGTAGGTGATTCTGGCAGGATGAACTTCAAAATGGACTCGACAATGCGGCAAACCACTTGCAGAATGTTATCACTGAATCATACCACCGCAATTCTACAATTGCCAAGTCTAAAAGGACCAGAGATGTGCCTTGGTAGAGTGGCAATTTGAAGAGGATGAGGAATAAAGTTCGCTAGCTCTATAACAGAGCAGAAAGAACAAACACCTGGACGGAGTACCAATCGGCGCTTACTATCTACAACAAAGAAATCAGACGGTCAAAAAGGGATAGTTGCAGAGAGCTATGCGGAACGATTGGCAATCTACCGGCTACAGCTCGACTCCAAAAATTGCTTGCGTCAGATCACTAAAACCCTCTGGGTTCAATCTGCAGGCTGGACGGTACTTACACTATCAGCTGCAGTGGGACTCTAAAACACTATTACAGACTCAGTTCCCGGGTTCTACAGGCGTGAGCTTGGAAGAGAAAAATATAACAAACTCTGGTCCGTTGGATCTTGAAACTAGGAAGGATTCAGACCAACTAGCCAGAAGAATATTCTACCCCAGCAGAAAGATTTGGACAATCAAATCGTTCGGACCGTTCAAATTCCCAGGAGACGACGGAATATTCCCGAATCCTGATCTGCCTGCAAAGAGGTTTAACTATCATTCTCCCATACCTCGACCGTCTGTTTATAGCTAGTTTTAGCCTTGCGTACATTCCTCGGATATGGAGAGAAACTAGAGCCTAAAGTAGTATTTATACCCAAGCCAGGAAAGAAATCGAACGAAGCCAAATCATACAGGCCAATAAGACTTACATCTTTTCTTCTGAAAACGATGGAAAATGTGCTGGACTACTACATTCGGCATGTATGTCTTAAACAAAACCCTCTCAACTCATGCCAACATGCATACCAAACCGGTAAATTTACGGAAACATAAAGTCTTGGAAAATTACAGCTACACTAAGGAATTGGTTACTGTCAGGACTTCTAGAGGATGTCCCCAGGGACGGGTACTCTCTCCGTTCCTCTGTCTGATAGCTACTGATGATCTTCTAAATAGGGTGAAAAATTCTGTCTTCACCACTGTAGGCTACGCCGACGATATAGCAGTCATGATGAGAGGTAAACATGACTCTAAAATATTTCCAATGTTTTGAAGGAAACTGATTTCTTCTTCGTATTTTACAGATCTGTGTTGACTAAAATTTTCAGGCTTGTTTCGCAAACAGGATTTTTTTTTTAGAAAACTACAACTAGCTTCTGATAGAGAAAAGTTTATAACTGTGGATAATGATACATATTTAAAGTACGCAAAATTATAAAACGTTTGGACTTTTGATTGATTGTGAACTAAGTAATAAGCGGCGTAATAAAGGCAGGGATATCTGATTCCCGGGATTCACTGACTACTTTGAACTACCTCGCTTTTTCAAGGCGATGGCTGTCGGGAATTCCATTGGTTTAAAGCATGCTTTATTCGTCTTATGTATAGTATCATTTAGCATAGACACAACCCGTTGTACATCAGTCCGATCAGTTCCAATAAGAAACTGACATTTTTAAAATCTGATATAATAAACAAGTATCGATTCCCCGTTGTAGTTCCTTTTGGCCAGCCATTTTATTACATCTTGATTTGTAGTACTTCAACCTGTGTCTTAGGAAGCTTCATAGATGAAGGTAGATCTTACTGCACGTAGAACATGTTGTTTCGCTTTATTAGTTACATAATGGGAGCCCTGGTTTTGGGCTACCTTTGAAGTTTCGGGTTTCTTTCAAGATGATAGAGTTGAGTGAAGTGGAAGTATATAAATTGGATTACTTCTTGGCTTTTGCGAAATACATCCAGATACAATCAAGATTTTCTATTGATGCCGTACTGAGCAAGGCAACCGAAAAGTTTCTACAAGTGTTTGAATTGTTTCGTGTCAGACTGGCTATATACGGATATTATCTGCAGGACAAAGAAAACTTCAGTTGTTTTGTTACTTTACAAAATATAAGGCATAAAAATGAACCCAGTTTGTTCACGTCGAGGTCACCACTTGAAGAGTCTTATATTTCTCCAATATCTGACAAAAATATTTACCAACTACAGAGCTTTACCATTTTTTATTTTTTTATTTTTATTATTTCAGAGACTATATACTATCCGTTTTTAGAGCTAGAGTATCACACAAATTAAATCTCCTCAAAAGGGTTTTAGTTAATTATCTATTATTTGTAAACCATATCGAAATTTTGATCAAAATAATTAAAATATTTTGAATGATAAAAACAATAATTACTATTTTATTCGATATTTAAAATTTCCACAGAAGAAAAAAACTCATTAAATAAACATAAAAATTTATAATAATCAAATAAATTAGATCATCGATTTTGGTTAATTTTTTATTTAAATATAATATTTTTTGGAAGAAATTATTAAATCAAATTTGTGTGGACGTTTTTTTTTTGTTGTAATTTTATTTCTTTTTTATATTTGGTATCAAGAAATAATATTAATCAATAGATCAGACAACATTTCATTATTTAAGACCTCCCGTGTTTGTTTTAATTTATTTTTTAGTTTTAATCTTTCATTATTTTGGTTTAATATTTTGCCTAATCTCATAAATTTTAATCAAAAAATAAATATTAAAGAAAAACTTAATTAAAATTACTTTACTCAACGAATCGAAATAACAATATGTGTAAAATCAGTTGCGATCAGCGAATGGAACATGTTTCTTTCTATGGGACGGGTATATATTATTGAAAGGTAGGTTGGTAGGTTCACTTAATTTGCAATAGAAATGATGATGGAGAGAAAATTGAGAATTTTTACAGCTAAGGATATGGTTATAAAACCAAGAAAGAGTTTTTCGAAAACGAATAAAAATGATCAGATTTTACTTGTTCAGATCCGTTCTAGCACATGCAATGCAAAATAAGGTAAAGTTCGCGCTTGCTGTTTTCCGTATGATTTTGAATAATTTTACAGGCTCATCAAAAAATGTATTCTTAACATTATCTATTATGCCAACTTTGAGGGTTTCTTTTTCTTGTAACGTTTTTCACAAAATAATTAACTTTACATTTATTTATTTTTTATGTTAACAAACATTTTAAGCCCCTCAATTGACTTTGTATTTAAACCCTTAGTTGATATTTTGACGTAACCAGACAAGCACCTTAAAAGTATTTATTGACAAATTCAAATTAACTGTTGGTAATGACATATTGGTGTGTATGGCTTCTGTAATTAATATTTCTTTCAGTTTTAATTTAATGTAAAATGTTTATCGTTATAAAAAAGATGACATAATGAACTGGAACCCTAATGTTAATAATGTTGACCTTAATAATTGAAAACCTAGATATAGGTGTTATTAACTGTTATAATCTGTTGGTTGTTTTTTTTATTGAAATTGTTACTTGATATTATGACAGGTGAAATTCACATTCTCCTCGGTCTCGACGAACGTTGGTCTCTATATTAACTGTAATGTTTTAATCTTTAATTTAATCTTTATATGTATTTCTTTTCAACAATATATTCTGCAATGCGTTAAAAATTATAAATTAATTAAGATCGATATTTTAAAATTATATATATATTATATTTTATAAATATTTTTATAAAATCTCTTTATTCCTTTAAGTATGATGACAACCTAGCAAGATATTGAATTGTAGATAAAATATCTTCACTATTCTAAAGTATTTTTTGTTTTTGCTATAAATAATGTTTTTGACACGGACAAGCGTTTTATATTTTCTTTATCAAGATTTTAATTATACGTACATATTATATAGTTTATATACGTATCTTTAAAACAGTATTTCACTTTTTGATTAACAATCTCCAAATATGATGCACATCATGCAAACTATTTTATATCTTCATTATGTTAGACTTTTAAAGTAATTAATTAACAGGACATTGAACATATCAACCTTGTGACAAGGTAATTTTTAATGAATTTTTGAAAATAAATAATGCTTTTCTTTTTTATTCATCATTTATTTGCTAGCAATTTTAAGTGTTGTGAACAGTTAAATAGAGTAGAGTGGTCTAAAATGACGCCATACCTCCAACACCGAGACGACATGCGAAATTTACTGGCTATGCGGATCCTGAGCCGCGGAAGGAGTTTAAACAAACTGGCTTTTAGTTGAAAACCAAAAACTGTTTGTTTGTTTTAATTTAGTAAATAAAAAAAATCGGTAAAATGGCTAGTGGTGTATAATTTGCTCGCTAAAATATAACTTGGAATCCACTATGTATCTACAATTTGTCCCAAATTTGCCCAAATGGATTCCAAACTATGAGAAACTACACCAAAAGCTTGTGTACCGAATTTTATCAAAATCACATAATTATTGAATTTCGACCTTTACTCCCCTCCTCCCCCTTATAGCTTAAAACGTCTAGATATGTCAAAAACGTGGGCATACGATTTTGAAATTTTTCTTATGAATGCAATACTTCGTCTTTCAAGGCGATGTAACATCATCGTTTTACATGATATTAGTTCTCCCCTACTCGACCGGATTAAAACAAAATTTGTTTTACATTTTGCACTCCTAGTCACTCAAAACACAGCTAGTATGCAGGAGGTTGCTACAGTTTACATTTCCTGTACACTAAATTTGCTGTTAGTGTTGAATTTATTAAATATTTACGGCATACAAAAAACAACTGTTTACGGCAATATATCAAAATCTAAGGACATGAAAATTTAAAAAAATTTTGCAATTGCAAAATTGCAATCGAGTTGACTTTCAGATCCACAAGTTAATTATGACTCGAGATATGGGGGTCAAAAAGTCAGAATGGTTGTGTTTTTTGTCTGTTTGTGGACACTATACCTCAGAAACTAATTGACTTATTGGCCCCAACAGTGCAAACAGGTATCTTAGCCAATATCTTGCAAAGATACCTGTAAACAGGTATCTTACGCTATGTATCTTATGCCACGCTATGGCATTGAATTTCAGATCCGCATTTTTCTATTACCATAGAAATAGTATAGTGACGTAATGCATATATTACGTACTAGTGCATAATGATAAAATAAAGAAAAAATATATTAATCTACCAAAACAAAAGTATGTGTGTGTGGACAAGATATATTAGAAATCACTTCACCTATTGACTCCCAATTTGGTATACAGGTATTTTAGGACAAGACATTCTTTCGCGTTACTTTCAGATCCGCAGGTTAATTATGATACGAGATATGGGGATTAAAAGTCAAAATGTTTCTGTTTGTCTATTGACACGATATCTCAGAAACTAATTCTGATTTGATGATTTCTGTTGCAGCAAAGGAGAGTTGGCGGTAAAAGGATTCTGACTTCGGAAATGGTCTACTGGCTCCATGAGGTAGTTGTCAGGCTCATTGTCAATTATGGGGCCTTTGCATTATTCTCGAGAACTTTTTTTACGAATGCGATGAAAACACTGGAGGGGTACAAAGGTTTGCCATTGTATCGCTAGTGCTTTTCAAACAACGCCAACAGCGAGTCTGAAGGTTTTATTTGGACTTCCTCCCATGCATGAATTTTTATAAATACAGGTGGTAATCTCTACAAAAAGGCTCGTAGAACTACCACAGCCTATAGGTTAAGTAATCATCAAACGCTAAGAAGGAAAGTGAAAGAACACTTGACAGATTTTTCCATGCTGACTGAAGACATAATACGTCTAACTGCCTTTCGAAAGGGAGTACAGATTTGTAATTCTATCTATAGACGACCGGTCTGTAACTGATTTGTCAGTGCGACCAATACGTTGGATATCTACACTTACTGTAAATGGCGCAGAGCTATACGGTCTACTTCAGAAATGAAGATATTGGGCTGAAATTTTTACTTGGCGAATACTGTGTTTCAGATTGAAGAATTCACCATGTATGCAGTATCGAAGCGATCGTCGAAGCTCGTGGTCTGGCAAGATAATTAATATTTTTAGTGATAGCCAGACTGCTCTTAAACCTCTAGGCAACCACGTTATAAAGTATGTACAAAATACTAAGATGTTTATTCCACAGGTGACACACCAAACATCGACTTGCCGTTAAGTCTGAACTGATCATACTGTGGACCAATGGTGGGACGCCTGACAGGTCATGATCATGTAAATAAACACATGATGCGGTTTGGAGTATGAAATGATCCAACAACCCTTTTTTGTTTTAAAGTGAATAATGTATGCAATGAGTGAATAATAGTGAATAGTATATGAAAAAGTCTCTCACATGGAAAAATGTTTGACTCTCTAACGGCTCCTAAGCAACATGTCACGCCAAACTACATATCTAAGTGTAGAAGATTTCTGCAAAGCAGACTATTCAAGACTATTGGCTTTTTCAAAACGGTCCTAAGCTCTCGGACATGAGGATGACAAGGACTTAAGAGTTTACAAGTCAGGTTATGACTATATGCATGGTTACCTCGACAAAACCAGTTTTTCTTTTATAATTTTTTTTAAATTTCCGTTAAATATTGATTGAAACATTCACTATTTCTCAAAGCTATGAAAATTTTCAAGATTAAGAGGTTCCTGAGTGAGCGGCTCCAATAAAAAAAGTTGCAAAAAAAAATTTTTTTTTTGCGTTTGTCGCATTTGTGGAGGCAGATCAAAAAACTTTTTCTAAAAATGTGTGTTTTATTAATATCTTGGACAAGTTCGTAAGTCAGCCAAATCCGACACATGGTTAAGAAACTGCTTTATACTAGAAAAAAGTCTGTTTTGTAGATCCGTTATAACGGCCGTTTGGATATTAATATTTTTAAAAACTTCATAATTTAGAAACTTTGAAACCTTTTTTATTAATTACTTTAAAAAAATAGACCTCTGCAGTTGGAGGTTTCTGAGTGAGCGGCTCCAACAAAAAAGCTTGTAAAACACAAAATTCGTTTGAATCAACCGGCAATATCACGGTTGCTTTTGTGGAGCCAGATCGAAAAACATTTTTTTAAAAATGTGTGGTTTATAAATATCTTGGACAAGTTCGTAAATCAGCAAAATCCAACACATAATTAAGAAACTAGAGGCTTTATACTAGAAAAAAAAAGTTTTTTAAATCCGTTATAACGGCCGTTTGGATACTAATATTTTTATAAATTTCATAAATTTAGAAGCTGTGGAAACATTTTAATCCGTTCCTTATAAATATAAACCTCTGCAGTTAGAGGTGTTTGACTTGTCGGCTTCAACAAAAAAGTTTGCAACAATCCCCAACAACAACAATTTGCAAAAACCTTAAATAAAAAGATTTGAATAGAAGAAATAATTTTGTTTTTTCTTAGAAATAAACTATTTTGATATTTTGCAGTAGTTGCACGACATAGGATATAGAGTAGTTTTGCCATGTGTTTTTCATATAGTGTCATAAATTGTCACACATATGTTCTGTGGTAGATTTGGTATTTGTTTGTTGCAAAATTGGATAGATGTAGTTTTGCTTATAAGTAGCTAATTTTCTTTTTCAAATTTGTTCGATATCTGTTTGTAATTAGTTTGTTTTGTTTAAACTAATCTGATACATCAGATTTTACTTGTACACAAAAGTGTATGATCTCGAAATCTACCTATTTCTAGCGAACATCTTGCCACTCGGATTTTTTAAAAATTGGAATTATTTTTGGAGTTACAGCGGCTTTTGTGACGCGTGAACTAAGCCGATGGGTGGAGTCCTTCGTAGTTCTTTCATATTACATATACATGGATCCATGGATACATGGATTTTTTTGTTTCAGACTACTACAAGGGTGAAAACCACGTCGCGCAGGACGCACCTTTTTCTATAACCACTACACCAGCCTATGATTTTTCGAATTTTTGATTTCTGTTGTATTCTTGAAATGTCAATAAACATTCTGAAAAAATGGATGGTAAAAAAGTTTTTTTAGTTTTTTTTATCTTACTCTAAAAAATGGTTCAAATTTAGGCCTCTAGAACTCTTAAACTTCTATTATTCTTCCTTCTTTGTCTTTTTTTGATATTTTGGCGACGAATCCAACAATAAAAATAATTAAAATTTGGCCTTTTTGGGATACTCGCATTTTAACAATTTATCTTTAGTTTTTAAAATGGATGCTTTAAAAATAATACGTTTTGTCGTTTTATAATTTTGTTTAATTATCGTAAAAGCTCAGAGCCTAAATCATTCATATCGAACAAATGGTTTTGGTGACAAGGTCAATTAATCAAATTAATTATACATAATTCGAACCATTTATTTTACCCAATAGTAACAAAATCCATATGAAAAACATATAAAATTCGAAAGGGTGGTTGGAGAATTATTTCTAAAATTTTTGCTCTAGCTACCAAGCTAGGTCTTAACGTTTCTAAAAAAATTTTATTTTCAAGAACAAGAAATTTTTATCATATATGTTTGTATGGGGAATTCCACGTAAACTTGACAATAAAAATTTTATCTCCGAATTTAAGGGATTGATAGTTCTACCTCAGAAAACAATTTTGGAATTTCTTTTCGATTTTTTGGCCAACCCCCTTGCCATCAGTGACGATCACTAATTTGAAATTTTTTCTTGGAAGACAATCGTCTTCATATTGTAACCAATTTAATTCGTATAAAGATATAAAACATTTTAAAAAAATATCAGTTCGTTAGCATTTTTTCCCGTAGAATACGATAAAAAATTTAAAAAAATGTAATGGTCCAAATACATGTGCAGAATTCTGCATGCAGCGAAATTAGAACATGTGTTGTTATATGAGAGCAATTACATGTAAATTCTGCATGCAGAAAAATTCTGCAAGATATCTCTAATTCTAATTTCGCTGGACAGAGGCAGTGCTACCACAATAAAAAAAACAAAAACTACTTGAAAACTCAGATAAAAATGGATGATTTTGACATTTTGTTTGAAAATGAATTATTTTTTTTATAACTCAAATAAAAATGAATGATATTTTTTTGAAAATGAAATTATTTTTGTAATGATTATTTGTTTATAAAGATATTCAAATATTCTAAATAATCCAAATTATAAAATAATTAAAACTAATATTATTTATTTATTTTATTTATTTATTTATTTACATCTTTTCGTATATTTATTGTAAATAAATAAATTTTTGGAAAGGATTATCGGAAACAGTGGTATATGTAATTTGAACTTAAATTTTAATTTAGACATAAAAGTTTTTACAGGCAACGATTCAATTATTTTCTTCTATCTTTTAATTAAAAAGATAGTTTTCTTTAAATTGGGACAACTTTCACTAATAACTACTTCATAATACGTAAGAACACGAACTGTCATTTTTTCGAAAATGCTGCACGTCAAATATATAAAAATTCTGCACATCTATTTTAGATGCAGATATGCATGCAGCACTGCGTGCAGACTTTCTGCACATGTATTTGGACCATAAGGGTAGTTTTCTCTCTTATTTTGGTGCTTTAAAGTTTAAAATTAATTTTTCGAAATGTATGACAATTTTTTTTTCATTTTTTTATTCTCAAATTTAGTTTAAAATATCAACTTTCAAAAAATTCTTTAAGTAGTATCGATGTGAGCACTAGCAGGCAATGAAGGTAAAAAAGCACAGTTTTCACGTAGGACTAAAACTTTATGATATTTTTCTCGGAAATAGCACCATGTAGGAAAATTTTGCATATAATAATTTTGACTTAGTTTTACGTAAATTACGAGTATATTTTTAGATTTGCCACAGTCATAAATTTAAAAGATCTTGACCGTCATATTGGAGCCGCCATTTTGAATTTTAATAATTTGACACTGGGCTTGAATGCAATGACCGTGATTATCTTATAATACATACTTTGAACTTTAATTTCCGTTTTACAGTACAAGATATAACGTGAAAACTGGTTTTGGAGTCCGTTTTTAACTTCCATCGCCCTCTGGCGCTCACATCGATACTACTTCTATAATGCGACAAGAATTATTTGAAAGTGCATACATATTTTAAAATAAATTAAAAACAAACGTGGCATACATTTCGAAAAATTGATTTTAAACTTTAAAACCCCAAAATAAGGGAGAAAACTAACATAAATTTTTTTTTAAATATTTATATCGTATTCTATGGGAAAACGAACTAATAATTTTTTTAAAAAAATTTATAAGCATTAAATTGTCTACAAAATGGAGACGTTGTCATTCTGGAAAAAAAATTCAAATTTGTGACCGTCACTGACGTCAAGGGGGTTGACCAAAAAATCTAAAAAAAATTCCAAAATTGTTTTCTGATGGAGACTATCAATTCCCAGAATTTGAGAAAAAAATGTTTGTTTGTTCCCGTTTACGTGGAATACCCCATATGTATATATAAAATAATTCCTTAGGACTGTTCTCTTCAATTTATCATATAACATTCAGCTCGTTTAAGATCTCATTAAGATAAATATTTATTTATTTACAATATATAAAATTATGTGTGAAAATTTAATTCTTCACTTTTAAATATAAATGAAACAACATTTAATCCACCGCATCACAAATAATTATATAAAATATGCATATAGACAAGGACATGTTAACATAGTAAATTCATATTTCAGTAATATTTATTTATTACCGCCCGCAATGTTAACATAACTCAAATCTTCACAATGATTTATCGTTACACTTACTTAATGTACACTATTATATTTGTAAAGCCTAGCAATGTACCTTATCAAGGTCGCAGAAAAGAAAATTTTACTTCTTTATTATACTCTTAAGTAAAGTAAACGTTAAACTAACAAAACGAATAATTTATATTTAAATATTTTATTTTATTTTTTGTTAAATCCGCCGAAAGCGGGAAGATTTAATTTTTAAACTTTTTGAGAAATTTGTTTCTATTTTTACAAGAGTTTGGTGTTAACTGATTTATTGTTATTGATTTCTAATATTATAAATAGTAAATAATAAAAATATAAATAAATAAGATAGGAAGTTATTTTGTTCTTGTATTCGAATTTTATTTCTAACAAATAAATTATACTTTGTCTTGAAGACTCCTTGAAAATATATTTTAAAGTTACATGCAATAGGCACCTATGATTATTATTAATAATAATGGTGAATCTGGCGCCAATAAAAATGTTTATGAACTACAAAATTAAGATTGTTTTAAAATTTATTTGTTTTTATAGAAACAGGAAGAATTAGAAAATCATAATAGGAAAGGTGGAGACGAACAAATCTTACTAGATTCCCATTTGAAAACAAATATGGTGGGTAGGTTAACTGATGCAAACTAGATAACAAAAGTTTCAAAGCAAAACGATTGCAAATTTTTCAATAGAAGTATTGAATCTATAATATATAATTGTAATTAATGTAATTCTTTTTTTAACTAACACATTTCCTTTCTCTTATACAAATTTAATTTAATTAAGTTACTTATAATTTCCATTCAAGAATTTTTTTAATAAATCATTTTGAGAAAATTAAAATTACCTTATTCTATTATTAGTATTGAATTTAATTAACTCTAAATATACTCAATTAAATCTTTTAATATAAACGCTATTTACATAATATCAATTTCGTTTCTTAAGAAAAATTATGTAAGATAAATTAAATTTTTATGTTAATTGTCTTAAAATTTTCTTTTTCTATATTTGTTTTTATTTCAGTAAAACTTTCTAGCTTTTATGTCAAGTAACAGATTCTTCGTTTTTATTTGATTATATTTGTCAACTGTTGTTAAATATATTATTATATTAGAGATTTTTATAGTGGATATATTATTTATTATGACATGATATTGATGATAGTCGTTATTATTATTTTATTAGTTGATGTTAATTTGCATTTTTTGTTTGATTTTTTTTATACTTACTATATAATGATTATAAGTATTGACAAGAATTAAAGCTACAAGTATAATGTATACGTACAAAATTGGATAATAAATTTTAATGGTTTTTGATGAAAAAGTATACGGTTGCAGTAACACTAGTAATTACTGCATTGTTGCATTTCAAATCAATGATGTTGTTTTAAAAAAGTATAAGATTAACTTTCAGCATATCGATGCATTCATAAGTGGCTGACCTATATATCGCCACGAGTGGTAAGAATGGTCTAAACCGTCAAACAACAGAGAAATAAAACAAATTAAAAGTCACCGTCCCCTAACATCTACTGATGACATCAGAGTTCATCTGTTAATCCCGGAAAAAAAAGTAAAACGAGTATTGGAGTTTTAAAAAAACTAATGTCCAGAGTCAAAAAAAGTGTGGTAACAAATCAGACAACATCAGGTGAGACTAAAGAGTAAAATGATAAAACGCAAAATGACAGTTCAGTGGAATTAATTCAAACCAAAATTCGCAAACCAAGATCAGAACGGACGGTCAGATGCTATAATAATATCTATATATACTAAAATATCATACGCTTACGGTTTAATGTTCAAAAAGGTAAAGACAATCCGGAACTGAAAGCGCTCGGCGATTTTATCAATAACATAAGGAAGATAGCTACATGAATGCTGCTACTTAAGCAAAAAAGTGAACATTAGTACAAAATTAAAGTGCGCGCAGAACTGGATCTTAAACACTAGACTTGATATCTTTCTGCTATTGCCAGTGAGATATGATATCTCACAAAACTCGTATGCCAAGAGTAGAGACTGGAATAAAATAAAAAGCAAAAAGTTTGAAACAAAAGACGTGTTCGTATAAGTGGGACAAATGGAACGTGGGGAAGGTTTTTAGTATAGATATAATGCCATAAGACAGTGGTTCTTAACCTTTTCGCACTAGCGGCCCCCTTAAAATAAGTTTTTGGCAGTCACGGCCCCCTTATAATAAAATATTCTTGCGGTCATTATATAGAGCTAACTTTATTATAGTTCTGTTTAGTTGTGTCTAACTTAAGGTAAGAATTCATGCATTGAAATGTTCATATATTTATATGAAAAATGAATATAATTTTACTTGATACGAACACGAAATTTTCTAATCGTTCAAAATTTATTTTCTGGTTGGCACTAATAAATTTGATAAATCTTAGTTTCGTGTTCAATTTCGATATTATGAAAAAACTTTAAAAAGATGTCTATGGGTTTGGGCAAAATTAGATAAACGATGGAGGAGCATGTCACCCTAACAATTGTTTTTCTTAATCCTAACTGCCACTGTGTCATTTCGTATGTGTTGCATATAGATTCTCATTATATAGTGATTCAAGAATGATACGCATTACTGTCAATAATTGATTAATAATTATTTATTGAAAAATAACCGCATACACATTCGTATACCTAGATTTAAAAAACGATTTTGATTTGAAAAATTATTTAACATTTAAATTAAAAAAACCTGGCAATATTTTCGCGGACCTACCAATAATTTTCGCGGCCCCCTTGTTAAGAATCACTGCCATAAGATATGAAATTATAAATTTAACTAATTTCTGGAATTCGAAAATTCTGGCGAAGAATAAGCATAATAAACTTTGATACTAAATTGGTATGTTCCAACATTTTGTTTGTCTCAAATTGTGGGAACGACTAACACCCCGAAAAACAGTCAAGGCCTTAGCTCTTAGTAACTCTAGAAAATCAGGTTAGATCGGTTACACTAACCTTACACAAGTTGACAATCAATGATATTAAAAGACCGATCAATAGAATATAGAATAAAAAAAAAGTCCATCTGCAGGTATATCCGCTAGAAATAGGTTGATTTATATAAATAGGTCAGACAGTTTTGTGTACAAATAAAATTAGATGTGTCAGATTAGTTTAAATAAAAAATTTAAGTAGCAACAGAATAATTCAAAAAAATTATCAGTTGTAATTTCCCAAGGGCGGTGATAATTCGAAATAATTTTTTGCCAAAAATTTGGAAAGCAAGTATATTGATAAAAGCACGAGGCGAGAATTATGAGAATTTATCAACGAATGAGGGGAATTCGTTTAGAAAATTTTTTGCCATTTTTCATATCTTTATATATTTTTTATGAATAATATATTGGCCTACTGTGATTTCAGTTAATTATTTCAAAATTAGATTGATAATTTTTAATATCCCAGTAGGCCAGACGTATAAATATTTGTTATTAGTATAATTCAAATGTTATTGGTGAAATTGAATGATGTCATTACATTTTAGAGAATTTCATTGGTTTAAATTAAAATAAAACTAAGGCAAAAAATTTTCAGCCTAATAAATAAATAATAAAATAAAATAATTAACTGATATCACAATAGGCCAACGTATAATCCATAAAAAATATATAAAGAAATGAAAAATGGCAAAAAATTTTCTAAACGAATTCCCCTCGTTCGTTGATAAATTCTCATAATTTTTTGAAAAATTCCTCAAGCAAGTGGTATTGATAAAAGCACGAGGCCTTAAGCCGAGGGCTACTTACTTTCGAAATTTTTGGCATAACGGCTTAGATTATTCAACTTTTAAGGCTCTAGCCGCTTAAATGGTACCCCTATATGCCCAGTTCGCGAGCTTGTCCAAGAGATTATTTGCCACAGAATACACAAAAAATTTTTTTAGTGTAGGTCAAAAATTGCGACCGTGAGAGTGCCGCTAAATTTCGTTATACCTCATATCGTTATATATACATAAATATGTATATAATTTTTTGTTTGTTTTTCCATCTCCGCCGCTTATCATTTATAGCCGTTTGGCAACAAAATTTTTCCGAAATTCCGAGATGACGGACATTGCAATAGAACAGGTAGATTTTTCTATGAAATCTACCTAAAAATAGAGATTTACGTGGTCTAATGTAAGATTGACGATAACGAAAAAGGGTTGCAATGACATCCATTGCTTTAGGTGGCAATGGTGACACCAAAGAGCCGCATTGCCAAAAAGAAAAAAAGTATCCTTCATTAATGCACATTTTTTTTAAAATTCAAAGTTGCATGTTTAGCGTTAATTATAATAAATTAACATCTCTGAATATCCGAAGATACCATGCCAACAAGGGATAAGAATGAAATGCAAATTAAGTTTCTCTGAAAAATTTATGAATCCTGATTTTAAACCTTCGGGGATTAAAGTCATCAGGGAAAACCCACGAAGGTAAGGCATTCCACAGGTGAGAGACTCTGTTGAAAAAGTCACGTTGGAAGGCTACAGTTCTACTTCTAATTATTTGAACTGCAAAGGGATGGGCTGCTATGCTACAGTTGCGCTGGTATGACACGAGAAGTTTGCAGATTTAGGTAAAATCGATTTGATCTCTTTAGACGCTCGTTGATTCATAATATATTTGTAAAAAATAATCAAATCAGCAACATTTCTTCTGTGCTGCAAAGAATCGAGCTTGTTAGTAAGATTTGAGTAGCCAATGAGTTTAATAGCTCTTCGCTGTACAGAATCAAGGCAATTTAGACTACTCAAGGAAGCTCAAACCCATATGTGACAACAGTATTCCATGCAGGGACATATAAATGACTTATAAACCAAAAAAAGCTGTTCGCCATTGAAAAACTTACGACATCGCCTTAATATTTTGAACAACATTCTTAGCCAAATTAAAAATATGAGAATTTCACTTCATATTATCTTCAATTTGAACTCCTACAAGTCTGTCAGACAGTTTTGCTAGTATTGAATTCAACACTAATAGCAATTCCCCCTACTCATAATTGATTTAAGATCAGTGTTAAGAGAATCTATCAATTAGGAGCTACAGACACTAAGCGCTAAGGGTGTATATAATTTAGGTGCTTCATGAGATGATCTTTAGGTGCTATCATCAGAAAAACTATTTGTAGAAGATAAACCGTTGAATCTAACAAATCATTAATATTGATAAAAAAAAGAGTAGGTGACAAAGAGGAACTCCTGCCTTAGTCGAAAAAAGATTCGATAACACACCGTCAACATTGAACAGAAATTTTCGATTAGATATGAAGTTTTGTGTCCAAGATACTCGTTGCTCGTCTAAACCATAGGATCGCAATTTACACATAAGTCCATACTTTGCCACACTTTGCCACATTCACAATTTGCGTTATGCCATACTTTGTCAAATGCCTTGAAAATATCAAGAGCAACACCCAAAGTTCTCAAGCGACTTGCTCTAGACATGAATGATAAAAGAGGGTAAATCTTTTGAAATTCGTATTGTCTCTCATTAAGTCTTTTCAAAGACTTCAAGAAGCTCATTAACTTAAAATTTACATATTTTTCAAATATTTTAGCACCAACAGATAAAATTGAAATGGGTCTGTAATTTGTAGGATCAGTCTTGCTGCCCTTTTTGGAAACTGGCTGTAACACTAGCCATTTTCCATATTTCAGGAAAAATCCCTTTCTAATATGACAAATAAAGGGTTTTAGTGAGGGTTGGTGCTAGCTCCCTAGAAAATGTTTTAAGTATAATTGGACGAATAAAATCAGGGCCTGTTACCTTGTTAGTATTAATTTGTAAAAAAATATCCACCTCGTTTTATAATATTTTATCATTTTATAATATATCTTTACGAATATGTTTATGTTGGAAGCTAGGTTCTTTTAAAGTATAATTTATAGAGAAATAATGCTCAAGCAAATTAGCTATCTCTTTTGGGTCAATGATAGGTACATCTCTATCAACAAGAGGTGGTAAGGAGGATTTACAAAAATTGATTTAGACAGTCTTTGCGGTGTTGTAGAAATTGCACGAACGAGTCGGATGTTTAGCGAATTTTGATGCTTTTTTCCTATTAAATAGATGTTTTTCTTCATCTATTAGCTTACGACATAAATTTTTCTCTTTTCGGTACTGTTGATGGTTTTCATCAGTTTTGTTTTGATTATACTTTCGAAAAGTCTTTTTTTAACTTTTATAGCTTTTTAAATTTATTCGAATAGATTTATAGGTCAGCCTTCGGAATTATCAATTTATTAGGAATAAATCTGCGCATACCATATCGATTATAGTTTCAGAAAAATTTGACGCAGCTATATCTGGTTTTAGACGATACGGCAATAACGTTTCCAAGGCAACCATTTAAAAAAACTTTTAAGTCCTTGCAAATCTGCAGGTTTGTAATCCTAAACATGACGCGGATTCGTTTTAAATTATTTAATTTGTATATTTAGTTGTGTGCAGATAAAATTATGATCTGAACCACCCAATGACTCTGATATTTTAAATTGAACCAAGAATAAATCGTTTGTCAAAAAAAAAATCAAGTAGGTTGCTACTTTGTCTATGAATATCAGGAACATCTGGTTGGCTGGTCTATTATTTAAAAAAAATTATCACAATAAGAGCAAATAACTCAGTCTGTTTACCAAAATCGTCAGTTTTAGAGCTGTGTGTAAGCGATTCTTGATTCTGGACATTAAAATCTCTAATGACTATGTACTTTGCATTCGGATACTTAACCAACCTATCTATCTTTTCAGATAGGTTATGAAATAAATTAAAGTTCTCAGACGAATTAGGCAAACGATAGAGTCCAAAGATAAACAGCGTTTGATTTGGGCAGTTAATCTTCAGTGACACCATATTGTGAAATTTTCTATTTAATTCATATTTATTCAATGTCACATATAGTATAGTATTCCTAATATAAGCACAAACTCCATAATTATAATGTAGAATGAGGATTAAGGTTCATAATTGGGACAAAGGTATCTACTTTTATCTAAGGTCACAGCACTCGCACTGATAATCGTTTCCGTTAAAAAACAAAATATCAGGTTTGATCCTATCAAGATAAAGATGGACTGAATTGAGGTTAACGTTCAATCCTCTTATGTTCGCATAACTAATAGATAGCTTTGCCATTTTAATTGAAAGCGAAACTTTAGTGAAATACAACAATAATACCAAAACTAATAAGATCTAATGTGATAAAATCCGAATTGACTACTTCAACAGCTGGACAAGCTGAAACTAAGTCTAGGTTGACTGCTAAAATCGAAAATTTAAATTATGAATGCGTTAGTAAAATTTTATATAAGAATCATAAACTCATGACGCAAAGACCGGAAACTATACAGAAAGTGAACTATGAAATTTTACAGAATTAACAGTACTACAGGAAAACTATTAATAAAACTATTAAAATAACTAAAGTTATACATATAAATCAAACAAAAATTCAAGTAACAAAAACAAACGTATCTCTGAATTGAAATGTTTTCGTAAAATGTTATTATTATCTATCCCTTATCCTTGAATTAATATGAATTATTTCCAAATAATATTTTAACTTATTTTCTAAACATAATATGGATTGTAAAATTTCTATGGTGTTCCACTTTTATATGATGTTTTAACCAAAAGATTCTTACCTACAAAAAAAAAGAAAAAACAAAAATTATTATTAAGTAAATAGATTTCCTGAAAATAAAGAAAAAAATTTAATCAAAATAATAATATTATAAGAAAAAATAAATAAATTTTTAAAAAATGAAAATAGTTTTTATATAAAAAATGACAGCCACAGAAAAAAACGACTTAGTTTAACTGGTACTTTGATTGAACTGTAAAATAAAATTCTACTTGATCATCGTTAGATTCATTGTTCACAGCTTCATTTGCAAAGATACTCAATATACAGATCAACCTAAATACGCTTTAACGCGTAAAGAAGGGGAACTAGAGTTGAGTGATGAGCTAGAGAACGAAGAAGATCTTGGGAAGAGTTTTCAGATACAGTTGGAGAGTACTAGAGAGCGCTGCGTTTGAGACTGTTAAGTGTTAGGAGCTATTGCAAAATATATAAAGATATTTTGTTATCTAACCATTGCAAAATATATTAGAGAAACCTGTAAAAGCGGTACGCAGTGATTTTATGAACCGAAAACATTACCCGCTTGTATCAATAACCAAATATATAAAATACACCAATTGAGCACGAATGAGAAATTCGAATAAGTATTCCAATTATTGATTTAATAATTTTTGGCATTTGAAAATTCTGGTGACGAAAAAGAAAAATAAACTTTGATACTTAATTGGCATGTCACATCATTCTGTTCTTTATAAATCGAGGGGATGTTTACCTTTCTGAGAACATTTAAGCCGGGCCCTTAAGATATTAGTAACTCTAGAAAACTACATTAGCTCGGTTACACCAACCTTAAAGTTTGGAAATTGGTACAAGCCAGTATTTATTGATACATCCTAGCCAGAGTGCTAGACGAAGTTTATCTTTACCTATACGGCAAGCTTTGGATACGACACATATCCTAAGCAATATAAGCTTCAACTCCTTATTGTTTGACTTAAAGGTGACAAGCCAACAGAAAATTCATCATCGAACGTTTTAATAATTATCAGTAGTCGAGTCCAGCAACATATTAAAGATGGGTAGGGGTTTTACGAACATTAGTTTGTTTAAGGTCAAAGGACGAAAAGCCCTTAATTGTACCAACTGGAAGAAAATTCTAAAATTCCGCTAAGCATAAAAGTTATCTTTAAAGGAGTGGAAGAATTTTAACAAAACGTCCTATCAAATCACATCGCTTCGCATATGTTGTGGCTTGAAAAGATGTCAGAGGAGAAACAACATCTCAAAGTATATCAGAATCGATCAATGAGAAAACTTAATAAACGAAGCTGACGTTAGATTATAGGAAGAAACTGTACATATCATATCAACAAAGTAATTAAATGGATGAAATGCACCCACTGCATCAACTCTTGGTGAACCTACAAATTGCATTTAATTCAATCGGCAAAGGCGTCATCTGAAAAATGATCGAAAACAAAAAAACAAAACCATTGATGGAACAACGAAACCAAAAATCATAAATCTTGAAGGGTGGCGATGTAGCAAACATCAAGATTTCGTGATAAACAGAAAAACAATTGAGTTAGTGAACATTATCTAAAGACGTTGACCAACATAACGCCACTAAAAACCCAACACAATTTATATTACTCTTTAAAATGTAATATACAAAATAAATTCTAAAAATAAATTGATCATAAATTAAAAAAAAAAAAATTATCACATTTCAATGGCTTTATAAGCTACAATATCAATTTACCATTAGCTCCACTAAAACTTATTAACAAAACCAAAGAACTTAGTAAATTTTAATACAAAAAGATTTGAAATCATTTAAAAGAAAACAAAAAAATTCAATTTTATTATTATGTTAACGCGTTGATTATTTGATTAATGATCTATTATTTATCATAAATGTTTGAATTACAAACTAAAAGAACTACATTATATCAATATTTAACACTTTGGGTGGTTTCAATTAAAACAAATATCGATATTATAAATTTAATATATACCTCCAGTATCTTACAAATGGTTTGGTTTGATAATAATATTTTATTTTCAGTTATTGAACCCGTCATTAAAATAAAAAAATATGTAAACTTTTATATCTATGCCAAGGATTTTTAAAATTATTCATTTTGTAAAGAGATCATTGAGATACCTAGATATAAAGAAGCTTCAACGGTTTTTGTACTGATTAAAATAAAAACGGAAATTGCGTGTATCACGCCAATAAATAAAAAATGATATTAAATTAAAAAACAAAACGTCTGCGGTGATTTTTTTTTATTAATTTTTAACAAAAATGCAAATATTTGCAAATATATTTTAGATAAACCGCAAAAACCGTGAACGATGTTGTAGGCGCCAAATTTATCGTAAATAAAAAATATTATTAAGAAAATTCAAGAATATTTATATTTTATTCCAATCAGTAGAATTAATGGAGAAAATTTATAAATGTATCTTCAAGAAAAGTTTTTGCTTTTGGACAAAGTTGAAAGTTGAAATTAATTTTCATTTGATAAAGAAATCACGGTACCTATAAAGTATTGCAATATTTAATGTAGGAACTGATTAGTTGGATTTTTATCACTGTAGAGAGAGTAAATATTTGTTGTAATTCGCATATTGTTATAAGACATCGCATTATCGAAATTAAAATCAGAATTTAATTAACACGAAACGTATATCGATTCATCAACGTTACATTTCCCCAGCATCAGTCCACCTCCACGAACCCACACAAAAAATTAAACCAAAAATTTATCATTTCATATTATTTTTTGTATATTGAGCAAAACAAAAGTTTTGGTTGATATTACATTAACCAAACGTCAGTAACATCACGAAACACATACTATTATGAATTTTTAAAAATTAAAAATAAAAGTCTTCCGAAGCTTATAGTATTTTATTGTGTTATTGTTAAATGATACACATTTTTGATTTTTTAAGCAAAAGATTACAAATCGCTAATTTGCAAGAGATTAAAATTCATTAAACACGGACCCAATACAACGTTTTATCCTTCCGACAGACTAGCATGTATTAATTTAAATTGAATTATTTTAAAACTAAGTGATAAAAAAAAGAATAGTAACAAAACCTTTAATTTTATTTTTTCAAACAATTAAATAAATTCCAATTCCAAACAGTTAAATAAATTTTATTCAATTCTAAAACCTATTTGATTGTATGATATTTTGAAAATGAAATGATCTACAATAAAAGACAACAAATTTTATACTAATGAGAAACCAAAAAACAATCATATGAAAAATGAATTTTTTCACATTGGAAATTTAATTCAAATGAAATCATAATAACCATTGCCTTTTTTTATTATTCGAGAGAAGAACATGCGTATTAGTTTGAATTTTCTGTTTTTTATATATGTAATTTTAAATGAAAGCGAAATTGTTTTTTAACACAGCAGAATTAAAATGTTTATAAAATAAAATATTAAAAAAAAATTCAGGGTTCAATGCAATCAAATAAATTGTTTTATTGTTTTGCGCTGATTCGCGCAACAGAATAAAATTGACAGCTTTTTATTTTATTCTGTTAAGATTAATAACGTACACAAGTATGGTTTAAAAGGAAACTAATAAACCTTTTGTTCTAGGATTCGGGAGTGTAAAATTATTTTAAACGAGTAAACTATAATATTTTCATATTATCAAATATACGAAATAAAATTCTTCATCTCGCAGTGAACCTTGGTAAAGCAGCAGTTAATTGGTATATTTTTACTACCTCAAGTTTAAAGCAAAAAAAGAAAAGGAATTTGATTTCTTAATAACAAGTGTTGGTTGTTATACCGCACGTCTTCAACTAAATAATTAATCACTTGTATAACTTTCAATACATAATAACAATTTAATTATTTAATCGAATCATGAATGAAATTAATAAAAATTAGTATGGATTTGATTATCCAAATAAAACGTAAAAAGAATCTAATCAAAAACCGCAAAGTTACGTTGACAAAAAAACTTCCATTCATTGATGAAATTATGATTTAATTAATAAGTTTTAAAAAAATTAAAATTCTACAAAGTTTCCAATAAATCTAATCAAAATTTCTATCGAGTTCATAAACTTTAATCAAGGTCTCTATATCGATTTCAATTCAAAAACTAAAACAAAAGTATTATGAATCAGAATTTATTTTGCTAGTGCCTGCTATGAGGGTAGGTTGATAAGTTTTAGGAATACGATTTTTGTTGTTTTGGTTACTAATATGCTTTATGTATGACGATTGCTTATCAGCTGAGCCTTGTGCATATGATATTGGTTTGAATTTTCGAACCCCATATACCTATATCAAAGAATAGCATATTAGAACATATTAAACTTATTGTATCTAAAAATTTAATTTAGAATTTTTAATTATTCTATGTGCATGTTATTTTATACAAATATTTTATACAAAGTATGATCCAGGTGCCAACTTAAAATTAACATATCAATTGTCTGAACTTGTTTGGTAATGTGTCATACTATTTATAGTGGTGAAACATCTTTTTCTATGAAATCATGTCATTGTTATTTTTGTATTTTCTTTTGAATATTTGAAAATAAAAAATTCGCAGAATGAATCGATATTTTAGTTAAACATATAGGGTACCCTGGTGTATAAACGGACTACACTAATATTAAAAAATCCGGGCGTTACGAATCAGAAACTAAGATCAGAAAGATGGTCGGAGAAGGAGAGAATTACCTCTGCTTACTTTTTTTATTTTCTTGTATTTATTGTTTTAAGTAGTTTTTAGTTGTTGCGTTTTTTTCTTAACTTTCTTAAGTGTTTGAACCTGTTTATAAATACGATCCAGTTTGTCCAATAAGTGTTTTTTGCAAACACAAATTTCAATAACTAAAAATATTCTTCGTTTTGTGGTTTGGAGCTTAATAGGATAACTAAGATTATGTCCTAAAGCAAAGTTACTTCAATGTAATGATAAAATTATTATTTGTTATTTGTAAAATAATGCTGCTATTCATCATTCAATCAGCAAGTAGTTTATTATAAACACATAAAAAATACATAATCATTAATTGAAAATCCACAATCCAATCATAAATCAACTTCAAAATTAATTTCAAATAAAAAATAAAAACTGAACGAAGGTAAGGATTGTAAATCATTATTTTATATCTTAGTTTTAATTATTCCATAGTTCCACAATAAGATATTACAGCATTAAAAAATTACATTTGTGTATGTACTACTATAATTATAAAGAAGGAGTCATGTCATTATTAAAATTTAATTTTATTACGGAATTAATTTATTTAAAACAAATTTATTACATCTTTTGGTGTAAATCATTTTAAAAATAAATAATTTAATGGATCGATCATAAAGAATTATTTTGAAAACATAAGTAATTATTAAATATGATTTCGCAAAAAAACATTAAAAAACTGTACGATATTATTAAAGTAAATAAATTATTATAACAAAGGTAACAAGTTTATATATATGTAATATATTTCAATCTGTCAATATATAAAAATATATGACGATGTATTATGACTATTGATAAATTATGGGTTTTAATTTTATGACTTCATAAAATACTGTAATAGACATTGAAAGGGTATCGAGAATACGTGTGGGCATGTTCTATGTTGATATTAAACAAAAAAAAAATATTGGTGATGCTGATGCAAAGGCTGACAACACCATAGCTTTAACATTAATAACTTACTGTTGTTATAGATTTCGCGTAGTTCTTACTATACAAATCAGGTGCTCCGCAGGCCCCTACCACTTTGCAAATTATCGCTCAAAAGATTATCAGTTCCTTTTCCTATAAATCTCCATTCTTTGCTAAAGTTTCATCAAAATTAGTTCATTAAAGAAAGCTGTAGTAACCCAACAAAAAAAAAATGTTATCGGAAGTGACAAACCGGAAGTTGGAATGCAGAACTGTTGCAAATTATCCTCTAAGAATTTTTACCAAGTCTAATCAAAATTATCAGGACTGGAACTGATGCTATTGAAGTTTAAAATAAACCGGTATACCCGGAAGACCTAAAATCACGTACCCCAATATCGTTCAAAAACTAACCATATCTTTGTCATTCATATTTTCATATTTTGTCAAAATCTCATTAATGAACGAAGTTTATATGCTCCCAACAAACTTTAAAAACAAAGTGAGAAAAGTCAGCAGTTGTATGGTGGACCTCCCGCCACTTTGGTTGATATCTTCCAAAAGATGATCATTATCTTATTACACTAATTGAAACTTTTGCAATAAGTTTCATCATAATCACTTCATTATTGCAGGCTGTAGTGTGAATAAAAACAGTGAAAAATATTAAAAAATTGAAAAAATTTTTTTTACGGGAAGTGAAAAACCGGAAGTGCGGAACGCGGAACAACCGGAATGCGGAACTTTTGTGAGCCGTACTAAATGCTTATGTATGTACCAAATTTCATCCAATTCGATTATCAGGTACATATGTTATTGAGTTTAAAAAAAAAACAGGTGCTCGAGAGACCCTCCCTCACTTTGTTGGATATCGTTTAAAAACTAATCAGCTTCTTGTCCTAGATATTTGCATCTTTTTCAAAGTGTCATCAAAATTCATTCACGAAAGAATGCTCCCAACACAAATTAAAAACATAGTGAAAAAACCTGTTGTATGGTGAACCCCCAACCCTTTGTTCTATGTGCCCCAAAAGCTAATGAAATATTTTTTAGAAATATTGACATCTTTTACTAACGTTTCACGAAAATCGGTTTGCAACTGGTGGTTACAGTAGGGATAAACATTAAAAAAAAATTTTTAACGGGAAGTGACAAACCGAATGTTGGTATGCAGAAATATTGGAAACAGTACTAAAACCTTATATACCAAGTCTCAATAAGATCAAAAGCCAATATTAGAGCTACCGGCATTTTGTCAAGTTTTGAAATGAATCCAGATCTCCCATTGAAAAGTTATCCTGGATCATGTAACAAAGTTTAATCAAGATCCCATGCGGTTTTGTCACCCCCACAATCCATCCGTTAAATACGGTAAATATTCTTACACGACTTGATTACCAAAGTCCAGATATCAGTTCGAGATAATGTGTGAGATAATGTATGTCTTCAAACATATGATGGTTGCCAAGGATCTTGGGATACTGGTGTTCATTTCAAACCCAGTGCTGTATAGACAACTCAAAAGTTGCAAATGCAAATGCATACTTGGATGGATTTACGCTTATAGAATCATCAAAAAATGCAATTTATAAAATAAAAGTGTTCTGACACCGCAAAACCGAAGATATTAGTGCCATGTTCTAACGGTATGCATTTGGCTTTTCTACCCCGCAGGATCAAAGTGATCACTAGCGGTGAAGTTTCTTCATCTACTTTTAAAAAGAATGGGTAAGGTTCTACTTCTGCTCTGCAATGCACACAAACAGAACTAACTTTTCTCTAAAAAAAATCAATTATGCATAGGTTCGAGAAACGAAGTCGATCCAGAAACTTGAAATTATTATGTCTAGGAAGAATCAGAAAACGCTAAACAAGAAACCTGACATGGCCAGTAAAATTACAAACCATACTGAACAGCGTGCGAAAAATAAAATATTTATCAACTAACAAACATACACAACTGAGGTAGGATTAAGACCAAGAACTGCAGTCCTTTTAAAAAAAAACTTGAAGTTTTTCTTTCAACTGTGTAAATCAAACTCAACATCATCTCCATAGGAAAGTTTGCCTGGTATATCATCAATAAGGGTAAGCTAGCTGATTCAGCATTACCACAATAATTGCTACAAACTCTTCAAAATGGGTGATTGTTATGAAGTTGTTGTCCTTGAAATGATTCATCCGTCGGAAAAATTATTTTTTTATCACCGCTATCGATTTAACTTATCGTCTTTCTTTACTTACTTTTCCCAACCCTGTTTTCAGTGGACTTGTTTCCTTCTATTGCTGTCTCAGTTTTATATGATTTTGTTCATCATAATTTTTAGATTGTACATTTTGAATTTTGATCCTTGTACATTTTGAATTTTGAAAGGTCAGGTCAGTCGATTGGAATCAGTTTTTGGAGCCATTTCGTGAACACTCCAAACGCTTGAATTTCACTTAGCTTAATTAAGACTAAATAATTCTAGTCAAATTTATAGGCATTTTTTTAATGCGGGTTGTATATTGATTAATTAGTTTAATTTTTGGAATTAGATTAATTGGAATGAGGGCAGTGAGGATTACTGAGACCGGGATGATTAAATCTCACCTAGGATTCGAGAAGTGAAACCAATAAGTTGAGTAATATATTTTTTTAAGTAGTAAATTTTTCCCCACGCTAACCGCACTTTAGCCGGCCGTCAAACTATAGTCTCAACACAAAAAGTAGCACTTGAACTCCTAATTAAATAATGTACTATTTTTTTTCCTTTTTGCTTAATATAAAGCGTAAAGTAGGTAGAAGACTCTAAAGCGTAGATAAGGCATAGAAAATTATAAACATTAGTAAAATATAATATGGCAATTGTTTTTTTTGTAAATGTACTGAAAATGTTACTTATTAAAATAGAATTAGGAAGGTTAAACTCTGGTTTGTGCTGAACTGGGGGAGATTACTTCTCGAACACACATGGCTGCAGCACATCGGAATGAAACCTCACGCAGTTCTCCTATTGCTTCCTGTTAGTGACATCACTAACAGGATCACTGTTCATTACATCATGATAACGGTAATCGTAACGTGTAGGACAGTAGCGACTTTGATGTAAAGGGTCATCAGTCTTTGCTAATGTTTTTGTATGCTAACAGCTAAACCAAAATGCTCAGACATTCTATAAGGAGCACTGAAAAGGTGTCTTGGTATACACAAATTCTCTAGGTTCAATTTGTAGAACATACGCTTTCAATAGCAGTAAAACTTCACACATTTTTACAAATCTATTTCGCAGACTCAACATCACTGAACCTGGAAGAATCAAAAAGTGAAAACGGTGGTTCTCTGATTCCTGCAACAATAAAAATTGCAGACCAACTATTTAACCCAAAATTCACTCCAAACAGAATGAAGTGAAAGATCGAATTGTTTCAGCCCTACAAATTACCGAGAATGTATTCCTTCGAATCATGTTGTACAAGATATGGAGTTTTAATATATAGAAACTTAAAACGTTTTCATACTCAAACCAGGAGTGAAACCAAACGAGGTTAAACTATAAAGAAGATGCTGAAACATGATTACAGGCATTGCAAGTCGTTAAGGATATTAGAAGCAGTTGCATGTATATTTCTGATCCTTCGATAATCCAGGTTATAATACAAATGAGCACAAAGAAAAATCGCAAAATGCTGAGTCAAAAAATAACGGCCACACTAGGGAACTTGTCGGTAACTGTCTCTGCCTTTAAAGGCTACTCCTAAGATGTTACGAAGCAGTTGTTTCTAAAGTAATTTCATTAGCGTTGAAAAGACATTTTATCGATTCGACGCTAGCGATATAATTTTTATCTTTCTCTCCATATTGAACAATTAGTTCAATGGGTTTTTTGTCACATTTTTTTCTCTTGCGTTTTCATTATTTTTTCCTGATATTTTTTCCTGGTAAAAGTCTGCCAATTCTGATATAAAATGTGTGACAATTCAGATCGTGAATATCCTCCACACATATGATTTATAATTTGAGATTTTATAGTTCAATTAAATTTAATTAAAATTTATAGTTTAATTAAATTGTCAAATACTTTATTAAATTAAAAATTACAGAGAAAAAAAATTCGTATATGTTTGTTTTGTTACTTAAAATTCGGTGGCTGAAAAAACCTATCGGTTTTTCTAATTTTTTTTTGGAAAATTGTAAATTAAGGAAAAAATAATCAAGGAAAAGGGATATACTAATAATTCTTTTGGTGTTTGCAATTTGTCTATACATTGAATGCAAAAAAAATTTGAATATGGTTATGTCTCCCGATTTTCATTATTCATTTAAAAAAAATTAATTAAATTGAAAATTATAACATATTCAACACAGCAGTTAAACAAATCAACTTAACTAAGAAGAAATCAAAATCTTGATTTTATCTATTTTGATGTACCATATTTGTACTGATGGTGTTGCATAGCGAAAATAAACGGATATTCATTGAAATAAATCAGGATCAACAACCTTTTAATTGAAGTTTGATACTATTTTGTTTTCAAATCATATGAGGATACGACGGGGAGATTTATATTGGACAATAAAGAGGGCATTAGACAACAAACAGCCAACTTTTGAATACTTTTATTACATTGAGAAAAATAAGACTCGTCGTCATCGGTATCGTTTGAAGGTGATATAATGGATCTTGATCAATTAATTCTACAGTAAAAAGAGGAACGACAGATTGTATACTTTTATTTCTATACTTGAATTTTTTGTAACATCTAACTAATAGAAAGAAAAGTTTTGCATCAGTTTAAATAATTCTTATAAAGACAATCGCATGGACAATAGGCGCAACGATTTCTACTATATTACATTATTGTTATTGCTCAAAATTCGGTGCAATTGGCGCAACAATTTTAGTGCATTAATTCTCTATTCAAATTCAGGGGCGAGATGGAGAAGTGGTTAAGACGACAACTTCTCTTCACAAGATCTGGAATCCGTCCGTCCTGACAAGAAAGATGTCCTGTCAAAGCAACGAATGTTTAATGTATGTGTCAAGTCAGTACTGCTGTATGGATGTGAAACATGAAAGCAAACAAGAAAGATCCCCAACCAACTACAGGTGTTTGTGAACAAATGCCTAAGACGACTGATTAAACTTATTTTTTTTAAATGTAAAAATTATATATGATGTGGTGTATGGAATGGTCGTGGTTCCTCCGATTCTTGGCTTTTTTGAATCCGTCTTCTTGTGAAATTTTTGCATGCAATTCAGCATAATGTACTGAGGAAAGATATAATCGAATTCACAGACTGCGTTAGTCGGAAATTTAAAATTGAAGGGCGCACAATTCCTCTAATGTTTCGGATAGTGATTTTGCTATCAGGAATGCATATAGTGTTTATTACAAAGAGTACTTTTTTGTAGCAAACGGCAGCTCGTTCAAGAACTTTAACCTGCCAATGTTAACGAAAACCTCAACATTTTCTCAGATTTACAGCACGAAATCAATGCCTGTTACTCTTTAGACTGTATGACAGAAGAGACCTGATCTGGACTGACCTTTTCCTATCAAGTGTTTAGATAAAAACCAGAAACGATATTGAGAGTAACAGATCTCGTAAACCAACCGGAATACTATTGCAATAAAACAAACGGTAGAGCTAGGCAATTATATAACACAATTCCAAACTGGATCTTTCATTATTGTCAAATATGATGTCTTAGGGGTGGTGGAAGATGAACTTAATCCAGTCAACGGTAGCACTTAGTTATGAAATATTTGTTATGAAATATTTAACATTTTAGTTATGAAATATTCGTTGGTAATATCGCGCTATTGCTTGATTGAAGAAATGAAAAAATTTGATCCATACATTGTTTCGGCACATACTGGAATTTCAACTACACAACACTTTTTATTTAAAAAATCTACATTTAAAAGGTGTAAAGCGAAATCGTATTCACTGATTTCAGCTTACGAAAATATTTGTGTTCTTATATCATAATTTATTATTAAGCAATTAATTTATTAGTTCCATTTTGATTGAAGAATAAAATTATTATTTTCGAACATTTATTTATGATGCCCTTAAGTCATAAAATTAAGATTGTGTTAAAAATTACAAGAAAATATTTTTCTTGATCTTATCTACTAAATCGCAAAGAGAAATTAAGAAATTGACATTGATGTGTAATCATAAAAAACCTATAAACAACTAAGATCTAGCAAACCAAATGATGCTCTTAAAATTAGTTAGCCTAACACTTGATTGGAACACTCAGTGGAACACTTGATTTTATTCAAAAGAAATTAAGTGTCGTACCTTAATTTTTGTAATATCGATACTTTTAATAAAATTGTTACTTTTTCATACATTAAAAACTTTGCAAATGTAACATCACAAAAATACAAATGCACGTTCGCTACATAAATGAATAACTTAATTACTTTTATTTAAATATTCAAGAACAACATTTAAAAATAATTAAGATTTTATTTATAAAGGTTATGTTAAGACAAAATAGCCACATGTAGTCTCTGTAATTAAAATGTAAAATTTTGAAAAATTTTAATTGAGAAAATGGAATGGATAAAACCTTTGTCTGTTTCTCATATATTTTTTTTAGCAATTTGAAGAAGATTTTTGCGAACTGGACAGTAACCACAACCGAAAAGAGAATCATATCAACATTCCAGAGGAAGTTCAAATAAACTATAAATATGAATGTTTCAGGTAAAGCTGATGAAAATCAGTCTAGATTTAGCATGATGGAATCCAATGCGCGACAGCGAGAGATAAAGATATACTTGATTGATTGATTAAATTATGGGTAATGATGTAGCACAGCATTTTTTCTCACATGATCCCCTCTTGATCAAGAAGCATTGAATATGAAATTTATGATGGAGTGGAAACCTATTATTTATTCCAATGTAATACATATTTCAGTTTATTTTATGACTTGTTCCAAATCTTCCAAAATTTCATTTATTTTCTTATTCTTATTTCGCATAATCTGCATGTACTTATAAACTTTGTAAAAACAAGTGAGAAAAATAAGATTTATATCTATGTCGAACATATACGATTTAAATAGTTTTCACTTTCATTTTAAACAAAATTTATGGAAATTTTAACATTTTGATAGATTTTTATCAAACTAACAAGAGCGTTGAGATGCTCGTTATATTTCTTCTTTTTTGTGTTAAATTTTTATTTATGCATACAATTTTCATCAGTCTGTTTAAAATAGTATTATTTTATCAAAGGTTTTGAAAGGATATTAATCGCAATGAGACAAAAATAAAATTTATTTTTATAAAATAAATAAATGAATTTAAAACTACTTATCAATCCTTTAATTAGAGGAATAAATCAAGTTGTAAGAAATAAGATTCTACAATTCAGAAATGTTTGAGATCTAAAGATTGTATTGTATCGCGCACAGTGGTTTGTTTGAATATAATATCAATATTTATCCGTTAGTAATTAAGAGAGAATTATTGACGGTTTGAATATTTTTCAGGGTGGTGTTGTTATAAAAAAATGTCAAACGATTTTATCAAATGACAGTTGAAAACACATTGAAGCAGAAAAATTTACAAATCAATAGAAATATCTGTTTAATGCATTACACAAATACTAAACTACCTTAAAAAACAACAAACGATAGTATGTTGTAATAAATGTGACGATTTGATTGTAAGATAAAGATAAGACAAATGTACTTCCGAATAAAGCAACACCAAACAGAAGGACATGTAATGACAGATTCAGATTAGCTTTCAAATTTTTCTGTTTTTAAACATAAAGAAATGAGAAAGAATTTGGGAATTTTACATCAATAAAATCGTTCTTTTAAGGCGGCTAATGTTAAACTTAGTATGTGAAAATACTAAAAAATATTCTTAGTACAGAGAACAATAGGAGCACTAAAGATATGGCTTTAAACTTCATTCCCCCTGGCAAGACGAGAAGTAGTACCGAAGCCAACCGTAGACAGTAAAAAGTCAGTCAAGACTACTGATCGACCCAATACGAGATATAGTCGAGTCAAATTAGTTTCCAAATCCTTAAAACTTCTAAGTCCTCAGGGACAGGTCCGACTTTGATGATTTTTTATTAAATGCTAGTTTTTATATATTATTTGAAATCAGAAACATAACAATGTGCGCAATTAAATATTTATATTGTTTAAACAAAATAAACAAAATTTATGAACAAATTATTTTTTTACAAAATTTATGCAATAAAAGCTCAAAGCTCAAGTTAAGCTCAAATTTATAGAAAATTTCATTTAATAGAAACATAAAAATGTGGTATTATAAGAGTAGCAATATATCGTTGGAAGAATACCGGCACAAGTTAAAAATTATGAATATTGACTTTTCTGCATAAAATGATCGTAATATCGTCAAATTTTTATGTGGTAAAGTGTCACAATTTAACCTCACTCGCTTTTTCAGGGCTTCATAATTAAATTACAATTTGATTAGAATTTTTGATTTTTATTTTCAGTTGTGTATTCTTCCAACGTAGCGATATGTACGCGCTATGTCTAACTGGTGTATGCACTGGTGTATGTCACTAACCCAACAAACACTGTGGCGGCCCAATGCTAGCACAATGCGTTCACGCGCTTCATAGCATGTTGTCACTTGGACGTCCAAATGCATTCGCATATTGCTATCATAGTTTCATCATAGCGTGACAGCAGGTGTGGTGGCAAAATGTACGCATTTGCTCTTTATTTTGTGGCCATTATAACGAGTTTCAATTCGTTTTTTATTATTAATTTTGGTATAGTAATAATAAAAAACGAATTTTATTTAATGACATAAGAATAATAAATTCAAAGAACAAAAAATGGAGAGTGAAACAGTAGTTCAACATTTTCTTATATGACTGGTTTCATTTAACTTTTTATGTCTATAATATGCCTTTCGTAATAACAAATTGATAAATTTTATTTTCATCTAAAATTATGTGCGAAAGAAATTATTTTGTGAAAGTAATGAAAAAATACACAAAAAACAAACGGGCTCTTTAATTAAATAATTAGTTTTAGTGATTCAAAAAAATTATTATATATACGTACTTATTTAATATTTTTTGTTTGTCGTTTCTCATGTCGGTTGACTAATTTTAAATTTATTTTTATATAATATTAAGAAAATTGTGAAAAATTAATATTATTTTTCATATGTAATGTAAGCCAAATATTTAAATTTTCTGAATTCTGATTTTTTTCATTTAAATTGTATCATTAAAAAAATGGCGAAAAATGGACGCCACATTAACAAATGCAATCACACACATACATTTTCATTTTAAAACTTCGAAAAACGTCCGCATCCTTCATTTGTGGCAATGACGTTGCCAAAAATCTTTTTAAACACTTTGGCGGCACAATGTGGTCACGTGCGTCATGACATGTTCTCAATTGGATGTCCAAGTGCATCTGCATGTGGTTATCATAGTGCCATCATATTGTAACGACACGGAATGGAGAAAAGGTACGCACAACGAGCGCATAGTGAAGGCATAAAGTGTTAGCACGCCATGGCAATTCCATGACGCACGCGGTGTTTGTTAGGAATATATATACATACACGTTTTCCGTTCCGAATTCTTTGAACCTTGACCGATTAACGTGAAATTTGGTGAGTAGTTTAAGGATGACTCAAGGAACAAAAGTTGCATAGCGCTGATATGCGCTTTTACTCTGGGGTGAATTCCACCCCTTCTCGAGGGTGGAATATTTTCTCTCAAAATAGCCTCAAAAATAGATAAAATAACACATTTTAAGTATAAAAAGGTTTTTTCGATAGATCGATATTTTTCGAGTTATTCACGATTGAAAACTAATATTGTTCGTTGAAAAATGCATGGTTTTTGACAGTTTTTCAAAACTAACTCATAAAGTAAGCGTTCTCTCAACAACTTTGTAATCAACAAAGATGAAACATAAAAAAATGAAGAGATAGTTGTTTTTATGAGTATTGTTGCTCCAAAATGAAGTAAGTTATGATGGCTCAAAGACGAGATTTTTTTTAACGACTTTGTTCGAAGAATTCTACATTAAACAACGGAAAGTCGATGCATCTCTCGGCAAAAACTTTCATATTTTTCTTGTAATGATTGGAAAGACCTTTGAAATTTTCAATTCGTTTGCATTAAGAAAAAGCACGTTACGATACAAAAACGGTGGGCAACTTAATCAAAATAGAAACTTAGCGTTAAAATCTCAGCCATTCCCAATATAATTTATATTGACCATTACCCATTTACAACTAGTTCTATTTAGTGTTACGTGATCCAGAAGTTTTGCTAGATTATAATACGTATTTTCCGAAAAAAGTTTGATAATAGTGAAAAATATATTATATACTCTAAAACTAAAAAATGACACTAGTAGGTAAAAGAACAGGGCCACCTTTCACAGCCTCTCTTTACTTACGGTAACAAGAAACCTGTGTGTAGCAGAGGTGAGCGTCTATCACGACATAGTAGGGTCAGACTTGATGGCCAGAATGTTCACCATACAACACATGGTGCTTTAAATTTATGCGGCAAAGCCAAAGGAAAGCCAAAAATTATTTCAGTTTATCAGATTTTCAGTAGTTTTAATACCTTTGAGTATCAGTCAAGATAGGCGAGGGAGGTACTCGACGAAGGTTCAGGAGCTGATGGAGTTCTGAAACATACGATAGAAAACCTTATTAACGCTTTCTAGATAAAAGTTGTACACGTACAGGAAAGGTGCGCATTAGGCAGAATACATAACCAGGGCGAGAAAATTATGGGAGGTTCATGACACATTATTTGTGTTAAAACATATGCTAAAGAGGTGTCTTCTGGCTTTACAAATCCCTCAAAGAGTGAACAGTTTAGTCATAATTCCTGGCAAAGGGTTAGAAGATGCTAAACAACACCGGACGAGAATTTTTAAAGTAATTTGACACTTGAGCAATATCTACTGCCACCAAGAATGGCACACGATTCCATACCATGGAAAAGTTAGTACGCTTACAGAACGTATGGATCCACAGAAATTAATCTCTTCAAGTTATTCCAAAAAAATTGAACTTTTCACAAGACACCATATGTAGCGCTCGGAAATTTTCACATGTGAAAAGTATCACATGGAGGTGTATGGTAATGTGTCAATACCTCCCGGCAACTAAATCCGGACATAGTAAAACCAACCTGGATACATTAGGTCTGCAGGTAGGCATCACTAAAGTGAAGTGTGGTTGTGAATAAAATTCTGACTATATTGGGTTAAAAAATGTGTCTATATTGAAATGGAACGAAAGAGAAAACGAATGGAATAAAGTTGGAATAAAGCTGGAATAAAACAACTTAGATTTACTATATGTGTTATTATGGTTTTCCATATTATTCACTGTTTGTGTGCTTTTGTCACTTTTGAATTAAAATGCAATATTTAAAAATATACCTTTTAATATGTTTACTTTTAATTTTTTTATTTTATTAATAATAATATAAACTTCCTTATAGTAACAATTTGAATTTGATTTTTTATTTCATTGAATATCGATTTCGACTTATGTCATCCTCAGTTCTTCAATTCAAATTGTTACTATAGGGAAGTTTTTTATTATTATTAATAAAATAAAAAAATTAAAATTAAACATATTAAAAAGTATATCTTTAAATATTGCATTTTAATTTTAAATATTGCATTTTAACTTAGATTTGAAAGTGCTTTAAACTTTATAGTGAAATTTACTATTTGAAAAGAAACTCTGTGAAACAATACAAACTGGTATACCAGAACAAATGGACAATAGTATAAATCTAGAGATGGTATAGCTATAATAATTTTGACTTTTATACGAAATTATAATATTACTTTACACCGGAAAGTTTAAAAAAATATATGAATACTGTAATATTACACCGGTACACTGAATTTATACGACAAACTAATTAACACTTGCAAATTTTTTTTAAACATTTTTTAAACCTATCTTCGTTTGTATTGTTTCACGGTTTTCCATTTTCAGATTTTAATTAGATTACGACTTCTTAAATTTAATTATATTCTATTCAATTTTTCAACTTAAGGTATATAAGTAATATTATTTAGTAATTTTAATAACTAATATGTAGAAAAGTTTCCCAATTATTGACGATAGTTTTTATTAACAAGTTAACTTTGTAAAGAACGAAGAATTAAAAAATTTAAAGAATTAAGAAAATAACGTTTCAAATCAAAAAAAAAAAAAATAATAAAAATAAAAAAAAACTACATGGATAAATAGAAAAAAAATGAAAACGTAATAATAGAAAAATTTTAGGATAAAGTAATTAAATAAAAAAAAAAAATAATTAATACCAAATTAAATATAATAAAAATTTTCAATTTATATACAATATAGCATAAATCAATAATTATAAATGTTTGAAATCTTAAAATCAATTCCCCAGTAATTCAAATAATACTTATTTTTAAAATTCATGATTGTCCAGAAATAATTTATTTGACTTGTAATTTAAATTATATATCATTAAGTTGTTTTGTATTCGCGTCTTAAATAAATAAACAAATCTCTTATCATGAATTACTTTGAAATTGTAAAGAAACTCATTAATTGGCTAACAAATAAAATAATTTAGTCAAAAACAAATAAAAAAAAATTATATAAAATTAAAATTCAATAAAAAGCTGATATTAATTTACCTCTTGAATGTTGTCTTCTTCATGTCCCACTTTACGTCTTCGTCCAAAAATAGTAGGTATTGCAGTTTTCTTAAGACGTATCCTTAACGGTGAACTTCGATCTAAACACTTTTCCTCAAAATGCTGTGAACAAATTACATCATGTTTCTGCGGTTTCCAAGGTTTTAAATTTAGTGCTTTTAAGCATGCATTTAAATATTTTGTATCGGTTGGAAATCTGTGACATGTTATTTTATTTCTATTATGCTTTTCGTAACGATTTGAGTTCACACATTTACATATACAACATTTCATAACTATTATTATTTAATTAAATTTGCAAAATTTTAATGTTTTCAAATTGTAAATAACTGCATGTCCAAATAAAACACAAAACGTCCAGATAACATTATTTTTTCTTATAAAACTTAAGCTTTCGATTTTTTTTTGGTGATTTATATAAATAAATACTTTTTTTTTGGCTTAAAATCTCAATTCAAATTATCACTAAAACAAATTATGGTTTTGAAATGTCACAAAATACAAACTCAACATTCTGGTTTAAAATTGATATATTTTTAAACAATTTATAAATGAAAATAAATAAATATTTTATTAATCACTATAAAGAAACTATCTCTTTGATTTAAATTTATATACTAATTGATTTGAAAATTATATACTAATTGACCCGATCTAAAACAATTTGATCGTTTATATATCCGTCTTCTAGATTTTCTGTTTTCCCCTCCATCAAGCAATTTCTCCATCATTTATGAAAAACTTGTATTTTTAATTTACTTGAGCTTATTTAAATCATCAACAAAAAAATGTTTAGTTGTGCAGTGGTACAAATAAGTGTCTACGTTTATTACAATTAATAAAATTATTAGGGAATTTCATTGAATTTGAAAACTATTATTTTAGAGTAAAAATTGAAAATAGTCCGTCGTTACATAGCTCACTAGTCACTTGAATACAATGAAGAAACGTTCGGAATGGCACTTGATATTTCAAAATATGACATGACAACCTGATATGTAAGTTGAGGTATTATGGTTTGGAAGAGAAACTTATTACAGTGTCAGGTCAATGTTGATGGGGTTTATCGGCGGCGTCTTCAATCATCGCTGAAGTTTTCCAAGGATCTGCTTTGTCGCCTATACATTTCTTATTGATGTAAATTACTTGTTGAATTCTACTGTTTATCCAATCTATAGTTTCGCTGATGACAGCACACTTCATGCGTCCCATTATCTTCATTACCACGTCCTTCGAGTTCGTTTAATGAAGTTAGATCGGATTTGATAGGTTCTTTCGTTCTAATAGTGTTGAATTTAATGCGAGTAAAACTAAGGTTTGCCATTTTACCCGTTTATTAACTCAAAATCCATGTTCATTAGTGTTTGATGCTAAACACCTTAAAATGGCTATTTGGTGGTTTGCGATTCTGCCGTAGGATTTTCAACAGAGGTCAGTTTCTTTTGTTCTATAAATCATTTATTCGTCCCTGTATACTTTTAATCGTCCCACCAGAGTAACTGTCCCAACTTTCTACGAACCCATTTACGGTACACATAACTAAATGTAGAACAGTCGTATTTACGCATGATTTTTTCAACAGAGTTTGTATTTATGAAATTTCGTTTCTTCTTGAATTCTTATTGATAATTCTATCAATTCTTATCAAATCTTAGTTAGCATGGTATCTTTGGATATTCAGAGAAGTTAAAATCTAATTTACTATATATAACTTTAAACATATCTAACTTTGTATAAAGAAAAAAAAATAATCATCAAGGATGATAGAAACATAATTTATATATCCACATCAGACAAACCCTGAATCACGGTGCTCTGCACACCCTAGGGCCTAGAGGCATAGAGTAAGAAAATTGCGTACAATATGTATTTTTCTGTCGTAATATGGTATTAAACAATACAAAAAATTGGCTGTAAAACCACTCCAATAAGTTCCAAAATCCAGGGTCTACATAGCTAATCTTCCTTTATTTGAGATACAACAATAATAATATCACAACACTTTAAATTTATTAAAAATTTAATGAAACGAAGCTTTAAAAATGTTTTTGTTTTCTTCAAAATCAAAAAGATTTAAATGTACAGATAGGAGGAAACATAACATAATCTTTAACCGATCACAAGGTATTTCAATCAATAATCCTATAGGAAAATCAATATGAAAGGAGAAAATAAAACAAATAGTCGTTTAACGTACATAAATACTTTCGTACACTCAGGGGGTTGTTTTCTTAGTTTTCTTTCAACGAATAATCAAAAAAAAATTACCTTATATGTAATATTTGAGGTTAAATTATAGGAAATCGATATTTAAAGCTAAGATATTTATGTCATAAGAAAAAAAAATTTAACCGTTACAACTATTGTGACTATACCATGCGGGATATCATGTCCTTTCTTAAAAAAATATTTGTTTTTTATTGAAACCTAATGCCAATGAACTAACGAAAATGAATAATTGTTTTCCATTTAAATTGTAAGAATTCGAATTAAATAAATATATAAATTATAAATAATAAATTGAAACTATAAAATCATAAAGTCATGGTGTAGAAGTTACAAGATAGATAGTTAGATATACCTGAGAGGTATGTTTTTATTTTCAATTTATTTTAAATCTGAATAATATATTACACTTGAAATGAATAAATGATGAACATCCTCAGATTAGAAAAAAAAACAAGAACCTAAATAAGATTCTAATTTAAAATAAAAGTGTGTAGAAATATGTATGTACTCATATTCAATTGAAAGTAAGTGCGTTTTCTGATTGTTGATTTTAAAATTTTCTATGGGATGTATAGTCGTTTCCAATTGTATGTCCGGTACAAAATATATTCTAGAATACAATTTTGAAATTTGAGAGTAATTAAAAACTGAGTCTCAAGAGCTTAATCTATGTACATTTATGCAGTTTTAAAATATAAACTTATGTTGTACCACAATTTCAGCCAATGAAGATTTTCAAAGTGATCATCCCCTACGAACTGAATTCTTTAACCATAATGTATACTTAAACTTTGCACATTAAAAACGTGTTCTAGACCGAGTTGTGAAAACTTTACCATTTTTGATTTTCCTGAAACTTGGCATATAAGTTGGACAAAATAAAAAATACAACTTATTTTCCAATTTTTTTAAAGTGCACAGTTTGAGCATAGGGGGCACCAATTTTTAAATAAAAATATTAAAAACACCTTTTTAAAGATGGCACTAGGGTCGCAGATCAATTGGAATTAAATTAATTTTTTTTCTGAAAATAGTTCTATCCTTACTCTAAAATATTCAAAATTTACAAAGAGGAGTTAATTCGTGTTTTTGAGATATTTAATTTTAAAGATTTTAGTACGACTAAAAATTCTAATTTTTCATAATTTTTTCAAACAACTTCCATTAACAAAAAAATTTAAATTCAATCAAATTTTAACTTATTTTTTAGAGTAGTTTTATCCTTACTTTAAAATATTTAAAATTTACAAAAAAGGCGTTAATTCGTGTTCTTGAGATATTAAATTTTAAAAATTTTTAGTCCGTCTAAAATTCTACAAAAAAGGCGTTAATTCGTGTTCTTGAGATATTAAATCAAATTAATCTTGAAATATTAAAAAGATTTTTAGTCCGTCTAAAATTCTAATTGTTCATTATTTTTTCGAACAATTTTTATCAACAAAAAATTTTAACCACTGAAGTTCGAAAAAATGATGAAAAATTCGAATTTTAGTTCGACCAAAAATCTTTAAAATTAAATATCTCAAGAATACCTCTTTGTAAATTTTGAATATTTTAAAGTAAGGATAGAACTATTTTCAAAAAAAAAATTTATTTAATTCCAATTGATCTTCGACCCTAGCGTCATCTTTAAAAAAGTTTTTTAATATTTTTGTTTAAAAATTAATTACAAAAACAATTAATTAATTTTTTTTTCAAATGACTAACTAATCATCTATCAAACAAAAAAAAGTTTGATGAAATCGGTATAGCCGTTCTTGAACAATTTCATTTCAAAGTTACATCGGATTGGCAGAATTTTCATTTTACATGCATGTTGGTTTGTTGCCCCCTATGCTCAAACTATGCACTTTAAAAAAATTGTAAAATAAGTTGTATTTTTTAAATCAAAAATGGTCAAGTTCAAATTTCGACTTTTTCACCTCTACTCAGGTTTTTCATCTACTAAAGGTAACTGGCAAAAAACTGACTGAAATCGGTGGCAATTAGTGATCATATGGAAAATTATGGTCGACATAATCGTCCATCAGAACAAGTAATACGTCGTACTGTTGATTAACTTCGTACAACATTTAATCTTCTTGATGCTTGACCAGCAAAACGTCAAAAATGTTCGTATACTGGAGAACTAATAGCTGCTGTTTAAATGAAAGCGTAAATGAAGATCAGAAATTATCGATTAGACGTCGGTCGCCATAACTTGGACTGTCTGTCCACAACATGGAAACTTTTATGCAAAGATCTTGGCCCACATCTATATAAGATTCTGCTGGTGCTCGAACTGAAACCTCAATGTCATATTTAAAACGTCGTACGTTTGTTAATTTTGATTTGGACGAAGAACCTTATTTATCGGAAAATTATGTTTAGTGATGAAGCTCATTTTTGGCATAATGATTTTGTTAACAAACCAAATTGATTTTGGGAGTGAGAAAAATCCAGAACAGGAAGTGGAAACACTATTGCATCCAGAAAAAGTCACTGTTTGGTGTGGATTGTATACTGACGATATCGTCAGACCTTTTTTTTTTTAAATACTGGAGTCATCGTTACGGTCAATGGAGCACGTTGTTATCGAGCTCCGAGCCCCGAACCACGATCAACGATTTTTTGTTTTTTGAAAACATGGAAAACATTGATCCAGATGAAATGTGGTTCCAACAGAATGTAGCTCCAGCCCATACAGCACGTGAATCCGTTAAATTTTTACACACAAACAATTTAAGGAAAATATTATCTATCGATTCTTTGGACCTTTTAACTGGCCTCCTAGATCATGTGATTTAACACATATGGACACACTCGGATATATGGAGGGTTCAGAATACAAGTGAACCAAGTCCATTTTTAATTATTTGTTCCAGAAGTTCAGGCATATGTTCAGGCATTTTGTCATTTGTTCGGCATATGCTGGACGACATAAGGTTAAACAAATTTAATATATAATTAAAAAAACGTTAATAGGTAATTTTGTTATAAAGCTTTAACTTTAAACCTCTGTAGCACAAAAAAGCACAAAATGGACTTGGTTCACTTGTATTCTGAGCCCTCCATATGTCACAATTCACAAATCATATTTAAACATTAATGGCATATATTGAACTTCAAATAAAAAAAAATCATGAATAAAATTAATCATTTTGAATTTTATATTTTATTAGAAGTTCTGACCCTCGTAAAAAACACCCGGTATAAGGTAGTTGTCAAAGGAATCAATATAAAATAATAGAACTTAAGATTTTTTAACCCGCCCGAACAAGGGCATTGACCTCTTCAACCAAAATACCAAGGTAAAAAAAGCAATTTGTCCTGAACAAACTGCTAAAGTTAATGAGTTAACACAGGGTGTCCGCCGGGAAGGTATACTACTTTGTTTGTTTATAATTTTTGATGAAATGAAAGAGAATGGATCTTATATTGATAAATGTTTTATTTAATGTCAGCAATTATGTATGGAATACAATATCAGATAAATGTCCGCCTCTGTTAGCCTCACAAAAGCGAGCCCTTTTGAGCACATTTTTCATTACATTCTCACACATTTCACGCGGTATTTCATTAATTTCATCACGAATATTTTGTTTGAGTTGCTCAAGTGTTTCTGGTTTGTTTGCATAAACCTTGCTTTTCAGATATCCCCACAAAAAGAAGTCCGGAACAGTCAAATCAGGCGACCAAAAATTTCACGTAACGTTTTCTACCAAAAATTTCACGTAACTTTCTCATCGTCACAGTAATCGATGATTGATTTTGATAACATGTTTTAACGATTAAAACACGTTGGTTTATCGAATATTTTTCTATAATAAATTTGCCACGTGTCTACTTCACGACTGCCAAATATGAACTGTCAAAACTAATGTTTATCAAAATGGCGGCAAAACAAAGTAGTATACCTTCCCGGCGGACACCCTGTATTAAATAAATAAAAATAGGAGGAAATGTAATAAAAATTAAACTTCTTTTAACGAAATATTTGTTTTTTTAATGTAAGTAGACATGTTCAGTGTAAATTGCAATAAATTATAAATTGACAGCTCTGAATAGCCGATTACAATTTTTGGCGATTAAAATTATCAGGAAAAACCCACAAAATCTAAAGATGTGAGACCATGTAAAAAAATAAAGCGCAACTAACTCTTGACCCACGTTAACCCGTATGTAGTGGACATTGGAGATAATGACAGTTCATTGATTTCAGACCTAAGATCTAATTTCCGTACTATTATCAAAAACGAATCAAGAGCCGATCTTGATTCAAGATCCAACCTCTGTATCACAAGAGAGATTCTGGCTCAATAATTCCGACCGTGAGTGTCACTAGATTTCAATAAACGTACAAAACAAATATATTAGTTTTATGTAAACCCGCCCTATACGTGTTAATAGATCGACTATAAAAAAATTAAATTAATTTGATTGTTTTTTTTCAATTTAAATATATCATTATATTTTCGCAGCATAAATTCTTTAATTCATTTCCTTAATATGTACATTTTTTTTTTCAATTCCAATTTAAATTTTTTGCATCCGTTTATAAACATTTAGATAGACTAAGGTATGTATGTAATTTGATTTTCTTATTGAGAATATAGTGAATTTTTTAATACACGAAAAACTTGCTTTTATGTTTTATTAAATTAAGATAAGACATGCAAGTGTTAAGTTACATTTAATTTTTCATTAAACATTACATAAAAAAAATGACTTATAAGCTTAATTAAGGAACGTAAAAGATAAAAAAAAAAAAATATGTAAATCAAAAAATCATTTCACGCCTCCAAAAAAAATCGCGCTCTTCAATGAAAATTCCTCAATATTTGTGTGTTTGGAGATTGGAGAAAACAACGATAAAAAAAGTGAGCGTCATTTTAAGGCAATAAGTTATCTTGCCTAATAAAATTGTAGATATCTTATTAGGAATACATCCACAAAAACATATATGTACTTCGCCGATCATCCCAAGTTATCTCCAATAACTGGATGGTCAGTGAGCTACGACCTGAGCAAAACCTTATCTGTTTGTTGCCAAGAAAACATAAAAAGAAACAGCTTTTGGTTCGTTAAACGTTTTATCGAGATGGTCGTTTTCTGTTATATGGAAGAGGGCTTACACAATTTCTTACCAGAGGCAACCGCGTGGGCACTTGGGACACTTGCAGAGTGGGGTATGAGTTACCAGGCGTCCGGAATGATCAAGAACGAATACAACAGAACTTGTATTAGCTAACACTCTGTTTTTCCATCTCACTCCTTTTGATATCTTGCAACGGATGACCGCCAGTACTTTTTTTTGTTTCAAACTTATATATTTATGGACATGTAGCAAAAAAGGATACAGAATCCTTATTTGTATTAAACGATAGTAAAATTCTTATTAGACGAGTATGTCAACTAAAACTATCTTCACACGTAAACTTCTCCTTTTGTCAGCCCGATCACTATAGCATCTTTCAGGCCCCTGACTTACTTCTATAAATAAAGTCATATACTGGTTGTAGTTTCATTTACTATCTCCAAGGATATTGAGACTCTTACGGCTAGTTAGACTACAATCAAAGCCCTACAATCAGACAAACCATGTTGCGGGTAATCACAAACTGTTCTTCATTACTGATCAAAGGAACATTCAGTTCTGTAGGTACCACACTATTTCGTTTTAACAGGACATAACAAATCGATGATACCGTTCGACGTAAGGCGCCATCTGGCACATAGAACACAAAATGGAGAAATTGCTCCTTATTTCTTGTAACTGTAACTAATACTCGACTGGGACATAGTGAGGTTGTAGTGAACGAATTTGTTCAAAAGCCGTAGAAGATCTGTACTAGATAGTAGATACCCACGAAGTTCTGCTACCCAATTTAAGACAATTAATAGTCTCAGTGGAGATTGAACAACACATCAATCTATCAATACACTAGGGAAGCAGAAGCAGGTCAAAAAACGTTTGTTTTGGAAGCAATAATTTCGAGAAATACTGTGAACTATGGTGCTATTGTCTGTGATGCTTTACTTTGATTTCTTTAAGCATCGTTATTGTTCTCGTTTTAGACTTGTACTTGTACTCGTTCTTGTTCTGACAGTTCAGTTTAGAAATTGAAGCAGCACCGAGATTCTGGATCTGTTTGACCTTCACCTTCTAAATTCGACTACACATATTCATGCTTTAACACAAAACATAGTTCATCCTTTTAAACATTTTTAAAATTTTACAGGATTCGTTATAGATATGGAAAACTGGACATAAAATCGCAATGGTCATAAAAGCTGTTTAATTGTGGATATTATCTCTATTTAAAAAAATTAATTGTCACTGAACATATGGAAAATTTGACGGACACCGACAGATGTGGACTGCCTGATTGGATTATAAAGAATCAAATTGTGTTCTGATTTTCAAAATTTCCTAAACTCAAAAAGCAATTGAAATGTTTGCAGCAAAAGGGAATAGATCCAAATTTTAGCCGTTGCTCTTTTTTCACCTATAACTTTAATAAAAATTACGGGTATCGTTTGATGCATGAACGAGGCAGATCCGACAAAAAGCAAGCGCAATATAACAAAATTTGGATTTGGTTTTTCACAATTTTCTTAACCTCAAAAAGCAGTGTTAAATTAAGCCACGGTTATCTGAACATTTGTAAAATTGCTTTATGAATTATGTGGTAAAAAATAACTTCTGGTTTTTAATATATATTCTCTACAATTCTACATAACAATTCAAACTTGGTAGATCATAACCATTAGAATTTGATCAGAACCTGATCAGTACAGTAAGGGCAAACCCTATTAGGGCACTCTGATGTGGTCCGGGCCTAAATTAGAATAACCTTTTAGGGTTTACCTTATATGAATATATACGGCCCTGATTTGGCTTATGGCGTTGACCCCTAGTTAGGCAATCTGACCAGAATCTGAACGAAATGCCTTACTAGGGTTCGCCCTACTTAATTGAATACGACGAACTGTATAAGAGCCTGATCCGATTATCCCAATCAGAGCCTGATAGAGCAAAAGCGTTACATACATGATCAGGACCCAATCGAATTAGGGTAAACCTGATCAGGATCCTATTTGAGCCCTGGCAAATTTTTGTTCGGGCATTTTATGGGATTTATCGAAATGCCAAAGAAAAAAATTGACCAAAGGAAAAAAGTCAGCGAATAAAATTCGCTCGTCAAGGGTTCCGTGAAGGTAAAAGAACACAATATCCAAAAATTATGGACAAAAAGTTGTGTTGTAATGTCCCTATATTTCTAGACCTTAGACGCATAACAAAATAAATGTTATATTGCAAATGTCAATAGTAAATTACAATCAAATCTCTATTGATCCAAAATGGCAAAAAAATATGTTAATTTAGGTTAAATCTTATCCATAGATGTTTTATTTTTTAGGCAACTTAAGAAAGATTGAATTACACTAGCTTGTAAATGGATTAAATTTGATTATTTTTTCGGTCGAACAAGTTTTGAAATTTAGGGTGGAAGGCTACATAATAAAAATATTTTTTTTCAATAACACAAAGCTATGGATTGCAAAATTCCCCAAAAAATTGTAATATTTCTTAAATTAAGTACTCCTTCATATGACACCCCACTCATTTGGGTCAAAAATGTTTTTTTCACTCTCCCCACACCCGTTTTCGCTAAGATTTTCATTCAAAATTTACCAATCATCCTGTCTATGTGAATTTTCTCAAATTTTTCTGTCAATCATCGTCGAAACGTAGGGGGTAGAACGATCTGAATTTTGCCCTTTCTTGTCCATAACTCAAAAACTGGGCACCGCAAAATTCTAAGAAAACTTCATTAATTTTAAATTAAGTGTTCTTTCAAATGACACCCCACTCGCTTGGGTCAAAAAAGGTTTGTAAACTCTACAAATCTTCTCTACCCCCTTGCCCTAAACATATAGAAATATAATTATTTGAGACTTCGCTATAAATTTCATACAAAATTTACCAAATTTCCTAAGTCTATGAATTTTAACAAATTTTTCTGTCAATGAGTGTCGAAACGTCTGGGGGGAACGGTCTGAATTTTGCACTTTTTTTGACAATAACCCAAAAACTTGGCACCGCAAAAGTCTAAAAAAAATTGCAACGAGTTCTAAATTAGGTGCTCTTTCAAATGACACCCCACTCGCTTGGGTCAAAAATGTTTTTATTTACCCTCTCTACCCCGGTCCCCTAAACACACAGAAATATAATTATTGGAGACTTTGCTATAGTTTTCATACAAAATTTACCAAATTTCCTAACTCTGTGAAATTTTACAAATTTTTCTGTCATTCAGTGTCGAAACGTATGGGGGGAGGGGCGGTCTGAAAGTCGCCCTTTTTTGACAGTAACTCAAAAACTGTGCGTCGCAAAATTCTAAAAAAATTGCTTTGTTTTCTACATGAGGTGTTCTTTCAAATGACACCCCACTTGACCACATTTTAAATAGTGTTTTTACCCCTTCTATTTTCCAACCCCTTAATAAATATAATTATGAGTATATGACGCTTTTATATATTTTTTATTAAAAACTTACTAATTATTCTATCATTCCAAATACATTTGAAAATGTTCGATCAGTTAGGTTCGGAGCTAATCGAGGTAAGAGAACACGAAAAAAACGTCATTATTCAAATTTATACAAAAATAGTGAGCTGTAAAATTACAAAATAAACTTTTAAGGAATACTGAAATGAAGCCCTTTCATATGATACCCTACTTGAATCTATAAAAAAATGTATTTTCTCAAAGGTCTCCTATCGTAACCCTGTAAACCAAACGAAAACCACTTGTATCCGTCATTTCATGTGGACAGATTAGTTTTATACGCACCTCAAATTTCAGGTCCATAGCATTTATTGTTTACGAGATAATTGATATAATGTGAAAAACTAGATTTCCTCTCACCAATAGTGTTCCGTCTAAAAAACGGAAAAACGGAACTAAAAAGGCCAATCTGTCTGCAACCCAGGAACAGAAACAAATTTTGTTTTGATAAAAAATTTTATGGCTTCATCCAGGGCTGAAAAGTGTACCAAAGAATTCTAAAACCCATTCCAACATACGAAGCTTTAGTTTGGTGGTCTTTTAAGAATGGACAACTAAACAATAAATCCTATCACATGTAAAATATGACATAGGCCAATATTTTATGATATGATATTTTATGATTTTAGAAAAACTAAAAATAAAATAAGAGATAAAAAGCAACTTTGTTTTAAAAATTTGCAGGAATAAAACTAAAATAATCCAGCTAGTGGCATATTCAAGTGACGCACTGTCTTCCTCACACTAAAGCCTTAGATTAAAGTTAACACTTAGAGTTATATGGAGGGTTATTTACACGAACAAGCAATAAAGTGCCATCATCAGGGAACATTCCATAGCCAATATTGAAGGATGCTACCGTTGACAGCATAGAGTTCATCATCCAAAACACCCAGGATTTCATTTTGGCTATTGATATCTCACTGCTATTGATGGTGGTATGTGATATTTCAACCGCCAGGATTCTAGCCACCCAAATATTAATTTTACAATGTTTGAGATATGGAATCGTTTAATCATCGTTATAGGTCACGAAAGGTCACTAGTTTTTTTCTTTAGGTCGTATCCCGTTTTGGTTTACAGCCTTCTCAAATTTTGAGCTTTGGGAAGCTTAGTCCACTTTATCAACCCCTCAACATGCTCAAAATTTAAATTTTTGATTTTTTAGATGAGGAATCGGTAGTTCAGGAAAGGTCACTAGTTTTTAAAGTTTCACTTACAATTAATTAATTATTGAACATAAATCACTTTATATGCAACAAAATTACAACAACACAAGAACACAATTTGTGCCTAAATGTTCTCTTGTCCCTTGTTAAAATTTTTATTTTTTAATACATTTATTTATTTAGTTCAAAAACAAAAATTTTGATTTTTATTTTTATTTTGTAAAATGTTGAAGGTATGAAGAGTTTAGAATCAACTTGCAGTAACCCCTTCCTGCATGCCGTAAGGAAGGGGTTACTGCAAGTTGATTTTAGCCTCTTCATACCTTCAATATTTTACAAAATTAAAATAAAAATTTTTTGTGTTTGAACTAAATAAATAAATGTATTAAAACATCGGTTACAACGATTCCATATATCAAACATTGTAAAATCAATATTTGGGGGTTTAGAATCCTGGAGGTGATATTTCACGTTAACTCATATGTCAATAGAAGAGACTTGAGTATACGCGGGTTTGTCACACCCGTAAATCAAAAATTTAAAAAAAAATAAAAATCAAGAAAAACTGATAGAAAAACGGAAAATAGAAATAGAAAATATAGAAAAAAAATTTTGATACCAAATATCACCAAAATCTAATTTCCGACTTTAAAGTTATTGAAGTTTGGGTGGTGGTTCACTAGTTTCCAAGTGTAGTGGAATATATAAACCAAAAGAATTAAAAACCAGCCAAAAACAACTGCGGAGCTTTGTATACAAAAATCTATTTCAACACGAAGTTCAATGATCTTCTGAATAAAAGGTCACATGTGAATTATTTTAACCTTATCAAATATTAACATAAAGAGATAATTTTTGTTAAAGATATTCTACTAATTAAGCAAATTTTACATTTTAATCCTTATCCTGTAGAGTAAATAATAAATTCTATGTTTGTCAAAGATGTACCTAATTTTCATTATCTTTTTTCCTTGAAGTTCTTTTTCAAACGAAACATTTGGGATTGTCGGATTTAATGAAAGGTGGAAAATTTAATTAAAATACAAAATTATACAGCTTGGTCATAAAAATTCGTATTTATTATTTCCACTGGGAAAATGAAAAGTTCAGCGACATTATTTGATTGTTACAAAATTGAACAAAAACGGAAAATTTATATTCAAACAAAAAAATTAATTAAACTATATTTTTTGAAATTTGTACAGAATATCAGAATTTATGAGTTTTATTATAACCAGAGTTGAACCAAAAATGTGGTTGTACAAAAAATCGTTGAGTGAATATAGATTTCGTTATTCTATAATCAACTAGAAAACAAATTATACCAATCACAAAACTAAATCAAATTATTTTCGTTTATCTCCTATATCCAAGCTATTTGAAGTGCCCACACTTCTATTATTTTTAATTTATATTATCACGCATTTTATTAAACTTAAATTAAAAAAAATGTGGTTTAGCTATTAAAGATATACCAAAACATATGTAGTTGTTGTTGTTGTCAAAAAGGAATTATTATTCAAATAAGATATGTGAATTTAACAAAAATTAATATTAGTTATGAAATTCAATTGTTAAGCTTGACCACATTCATTTCTTTTTTGATACTTAATGGAAATGTTATGACGCATCAACATCATATAATGATAGATGACTTCAAATAATTTAAATGCGTTATTTATGGAACAATTTAATGTTTTTATTTGGACGCATAATATTTATTAACGAATATAAATATTAAACCGACACATGAACTTGAACTTGAATATAGTTTAGAATTTAGATTATTGTCTATTGTTCGATTTTGCCTATTTCCTTAAAAGTATTGACGATTAGCTAACATTGTAATGTTAGATAGAAATATCTTCTACCAAAAATGGATTGTGGCAACATATTAATTTTGTTTTAATTTAGAAATTTATTTATGTATCCTTAATTTTACGTTTTGGATTTATTTTTATTGTTATTGTGTTTTAATGTATTGTTACCAAAGTCTAAATTGCCAATTTGATAGTTTCATTTGAAATAATAATTTGAAAGTTGTCGGTACAGTTGCTAAAACGAAAATTCATTTAAAAATTGCGAGATGGATATTGATGTTGTTGTTGTAGCGACGAGTTGTGGTGATATTCTTCCGGCTCCAAGTCCAGATTCAGGAACTCTGCTACTGCCCTTGAGGGGTACTACAGATCTTCCTTCGTCAGGTCGGTTGGTTTCTCTGGACAATGAAAAAGGTGGTTAGCATCATGTGGCGTGCCCTCATGTGGGACACTTGTCAACAATTTCCTGGTCAATTCTACTCATGTAGTTATTTAAGATGCGTGAGCAACCGGATCTTAACTGCGCTAGGATGGTTCTGGTGCTACGTGGCACATTTAACTTAATATTTTTACTCGGAATTGAGTAATGGGTTGTTGTTATAGTTAAAATATAGATGACGGGAAATGTAAAGCCTGATACTAACAAACTTTTTACAGGAGCCGATAACCATTAATAATAATCCTAAAGAGAGACTATTTGGCTAATTTGATAGCTTGTCAATGGAGACTAGACCTGAAGAAAAACCGCGAAATTTCTGTAAGACCAATTTTGTATCTTGAGAATTTTCAAAGAATCTTGAGAATATTTGGACGTACAGACTAACTTCAGATAATCTAAAGATCATGGGAATCTTGAAAATATTTAGAGAACCTTTATTAATCTAGGAATATTTAGGACGCCTATTTTCTTTGGAGTTTTTTCACTCCAATTACATATTTTCATATAAAACTAAATAAAAAAAAACGAATCGTCGAAGTATAAAACATATTCAAAACAAAAAAAATCCGTTTTAAACAAAAAACCAAAAAACAACAGTTATTTTTAAAAAAAGTGTTTTTAACCAACGCTGATGCACAGGTAAGGTATATGTTCAGATACATGTTGCTGGAACATGTTGCAGCAAGATGTGCAGCTTTTTGCAGTAACATGTATATGAAGTAACTTGTATCTGCAACTTGGATCTGTAACATGTATTGCAAATTGTATCTGCAACTTGAATCTGCAACTTGTATCTGTAACTTGTATCTGCAACTTGTATCTGCAACTTGTAACTGCAAATTGTAACTGCAAATTGTATCTGCAACTTGTATCTGCAACTTGTATCTGCAACTTGTATCTGCAATATGTATCTGCAACTTGTATTTGCGGCAACTTGTATCAGCAACTTGAATCTGAAACTTGTATCTGCAATTTGTAGCCGCAACATGTATCTGCGGCAACTTGTATCTGCAAGTTGTATCTGTAACTTGTATCTAAAACTTGTATGGGCCACTTGTATCTGTAACATGTAACTGCGGCAACTTGTACATGCAAAACGTATCTGCAACTTGTATCTGTAACTTGTATCTGCAACTTGTATCTGCAAATTGCATTTGCAACTTGTATCTGTAACTTGTAGCTGCAACTTTTATCTGCAGCTTGTATTTGCAACTTGTATCTGTAACTTGTATCTGCAACTAGTATCTGTAACTTGTATCTGTAACTTGTATCGGCAACTTGTATCTGCAACTTGCTTCTGTAACTTGTATCTGTGACTTGTATCAGAAACTTGCATCGGTAACCTGTTTTTGCAACTTGCATCTGTAATAATTAACTGGGACTTGAATCTGCAACTTGTATCTGCAATTTGTATCTGTAACTTGTATCTGCTACTTGTATCTGTAACTTGTATCTTCAACTTGTATCTGCAGCTTGGATCTGTAACTTGTATCTGTAGCTTGTGTCTGCAACTTGCATCTGTAACTTGTATCTGCTACTCGTATCTGCAACATTTATCTGCCACTAGTATCTGTAACAAGTATCCGCGGCAACTTGTATCTGCAGCTTGTATCTGTAGCTTGTATCTGCAACTTTTACCTGTAACTTGTATTTGTAACTTGTATCTGTAACTTGTATCTGAAACTTGTATCTGTAACTTGAATCTGCAGCTTGTATCTGCAAATTGTATCTGTAACTTGTATCTGCAAATTGTATCTGCAACTTGTATCTGCAACTTGTATCTGCAACTTGTATCTGCAACCTGTATCTGTAAATTGTATCTGCAACTTGTTTCTGCAATATGTATATGTAACTTGTATGTGCAACTTGTATCTGTAACTTATTTCTGCAACTTGTATCTGCTACTTGTATCTGTATTTTGTATCTGCAAATTGTATGTGTAACTTGTACCTGCAACATGTATCTGTAACTTATATCTGCAACTTGTATTTGCAACTTTTATCTGCAATTAGTATCTGTAACATGTAGCTGCGACAACAAGTATCTGCAGCTTGTATCTGCAACTTGTATCTCTAATTTGTACATGTAACTTGTATCCGCAACTTGTATCTGTAACTTGTATATGCAACTTATATTTGCAACTTGTATCAGCAATTTGTACCTGTAACATGTATCTGCAACTTGTATCTGTAACTTGTAACTCCAACTAGTATCTGCCACTTGTATCTGTATCTTGTAACTGTAACTTGTACCTGTAAATTGTATCTGCAACTTGTATCTGTAACTTATATCTGTAACTTGTATCTGCAACTTGTATCTGCAACTTGTATCTGCAACTTGTTTCTGCTACTTGTATCTGCGCAACTTGTACCTGTAACTTGTAGCTACAATTTGTATCTGCAGCTTGTATCTCTAACTTCTACCTGTAGCTTGTATCTGCAACTTGTATCTGGAACTTCCATCTGTAACTTGTATCTGCAACTTATATCTGCAACTTGCATCTGTAACTTGTATCTGCAACTTGTATCTGTAACTTTTATTTGCAACTTGTATCTGTAACTTTTATCTGCAACTTGTATCTGTAACTTGTATCAGCAACTTGTATCTGTAACTTGTATCTGACACTAATATTTGCAATTTGTATCTGCAACTTGTACCTGCAACATGTATCTGCAACTTGTATCTGTAACTTGTATCTGCAACTTTTATCTGCAACTTGTATCTGTAACTAGTATCTGTAATCTATATCTTCGGCAACTTGTATCTGAAACTTTTATCTGTAACTTGTATCTGCAACTTGTATCTGCAACTTGTATTTGTTACTTGTATCTGTAATTTGTATCTAAAACTTGCATCTGTAACTTGTTTATACAACTTGTATCTATTACCGAAATTACTAGAGAGTACCTTTAAAAACACTTTTCGTTTGAGGTAAATACTAAATTTTATATCATACTGGAAATTTATTAAAATAAAAAGAAATGAGTTTTAAATTTAGCTCAAAAAGTTGAACTTTAACGTCCTAGGACTTTATAAAATTTTATAAAGTCCTAGAACGTTAAAGTTCAACTTTTTGTACCATAAATAATCCGAAAAATGTCGTTTTAGATATCAGTATGAAATAAAATATTTTTTGTGTATGCGTTGTGAAAAAAAAATTTAATATTTTCGTTATATTACATTTAGGGATTGCAATTCCGGGATTTCGATACCGGAATCCCGGGGTTCGAACGAATTTTCCAGCCTCGAAAACCCGGTATTAGCATTTTAAAATACCGGTATTTCAATATTAAAGGGAAAATAGAGTTTTATCGTTAAAAATCCCTATAACGAAATATCGTTTGATTGTATTTAAAGAATAAAGCTACCAATAAAAATCAAAGTCTTAAATCATTTTCTATTTTTTAATGTGAATTGTTATTGCAATTTGCAATTTTATTATTTAAATGTTCTTTTTTGATTATTTCCAATTTGCAATTTCCAGGACTGAATTATTATTATTATTATTTAAATATATTTTAAAATATAGAAAAAATTATTTTGTTGAAATTTTTAATGTTGAAATAATTGCAATATAATTGTTAAAGCATGTTCCATTGTTGATTTACAAAGACTGAATTATTTTATTTTGTTATATTATTATTTAAATATATTTTTTATTCGCCTACATATAAAAGTGGTACTTTATTACTGTGATTTACGGCCGTAAAGTGTCACTTTTTAAGCATATATTTTGTTGTCATAGTTACGTCCAAAAAAGTAAAAAAACATTTGTATTTGTTTAAATTCTATAAAAACTAGAAATTTTTATCAAAGCAACCTTTAAATTCAAAATTTCATAATCCAATTAAAATTATTGTTATTATTTGTTGTCATAGTTATACAATTACTTTGAAAAAATAACAAATATTTTGTCAAAGGTTACTTGTTCAACATAATTTTATTTCAAATTTTATACAAATTTATAACTTTTCTTTAGAATAAATAGTACATTATTTAATTAGGAGCTAAAGTGCTACTTTTTGTGTTGATTCTATAGTTTGACCGCCGACCGACACTATTTTTCGGCAAACGTTCAAATTTTTTATAAATATGAAATTATAATAAACAAAAATTTAAAAATATGATTTATTACCGTCATAATTACGTCCAAAAAGAAAAAACATTTAAATTTGTATAAATAAATTTTTTTCTCAAAGCAAGCTCCAATTCAAAATTTCATTATCCAATTAAACTGTTTGTTATGTTTTGTTGTCATAGTTGCATACAATAGCTCAAAATTTCATAATCCAATCAGAATGAATTTCTTATTTTTTGTTGTCATAGTTATACAATTTGTTTGAAAAAATAACAAAATAACAAATTACAAATGCTACTTTACTGCCACCGTAATATAAAATAAAAATGGCGTTAATTTTGCAGCCGCTTTGATTATAAGTAAAAAAGTAAGACTTTAGCTAACTCCCTAGCGGCAGTAAAGTTAAACTTTACAGCCGTTTGCCGAAAAACAATTTTTTTTTAAATATTTTGCTTGCGGCGAATAAAAAATAGTATATGACGCACGGACGTAAGCTATTTTGGACTTAATGTGGGTGCAAATCGAGGCACTCCAAAATCTTTAGCTCTACGTCCTTGCATCATAATGTACGATTAAAGTGCAGAAAAAATTATTTTATTGAGATTTTAATTTTTTTTTAAATTCCGGTATCAATACCGAGATTCCGGTTTTAGATAAATCAATATCGAAATCCCGGTATTGATTTTTATTTAAAATTTTCAGTCCCTAATTACATTCCAAACAGTTTGTAAGTGAAGTTCAAAAACACAGGTCTGTTGCATATCTTTTAAAGACAGGTAGTTTAATCTCAGCTATAATAGAACATATACATGTTTGTCAAATATTTTTTTATGACACTTGACTCAGATAAAATTTTAAAATTAAATGAGATCTTTGAATATTTAGAACAAAATAGTAAACAAATTCTAGCGTATAAGGTTTTTGCCAAACAGATTTGTAGGCGAAAAGAATCGAATTGTAAGATTAGTTTGCACAAAAAAAATTTATAAATATCTTGATAAGATATTTTCAAAAAGAAGATCTACCTGATAAGATTAGATAATAATTTAAACCATGATTGTTGTTCGAGTGTTGTCATCCTTACCTGAAATGAAAAAAAAATTTTATTTAAAAGCATCAAAACGACGAATATTGTATTTTAAATGAATGAAAAATAGTTGAAAACCACAAAATATTTATTGAAATTATGAATGCATCTGAACTGAACTGTCAACTTTGCCACACCTACCTTTATCTACCAACATATATAAATAGTACGCTTACATTAGAGTGGGCTCAGGTATGGACTATGGTCTTTCCTCTAATAAATCAAGTAACCTAATTATTTTCTTTCCCGTATCAATCTCGATTAATCTTATATTGTGTTATAAATTTGACCAACATAATTAAGTGGTTAATATAAAAAAAATTAATACATGATATCCGTAAAATAATACAAGATATTCGTAAAATATGTTGTCACATTATAAATATTTATTCAACACTCATTTTCATAAAACTTGTTGAAATTTTTTTTTATTACAGAACTAACAACAATTTAATCAAATCAAATTAAAATGACCAACAAATAAAATAATTTAATTATTACAAAAAAGTGTTTTGCCTTTTATTATGCATATAAGAGTATATTTTGTATAAGATATGCATTTATGATTTTCTTGAAAATGAAACTCAAACAAGTATTATTCGCACAAATAATATATGATAATAACAATAATAGGGTGCGTTCGATTTGACTGAAACAACTGAAAAAACAACAACAATTGCATTCAATTTTTCAGTTGATTCAGTCAAATCGAACGCACCTAATAATATTGCCTTAAGTGCCGCAATTATTAATTTAATAATCGATCTACGATCATAAAAAATTATTTGGTTTCTTAATAATTTTGTGTATTTCACTGAATAAGTAAGATGAAGTTAGTACATTTTTCACTTGATTTTCTTGCAGAATTTTAATATACATACAATAAATTAACAAAACCTAGCCATTTGGTTGCCAACAAAATGAAAACCGTGTAAATATTTTTTTGCTTGATAAATTATTTCTGTGCGCATGAAGATATGACAACTGGTCTTTTTGCCTTTGATTAGAGCAAAACAATTGTGCGTTGTAGTAAAACCATGACATAGCATAATATAAGATACTATGATACAACACAACATAACACAAGGTAACATAGCATAGCACAACATAACAAAATATACTGAACATAACGTAATATAACATAAAATGACATCACATAACACAATATAACATAATTACATAACATACAATAATATAACATAGCATGACATAACATCAAATAGCGTAACCCCAGATCACATATAACATAACATGTTACGAAGATGTTGTTCCCGCAAAAATTCATTTATCCTGAAAAACTTTCTATTGCACGAATCAACGCTATCAATACAACTTATCGTCTTTTTATTCCTTTCCAACCCTGTTTGCAATGATTTTGTTTTCATCGATTGCGTCTCATTTTGATATGTTGTTGATTCATAATTTGTTTGTTATATGAACATGGACATTTTGCATTTAAAATGCAGTTCCTTTAATATACTCACACAATACAAGTTATGCATTTTTTTATTTAAAATTCTTGACCAATGTTGTGGTATTCAATTAATTTTTTTTTGATTAGATTTTTTTCAAATATTTTTTTTATGCAAATAACTAGTTCGAATTATAGTCTTAATTTAGAAAAAATTTAGTCTAATGTGGTCGTCATTAAATAAAATAAAATAAATTAGAAATTCTTTTTTAAATGTTTAGTAAAATGTTTGTGTCAGTTTTCGTAGTAGTCAAATTGATTTTAAATAAAAGAAATTTGAAAAATTGTTTTTTTTAATTATTGAATCGAAGGAAAAGAAAGCTAATTGTTTGTTTGATCATTTGGTGAGTGAAATTCGGTAAAAACGCCATTAAGGTTTAAACTAATTGTTGGGAATAGTTCTACTATAACGGGCCGAAGGTGCCGGGAGGTATACGCGCGTGTGCAGAACTCCCGTCTTCTGCACACGCGCGAGAAGAAAAGTAAAAGACCAAGCCCAGAGGACTGGAGGGTGGCTGCCTCACTGTTTACGGAGGTCCGTATCAAGTGGACTATAGGCACGTTCCAGCCATACAAATCACCAGGAGTGGACGGAATAGTTCCAGCTCTCCTGCAGAGGACGCAGAAGTGGTTATTACCGCGCCTCCTGGATATCTTCAGGAGCAGTCTGGCACTTGGGCATATTCCAGAACCATCGAGAACGGCAAAAGTGATATTTATTTTAAAGGTAGGTAAAAAAGATGTCACCCAGTCGAAGTCTCATAGACCCATCAGTTTAACATCTTTCATGTTAAAAACGATGGAAAGGTGGTCGACAACCACATACGAACCAATATCTTGGTGAGATCGCCTTTGCAAGATAGTCAACATGCATACAGAACGGGCAGATCAACGGAAACCGCGCCGTTCAGGTTAACGAAAGAATTAGAGGAGGCAGTGAACAACAAAGAAGTAGCTGTCTGTGCCTTTTTGGACTTGAAGGAGCTTTCGATAACACTTCGCATGGAGCAGTTAAGAAAAAACGGAAAAAACTTGACTGCTCCATGCGAAGTGTTATCGAAAGCTCCTTTAACGCAAAAAAGGCACAGACAGCTACTTCTTTGTTGTCCACTGCCTCCTCTAATTCTTTCGTTAACCTGAACAGCGCGGTTTCCGTTGATCTGCCCGTTCTGTACGCATGTTGACTATCTTGCAAAGGCGATCTCACCAAGATATTGGTTCGTATGTGGTTGTCGACCATCTTTTCCAACGTTTTTCTCTAAGCGGGAAAAAGATTGACAGCACCACAGCTGTCTGTATGTGTGAGATGCTGAGAACTAGAGTAGCAGAAACCAAGGCTGGTGATTGTCAGCCTTGGCACCACTAGGGGCTGTTCGCAAGGTGGGGTCTCATCACCCCTCATTTGGAGTCTAATGGAGGATGAAATTCTAGTTGTATTAAGTAACCAGGATATTAAATGTCTTGGGTACGCGGATGATATTGTCATTATCGCCAGAGGGAAGTTCGAAGAAACACTCGGTGATATTGTACTGAGGGGACTGAATCTGGTAGATACCTGGTGTACCTCTGTGGGACTAAATCTTAATCTGAGCAAAACTACGGTAGTCCCATTCACTAGGAAAAGAAAACTCAGTATGAAGCCAATCATAATGAAGGCACCTTAATTGAATCTGCACATTAGACTAAATATCTGGGAGTAATTTTCGATAGTAAACTCCTGTGGAGAAACCACATGGAAGCGGTTGTAAGCAAAGCCGTAAGAGCTCTGATGGTATGCAAAAATCTTGCGGGTAAATCATGGGGGTGCATCCCAGATATCCTAATGTGGATGTATACCATGATAGTGAGACCAGCCATTACTTACGGAGCAGTCGCATGGAACAAAAAAGATCATCTTAAAGCTGTGAAGACAAAGTTGGAAAAGGTGCAGAGGCTGGCTTGTATCTGCATCACGGGGGCAATGAGAACATGTCCTACCGCATCAATGGAGATGCTGTTAGGACTTATTCCACTCCACTTGCAGGTTAAGAGCGTAGCAAGGGAAACCATACAAAGATTCCGAATGCAGAGTATGGGAAAGGGGAAAATCATCGAGTCTAAATATCGAGAAAGTCTTTCAAGGGAGAATCTCTTGCTTGAGTTTCCTAAAAGGGAAATGATAAAGCAGTTCAACTTCGATAGGAAATTTACATCGCAGTTGTGCAAAAAAGCGGGGAGCAGTGAATCCACTACGTACAATCTGAGTAAGGATGTAATCAAATGGTACGCGGATGGTTCAAAGACCAAGGCATGGGTGGGTGCAGGAGCATTTGGACCAGAGACGAAATACTTTAGCAGTCCATGGCACCTGCCCAAGTGTCTTCCAAGCCGAAAATATGTGCTATCGAAAGATGCGCAGACTTCAGCTTAAGAAAGAAATATAAAAACAAGAGAATTGCCATCTTGTCGGACAGCTAAGCAGAAGTTAATGCGTTAAGCTCATACACCATCACATCCAAATTGATTGGAGACTGTGTGAGCAAGGTAAACAAGCTTGGGAATAGTAACAAAGTTACAGTTTCTGGATACCTGGTCATGCGGGTATCACTGGTAATGAAGAAGCCGCAAATTGGCAAGGCGAGGTGTTTTTACATCTTTTGTTGGTCCGGAACCCTTTTGTGGATTGGGGACAAAAGCCATCCATGAAAGGATGAGGGAAGTAATTATGATGGAATGGTCCAAAACCTGAAACAACACCGCGGGCTTAAGGCAGTCCAAGGAGTTTATTGGACAGTTTAATCAAACGAGAGCAGTAATGTGCTCCAGGATGAATAGAAACAACCTGAGAATACTTACAGGGGTTCTTGCAGGACACTCTAAACTAAGAAAACACCTTAAGAACATTGGGGTGGAGTCGAGTTGGGGTGGAGGGAGAAGAGACCCCGGCTCATCTTTTCAAAGATTGTGAAACGTTTATCTACACGAGAAGGTTGCATCTGGGGGAGTATCATATAGCCGGGCATGACCTGCATAAACTTAACCCTCTCAATATCCTGAAATTCCTAAGGAAGGCTGGATTGGAGGAGATGCTCTAACTGGGTATTCATCAGGGAGTAGTAGAGTGGGGTACATACAATAGATCATTTTGGTCGCAGTACAACATATCATTACCCGGCTAAGAAAAAGCTAAGGGGCCAAGCCTGGGTTAAGACCGCGCCATAGTTTTTAAGGGTTGGGTTAGGCTTGACATTTTCAAACGGCCCAAGCTTAGGCCAAGCTTGGACTGATCTCCTTGGCAAACCAGGCTTGGGCCAAGTCTGGAAAATAAAACTTGGGCCAGATCTACCAAACCAATTTTTTTTCCTGACATCCTTTAAATGTGTGGAAAGAGCAACATATGTATATGAAAATAAAGATAAACATAATATGGCTTGCACATGTTTACAATGCACTAGACTGGTTAATAACGCGAAAGATAATAAACTGAACCTTGGTCTAGGCATTTACAACTAGCCCAGACCTGGCCCAAAACTAACTAGCCAAGGCTTGGCTCGCCAATACTGGCCCGAGATTGGGCCGTTGTTTAACATTGGCATCTCCTACTCGGACACCGAATTATCCGAATAATCTAATCTAATCTAACGGCTCGAAGGACTTGACTATTTAATTGGAAAGAAACCACAGTTAAGCATTAACGGTATATTTTCACGTGTTTACTAATTATAACTAAAATAGTAACATATTTTTTTAGAAAATTATTTCATCCACGACTACTATAAAGAATATATGCTTTCCATGTGTATGTCTTCCATTGCAATTTTATACATTCTATCACTTGTGTGAAGAATGTGACGCAATCGTTACATTCTACTACAGTTCTATAGTTTATTTGTTGGTATAGTATTATCAAAAGGTCAAAACGAGAACAATACTTATATAAAATATAAAATAATAAATTTAAGTTTTTACATTATGTCGTTTGTTTATTTTTTCTATGCTATCTATGATTTACATATTTCAATATGGTGATAAAAACTTCTGCAGGCAAACTTTAAATTAATCGAAATATTTAACAGTCGTGGATAAAATAGCATCTTGTATTCGCATAGGATGATGGCAATTCTTCACTCGGATGATTCCCTCCACTCGCTACGCTCGTTCCGGGAAAGTTCATCCTCGAAAGATTGCCTTCATTCTAAGCTCATACAAGAATCTACTATTATCCAAGCAGTTTTTCGAAATAATAGTAATAATAATAACTTTAGGCATTGTTATTTCAATTTTGGCATTGTTATTTCAATAGAAAAAAGGAACAATTTTTGAATCGTAAAAGTACATTTTACGGTTTACTTGTACAAAAAAAATATTATTAAATAAAATTTGTAGAAGAAACAAATAGAAAAACAAGAATATGAATATTTGTTGTGATTGCTTTAGTGCTAACTACGGTTACGGATTATGACAAAACAAAAAAAAGAAACGATATTAGATTTTTTTTTCCATGATAATTTAACCGAAATACGGAAAGTTTGAAAATATACGATGACGAATATACTCTTGGTAGAACGTATATAATAGGTATAGACAGTTTCTTTTTATTTGTGTTCCGTTGGATAAGGTCAACCGAAAATTCGGAAAGAATAAGATTTGAAATGTAAGTGAATCTAGTTTTTTTAATGGTTTCTAAATATGAATGTACGTTGTAATTATCTGCTAAGAAAAAGTACTTACATAAACTTTTGTTTTTTTTTTAAAGTCATATTACAAATAATTATAAATTCAAATCATTTGTGTAATCAAAATCATAACATAATTGCAAATATAACTTTTTATTCTTATAAATCCATTGTTACATCATTCCGGCTGTGTGTGTGTGTGAGATGCCGTTGTTGTGTGCAGTATGAACAAGGTCATAACATAATTAGCAATATGACCAACTGTACATTTGGAGCAACGATTGAGTTGTTTTTATTATTACTATTCAACAAGCGTCAGGACCAGAGGCGCAACATTGTTATTTATCACTTGCATTTGTTTGATTAATCTTATACAACAATCGCATTATCGCTCGGACCAGAGGCGCAACAATTTTTTTTTGGTTTTAGTGATAATTAAATCTAGTTGATAGATAATATAATCGACTGAATCAACGTGGTTATGAGGAGTTGGATCCAATACAATCATGGGGTGAGTGAAACATTTAATTTAATTTTTTAAATGTAATAATCGTAGTTATTGGTGTGTCTGTGTGGTGATCTCGGTTTCCTCGGTCGTTGCGTGACAGTCTCATTTGCGTGCATATCTGATTATTTGTACTGAACTAGGAGAATTTCTTCTCGGACACACATGGCTGAAGCTCGCTGGGACAAAACCTCGCTAGGCACGCAGTCCTCTGATTGAGTTCTGTTAGTGACATCACATTTTAACCTACCGGTTTACCTACCTATCTACCTAACCTAACCCTTGTTGGGAATTGTTAAAGCTTGGTTTTTGGGTGGTTGGTTTTTAGCAATACTCTGCACAAAATTATGTACTCTCATGATGATTGTTGACAAAATGAGCTAGTTCTAGTGCTTCGGATACAAAAAAGTTGTTAAACACATGCTGCTCAGAAATTATTGAAACGAAAACGGTTATGCTTTTTTTTGTTGAAGGTTTTATCGGTAGTTTAGAAAATTGGGTACACCTGGCAATAACTTAAATCTCAAAAAATGCATTTCAAATTAGCAAACCGCAAACGTCTTAATATCAAACACTTATACTCTTATACCAATCAAACTCTGTTTTCTTTTGATCTTTCTCAACTATGTAATAAGAAAAAGCAGCAACTTTTTATATGATTAAAGACTTAAATTAAAATATGCTCGTATAAATATATGACGCCGTCTTTAGTTTTAGGCCAATCAAACCATAAACTCACGAGCACAATTTCGACTTTTTTTATATAGTCAAGTAAATAATTTAATTTTGTTAATTTTTCTTGATTGCTAATAAATTTAATATTAACGGTTTTAATAAATTGATTGAAGGCGATAAAATTAATATAATGTTTTGACATTTTTAACGCTTTAGCTTGACATTGAATAATTGTTCAAATTTTTTATTGAAATTTTGAAGCTATTTTCGCAATTTGAAGAACTTGTTCATTTGCTGTATAGAATAAGTCTAGGGTCAACACTTATGGTATTTGTTTGGAGCAGAACAGGTGGTTTGGTGAATTCAAAAATATTTTTAAAATAAAAATCATCAGACACATATTAGTCTGTGTTTCCATCAAGAAGAAACTCAAAAAATGTTGCCACTATAATTAAATCAATAATTTGCCATCATATTTCAATTTTTATTTAAAAAAAAAATCGAAAACAATATAATAATATAACACAACAACTTCAATTTTGATATTCACAAGAAAAGTGTGGTATCTGCCCTAAAGTAGATTAACAATAATTTTCTGAAAAGAATTTGCATATAATCTTTACATATTATAAAACAAATTGCTATGTAACGAGATAATAAAAAAATTGTCACCATGTATGAAATACAAACTAGAAACCCTAACCTACCATTATAAAATATAACAAGCAGTGAACAAAAAAAAATCAATTTCACCTGATTTTCAATTGGTTATCGCAATTTTATAAATAAAATAACACCTTAACACTTAAGATATTTATAATAATTTCCTTTTGTAATAAATTGATTTTTTTTGCCAGTTTTAAACGAAAAAATGAAATAAAAGAAGAAAATTATGAACGTTAAGTATGAGGTTGGAAAATCATTGGAAACACGCATGCATTTTGGTTTAAAACGATGATACCACACAACATGATTTGATTTTGTTCGGTTGTAAGATGGGGATTTCTTAAGTAAGTATCTTGAGTACAAAAAATTTTTTTTTATAAGATAAAACAGTATATATATCTACATAAATGCAACAGGTTGTTGTAGATAGACTTTGTTAAAACAAAATAGAAAGTATGGTATATCTTCTATCTTGATAGTATTAACAACTTATCACCACATCATCATAATATTATATTTACTTTTTGCGGTAATCACTAAAACTAAATAATAATGTAACATATGATTTTGTATTGTACTTAAATTACATGTAATTTTCTTTAATACGAGTATCAAGAAAAAATAATAAAACGATAAAATTATAGTTGTTATCGAGTTGATAGAGGCGATGAGAAAAATTTATGATAACATCGGTAAAACGATTTTACACATATATAGTGAATGAAAAGAAAATTGGTGTCAGATGAGACAAGATTGACAGCATCGAGTATAAAACTAATCGGTTTATAGGTCTCATGTAATAAACTCAGTTTATTACTTGAGGTTTAATTCATTTTTTTTGAAAAATATAATTTTTTGGGTTTGAGTTAAAAATGAGTAAAAAGAAAACTGGGTTAGTAATGTTAAAACCATTATTTTTATGGGAACCAGTTGCGTTGGACGAGCGTTTCGATAGTTTCGAAAAATGGTAATATTTATATATGTTAACTATAGGAAAAAGGTTCCACCAGGGTATATTTTCTCTACACAAACACAGTGTGAATCTGTAAAGTGCGAAAGGCTCATAGCTTTAGCATTTTAACTGTTGATATTTGCGACAGCAGACACATGGTATAAATTGTTTCAGTGGATACAAAACATTCACACTGTGACCGTAGATAGATTCACACATTTCATGCATTGTCCGCAGTGTTGTAGATTTGCGTGTGCAACCTTCAGTTTCAGTCTCGCAACTTGTACTTCTGTGTGCGTTTATTCATTTTGGTTTCGTGGTTGCATGCGTTCGATATCGTATTTGAAACTACTGCAGCCAAATTTTAAAACTATAAAGCGGTGAAGTGATAAGTGTTTCATCACCACCGCAAAAATACAATTTTTCATCTAAGTGAGTGTTTTAAGACTAGAAAGTTAACAGTTAATACAGAAAGTTAATACAGAATCGCAAAAATGTTAAAATGATAAAAAATAAGTGATAAAATCGAAATGAAAATAAATGAAGAGATTTATAACAATTCATCGTTTCACAGTTACAGAATTTGGTTGCGCAGTGATTTATTTGGCCTGTCTTAGAGCAGTGTCCACACACCAACACAACTTCAACACATTTCTTAATCATATGGTCGAAGTTTTGACACTTGAAACAGCTATGCAGAGTGATTGTCCAGAGCTTTGCACAATGCATCCCCTTCACTTTAATTAACGTGTTTATGACACGTGATATGGGTCTGACTTACCTGAGGTACTCGCGGGTTTCTTGCCCGCGATTATATACCGTAAGTCCATAGTCATGTCTAGCGGGACTGTGGACCTTTGCGTATTCGCCTGGGTTGCGGGCCATTGCTACGTTCCCAGATCCTCAATCCAATACGCCTTCAATTCTTCAGTCCGCCACGATGGATGGATCTAATGGGTTAAAACTAGGCTAGCGTACAAATTTCTTAGCACCTGTCGCCCCTAGTTGTATATATACTTCTAACAGGAATAGACGAAGCCCTGTTGGTAACATTTGCTGCGTCTTAATTCGTAGGAACAACGTGAAAAGATATTTAGACAATTTTAAGATTTTAGAAAATTTTGTTTTCACTTGTTTTATTATTTCTTACATCCTTTCATGAAATAATGGGATATTTCATATTTTATTATATGATAGGATTTATTGTTTGAGTTAACCATTTTTAAAAAATAACATTTTGGTCAAATTATGACTTTTATTCAATGCATATCTGATTCAAAATTTAACATGCAATGGCAACCGTGACCGCATATTCTCTTTCTTACAAAAACAAAAGTTTCTGAAATCTAACTCTCTGACGTAATACTGAATCCCAAATATAGACTTGAATCAGCTTTTAAACTTCATAAAGGTGTATGTGTTGCATATAAACTCTTTCCAAATTTTGAACTACATGGTGATGGATACAACAACTGAAATTTCTTTTTTCACAATAGTTTTACACCGGTCTCCAAACAAACATAATCCCAATTTTTTTAAACTTCTGACTAACGAAACGTTGTGGACGAAATAAGAAAATTGTGAGGTTCATCAAGTTTTCAAAATTGTTAGTTATCGTTATCGGTGACTTCAACGTCCACAACAAATCGTTAGGTAAGGTTAAAATTTTTTAAAACGATCGATTTTCTATAACGGTAAGGTTATAATTTTCTCAAAAATTGAAACCAATGGTCTCCGAAGTTTTTTTCAAGGTTTCCTTTTTATCGTCATTGTTTTTATACTGAGAATGTAAATGCTTCTGCTCAAAACTTTACTGAAACCATTCAATTCGGTATTAATAAATTGGTCCCCTACTCAAAAATGAATCCTCAACAAAAATAATTCGCTGCTAAATACAAACGTCGATTACTTAATATTCGGATTCATAACAAAAATTCTATTAATCGATTCAAGTATCTAAAAGCTAACAGAACTATTTTCGTAGTTACAATAAACTGTAAACAATCACCTGTTTATTTTGGTGCAACGATTTTCGCATTTACACAATTTTTTCAACAATCACATATTTATTTTGGTGCCACAAATTTTGAAGGTTACAATAAATTCTCAACAATCTCCTGATTAATTTTGGTGCAACAATTTGTTTTTTCATATAATTTATTTTATGAAGTTCATTCATTTATATAATTAACTCGAAATTCACCTGTTTTTGTGCATTATGAATTATTGATTTTCTGTAAGTTATATGGAGGGCGGGATCCTGAAGAAATTAAATGAGTTACATTTTTGTAAATCGATGTAATCGATGACGATTAAAAATAATGCTTTTAGTTCGTATTATTTTTTAAATTTGATTTATTTTGTGTTTGACATAGAAATTAGCTGATTTTTCACATAGCGTCATCTATTTTCTAACAGTAGCAAATTTATCTTATAAATATTTACGCAAGATTTTAATTTGTAAGTGTAAAAGTTTAATAAAATATATGAAAATATTTAATAATTATTAAAATGTTAGTAGAAAAAGTATAGTCTTCTACTTGCCGGAAATCATATTTTGAATCTCGCGACCAAAACCAATTGAGGCAATAGTGCTCGTTTCAAAATATTTTATTTTCGGCATGGTTGAAGAATATACTATTAATTTCACAAAGTTCATGGTCCATTGTGTGTGCCAATATAGAGATAGTGTGGTTTGGTAATATTAGCATATGCAACATAGAATGTTTCATCTGAGAATCAAACCATTAAAGATACATCACTTACCAGTGCCCACTACAAGGTAGACACATCTAAGCCGCAGAATTCTTACAATTGACTATGAGTGTTTTGATGGTGATTGTAAACTCGAATCGGATTAGGGATGTAGACATCTTCAACTTTGAAAGGTTCTGTCAATATTCTTTCCTTTACGACATTGCCTCGTGCCGTTGCAAAGTTTGGGCTGGTTTTCACTACCACATTTCCTCCCATGAAAATTTGTACATACAACGATTTTCAATTGCAGTACCTGCAGGTGGAGTGAATTGAAAAAACTCCGTTAGCAAACTAACCACTTTATCTGCTTCCACAACAGTGCCAACGGACCTCTTTGTTACTGTTTCGCGTTAAACTGAATAATATTGTTATAGTAGGGGTGCCCGGGATGCTAAATTTGCAGTTACTAGAGCGTCATAGGGACTTATTGGATTGTGAAGTTTACGTTCTAAAATGAAAAAAGTTTATGTCAAGTTTTCCATTTTAGTGGGGGGGAGAGCGTGTAAGAATTTTTAAAAATGTAAAAAAAACAGTCACATAAAAATACTCGAGCGCGTCAGATATTCATAGAGTATATGCGCTTTGTCTTTCTGATAACCGATACATATAAATCTGACGATTAACAAAAGGGAGGTGGGCGTATAGAGAGGTGGAAAAACAAAAAAAAAAAAAGTTATTCGAGCGTGTCAGATATTCAAGGTTTATGTAAAGTGAACTCAAAAAAGTGTCCTATTTAAATGACTGACGATTTAAACGTGACCAAAAGTCATGGCTAATTTTGAAAAATGTAAAAATAAAATGTGACCTTGAGATACTCGAGCGCGTCAGATTTTTATGCAGGGGGATCAACTTGATGTCTTCGTCCTCCAGGATGATGATCTGACAATTATATGGAGGGGTACTGTTCGTCTGACAATTTTAAAGTGACAATTATTTGTCGTTTCTATTTCTATGTAATTTTTTTCAAAAACAGTATTTTTAATCTACAACTGTAGTAAATTTAATAGTTAAAAAGCATAATTTACTATTTTGTTTTATGTTACTAGGATTATCTCAGTTATATTAATGCTTTTGGATTGAAAATTACTATTACTACAATTAATGTAATATGAAATATTTGACAATTGATTTTTCCTGCAATTAAGCGAGCAAACATTTACTAGATTTTGGAGTGTTTTTAATTTATTTTTAAACAGTGCATGAAATTCACAAAATAACTTATAAATACAACAAACAAATCAAAGCGTCTAGCAGCCACCAAAAACGTGTACACTATGGTGATCAGCTGAGATGGCGTCATGCCAACAGACGCTCTAGTGGAGTCGGTGCGAGAGAGTAAGAGATAAATAAAGAGTGAGAGAGAAGTGAGGCGCGGAGTGGGGAATACACAGCTCTCAGCATCTGTACGCTCCATCTTTTATTGACGATTTTACCTGAATCGCCCCATGAAAACTGTCAGAATATATGTTTTCCGTAATCCTGATAGGATTACCTTCAAAATTAAAAAAAAGTTTATCGCGCTCGAGTATTTCAAGGTGTCGTTTTTTTTTTTACACCTTTGTGACTCGCCTATTTCCTTATGTCACGGTCAAATTGTCAGATTATTGAAATATACACTTTTCTAGATGTATTTAACTTACCTTCTCTTAATCTGACGCGCTTGAGTTTTTCTGACGATTGATTTTTTTTTACTAATCTGACGGGTTGCCCTCGACGCACCCCACTACATTAAGGGTTCATATTTGGTAGGAGTACATTACAGGGTGCAAGTTTTCTCCCCATATGATTTTCTGACGCGCTCGAGTAACTCGCAAAATCCCCGCTTGGGCTCCCCTACTATTATATTTGTAGACGACTATGTTCTTGGACGTAAAATAACTCGTTCACTCAGCCAACCGTGATTCTTATAATTGGTTAGAATATTGAAAAATAATTTTTCAAAAATTCTTTTTTGACGTCACGAAAATGAAAAAGTTATAAGAGGCCCTATTTCTGAACTCTTAAAGGTAAATTTGGACAGTATTGCATAACATTAAACGGTAACCGTACCGATTTTGCCGAAAACATATTTCATATTTTGTCCAAATTCACATTTATGTGTTCGGGAATAGGGTCCAAGACAGTGTGTTTCTTCTTGAGATAAGAGCAACAGATACCTTTCCGTTTCCAATTCCCAGCAATTGATGTGAGAACATCTTATTGACAGTTGGCATTATTTGATAGTAAAAGTCATTTTGCTCAAGCGTTAGCTTAAGAATATTTGATTGCACAGATAAACCGTATTGTAATTTTGTTCACGGTGTAATTCTACATTAAACGAAACAGCAGAAGCAGATCGATAATATTCTTAAATGGTTGAGAGCTTTTCAAAACATTATCAACGTTTAGGTTTTAGATTTTTGCTGTGAAAGACATGTTCAGATTTGAATTTTCCTTGCGTATTTAAAAGAATATACGTTTAGCCATTTGCGATTTATATTTCTCCTATTAACTCTGCTCAAATGAAACAATGTACGAATTCGATTTTGAAGTGACGTGTTGCACGCCGTATTTAATGCACATATCCCGGTGTCGATAATTCCCCAACAAATTCAGAACTTGACATACAGTGCAAAACGTGGCATTTAAAACGCCGTTGACAAGTTTTAAATCGGGAAATGACTTCAAATTCTTCTGGAAAATTGGAGTGTTATTTCTTAACAGAAACTAATCATTACAGCTATAAGAGAAAAGCGATCAAAATGTTTGATCGCTTCAATAAGAAGAAATTTGATCCTTTGGCGAACACTATAATTAGCAAGACCAGCAAGTTTTTATTATTTCTCAAGATATTCGTAATTGCCAATTTGTAAAACTATGTATTTAATATTGTTCGTTGTTACAGAATATAGTTATTATTTATTACATTTTCAATTACTTCAATCAAAAAACGTTTTAATCTTTGGCATTCAATTGACAATGATAATGAATGTCAATTTTTAAAATGTGTGTCTCGTCGTTATACTCATTTGTAGTAATAATAATAACAATAAAATTCAATAAGATTTCAAATGAATTATTATTCTATTTTAAATTAGTTTATGTTATTTTTAAAAGACACACGAAAAAATATAAGATAAATTTGCCGGTCAATGGCTTCTATTAGTTGGCTTAAAAAAATAGACCTAAAAATAAATTCTATGTAAACAAAACCGAACTACGTTGTTCTATTAAATCTTGCGTAACAAAATTTACCTTAAGATTTCAAAAACTGTGTTACTTTATCAACATAACACTTAAATTTTGTGTGCATGTCAAAAAGGCGTTCAATTTGAAATGGATCTTAAAAATATAAGAAACAAATTGTTAACAGTCATGACTTAAGGATGAATCTGTCAAAGAAAACGAAATCAAATTTTAAATGGAATAAAATCATTTTTAAATTGAAAATAAGAACAAAATATTATTATTACGATTATCACCCGCAGGGTTAGGGTAACTCATCAAATTTGAATCTTTAGTATCGCTGGTGGTTACCGTTTCATGCAAGTCTTCTTTTTATTTTGTGTAAAAAATGTTTTGACAGATATTCGTTTTGCTAATTGATAGAAACATGTGAGCTTATGTTTCGTCCATGGTGTGAATTTAAATGGGTAATGTGTCAAATAGATTGTCTAAGATTTTGAAAAAAAAAATATTTCAAACAATTTTAAGGAATGTCCTCCGGGTATGGTATATCATGACACGATTTTGCATCTGCATGAAATATTAAAAATTTAAAGAAATTTGTTTTTCTTGACTGTTTATATGTTTGTTGTATAAATGAATGATTGGAGCAATGAATTTCTACTAAAGAGCGAAACGTCGAACTTTAGTCATTATGGATAATAATTGGAAAACATTTCTTTTGGCTGATCAACAATATATTGGGTTGTTCGAAAAGTAATTTCGTTTTTTTATAAAAATGAAAGATGATTTACTTATAGAGATTAAATATTTTATTCAATCATATATTGTCCACGCTGTTCCAATTCCTTTGCCATCTTTCTGGTAGTTTCGTGATTCCACGCTCAAAAAACTTCCGATCTTTACTACCAAAAAACTGCTCCAGGTGATTTTGACCTCTTCATTTGAAATAAAGGTTTTACCATTAAAAAATTTTCTAGAGACCGGAGCAGATAGTAATCAGAAGGTACCAGATATGCAGCATATGGTGGGTGTGGCAGCATATCCCATCCAAGCTGCAAAGCTTTTGATAAGTTAACAAACTTGTACGAGGTCTCGCATTATCTTGGTTGAACACAACACTTTTGCTTCATTCATTCATCAATCAATTCTGACCTTTTCTGTTTAACTGAATCATGCCGTTTATCCAGCTGATGACAGTTTACACTTCAGAATTGACCGTGGTATTCTTTGATAAAAACTTAAAAAAAATAATTCCTCTGAAATCACACCAAATATATAAAATCAACTTTTTTTTATAAATATCGGCGTTCGAGTGCTTTGAACCGGTTCATCTCTCTTACTCCATGATCTCTTGCATTTAACATTGTTATATAGACAACCCGTTTCCCGTATCAATGATGCACTTAAAAAATGAGCCACTTTCTTGACGTTTGAGAAGTAAATCACAGACGTCAACGCGATAACATAAATTTCTTTCTGTAAAAACGTGAGGAAATTATATGTCGAGCTTTTAGATTAAACCTAGACGTTTCAAATGATCGTGAATCGTAAAATTTGACAAATTTAATCTCTCAGCGATCTCACGAGTTCTTATTCGCCGGCTTGCATTACTGCCTTAATTGTGTTAACATCTGTTTTAGCTGGCCTTCCAGAACGTGGTACATCTTTAACATCAAAATTGCCAGATCGAAATTTTGCAAACCACTTTTGACACTGTTGTTCTGTCTTCTCCATACACATCAAATAATTTGTTTCTTTCTTGAATAGCATTTTTGCTTTTTCGATAATAAAAAATGTCGAAAATGTTGCTTTTGATTTTCCATATTTGAAAGGTTTCAAAAACTAATGCGCAGAATAAATTAACCTTTTTCTCAAGCAATTCTAGGTATATCAGCTTATATGGCTGCAGTGTGAAGTTTGCTGTGATAAATACCATTAAGTCCTATGTTGGAAAAAAACGAACTTGCTCTCCGAAAAACCTAGTAAAGTTAGACTATTAAGACAAGAAACTAAATCAAATTATTGAAATTTGTTTGGTGATACATAATGCATGGCACTATTCGTTGATATGCAACAATTACCTATTTTTGGTCCAACAATTTTTGTATCTGTATAACTATTCAACAATCACCTGTTTTTGGTGCAACCATATTTGAGTTGTAAATAATATTCAACAATCGTCTATTAATTTTTGCGCAACAATTTTAATATTTTTATAATTATTCAACAATCACCTATTTATTTTTGGTGCAACGATTTTTGGATTCATATTCAACAGTCACCTGCTTATTTTTGATGAAACAATTTTTCTATAATTAATAAATTATTGTACAAAAACAACAATAATTAATTTATATACTATTTTCGACAATCATTCATGTGTTTTTGTGCAACAATATATAATGGGCAAGATATTCCATGTCAGTCGTACTTCCATTTCCCGTTCTCATTACCTTTAGTAATATGCTATGGAAATATTCGAAACTGAATGTATAACATTTTCAACTAAACTTCTCAACCCACTTGTGTGTAAAAACCCAATTAGCTAAAATATTTCTTACGAGTAAATCTGACACTTCTGAGAAGCCAGTATTAAATTCATTTTCACAGGTACGAAATAAATAATTTTGTACAAAAAAATTTTATGCCGACAATTTTCTTTTTGGCTCGGGCCATGAAATTTTAATTTTGTTTTTTTTTAAGTTAGTGAGTTGATTGAGGAGTTGAGTTTATTTTATGGAGTTGGTTGGTGATTTTTGGAAAGTAAAATTGAAAAATGTGTGTTGAGATATATTTTTCATAAAAAGATGTAAAAGAAAATTTGATAACAAGGAATAAACAAATGCATAATAATTACATAGAGAAAGAGAAAGAGCTGTCCTAAAGGTCAGTTATGGTTTTGTTATTATAAAACCTATTCTGGTTAACTTCAGTTTCATTCTGGGTTAGTTGTAAAGAGTCTAGACTTAACAAAGATTCAGTTTAATATATTACGCGTTATTCACTAGTCTAATGCATTGTATATATGTACAAGCCATATTATCTTTATCTTTATTTTTATATATGTTACTCTTTCCACAACCTCTTTCCACACATTTAAAGGAGGTCTAGGGAAAAAATGGTTTGGTAGACAGACCTGGCCCAAATCTTATTTTCCAAGGTGCCAGAACATCAGTCCAAACATGGTTCAAGCTTGTGCCGTTTGAAAATTTCAAACCTGGCCAAAACCCCAAAAGCTGTGCCACGCACTTGGCCGAGGTCCTTTAGCTTTTTCTTACCCGGGTAAAACCAAATTGTGTTATTTGTTATCTGTTGGAAAGACAACGGGTCTATTGTTTAATTATTTCTACGGTATCTAATTACCTCATCATCATATCAGACCACGAATAACGTTTTATACATCATAAACTTATCACCAAAATAGACCAAGTCAGAGATCGTGAGGTTATTCGATTTCGATGGATCAACCTGCAAGCAAAAAATAAAGTGTCGTTGTTCAACTACCTGGATTAGAGGAGGAGTGTCTCAGACATTTTGACATAAATTTTTTGGATTAAACCAATTAAATAAGGTAGAAATAATATCATTTATTTATCTTTCTTTTGTTCTAATTATTACTTCGGTCTGAAAGACCTAAGTATTACATTCATGAGCCAAAAGTGAAATTCTTGCCCCCACATTTTTTGGCATTTCTCGATTTTTAAAAAGGTTGAATTTTTGATTTTGTAATAATTTTTGCAATATTTTTAGAATTTTGCAAAAGTTTAGATTTTTAAGAATTTTTGGAATATTTTTGGAATTTTGAAGTAGTTTGCTGAATGTATCATCTTTTCACTAAATTATGTTAATTTATGATCTGTTATAATTTTCCGGCAACGTATTGATGTTTCGTGTTAGTTTTGTAATAAATTTCTAAACAGAGTTAAAAAATACTTGTACTTTAACAAAGAGCTATGTTTGATATACATCGCTGCCCAAAACTAAAAACCATGTCCTCATAAAAGTGTCTTGCCGAAAACAATATCAAAATCCTTAACCCAGACCGAAGTCTTGATATCTCAGAGCTGTGAGATTTCAGCCCCTCCATATTTGTTTGTTTGAAATGAAGTTTTATTATTATTATTGAGAATTATGGCATTATAAGTTTGTCAAAAAAATGTTGTCAAGTGTGTCAAAAGAAAGATTTTTATATATTTTTTTACCCAATTTTTTGGAAAAAATAATATTTTTTGTTTGAAATGAAATTTTATTATTATTATTGAGAATTATGACATTAGAAGTTTGTCAAAAAAATGTTGTCAAGTGTGTTAAAAGATTTTTATTTAGTTTTTTACCCAATTTTTTGGAAAAAGATTAAATTGTTTGTTTGAAATGAAATTTTTTTATTATTATTGAGAATTATGGTATTATAAGTTTGTCAAAAAATGTTGCCACGTGTGTCAAAAGAAAGGTTTTTATTTATTTTTACCCAATTTTTTTAGAAAAAAATAAAATTAATAGTTTGTATGACTTGAGATTTTATTATTTTTATAGAGAATTATGGCATTAAGTTTGTCAAAAAATAATGTCAAGTGTGTCAAAAAATGATTTCATTTATCTTTTTAGCCAATTTTTTGGAAAAAAAAAATGTAGCTGTTTTTATGACGTAAATGTAATTTAAAATGAAATTGGACATGGAAATTTTGAATTTGTTATAGTTTTTGAAATGTTTTTGGAATTTTGAAAAAGTTCGTATTTTTGAATTTGTAATAATTTTTGCAATATTTTTAGAATTTCGGAAAAAGTTTTAATTTTTGATTTTGTAAGAATTTTTGGAATATTTTTAGAATTTTGAAAAATTTTAAATTTTTGATATTATTATAATTTTTGGAATTTTGAAAAAATTTTCAATTTTTGATTTTGTAATAATTTTTGCAATATTTTTAGAATTTTGGAAAAGTTTGAATTTTTAAGAATTTTTGAAATATTATTGGAATTTAGAAAAAATTTAAATATTTGATTTTATTCTAATTTTTGGAATATTTTTGGAATTTTGAAAAAGTTTGATTTTATTTAATTTAACAATATTTTTGGAATTTTGATTATAATTTTCCGGCAACGTATTGATGTTTCGTGTTAGTTTTGTAATAAATTTTTAAACAGAGATAAAAAATACTTGTACTTTAACAAAGAGTTATGTTTGATATACATCGCTGCCCAAAACTAAAAACCATGTCCTCATAAAAGTGTTTTGCCGAAAACTATATCAAAATCCTTAACCCAGACCGAAGTCTCAAAGCTGTGAGATTTCAGCCCCTCCATATTTTTGTATTGTATTTGTTTTGTATTTTTGGTTGTGTAAATTGTTGAGTGAAAATGAATTGTTAGTTTTTTTGGAATTTTGAAAATTACCCGATTATTAAAAATTATTTACGATTACCCTCGCCAAAAAACCTAAGTCCGATCTACTCCGCCTTTCACAAAATAATTTTCACGATTACCCGCGCCAAAAAACAATTTTATACAAAACAAATTTATACTTTGTAAACATAGCTGTATCGACCACCGAGAAAATGAAAAATAAGATAAAATGATGAGAAAATGAGAAAATAAAGGTAAAATGATGTGGAAAATGGCTAATATAGGGTAAATGGGGATAGCTTGGATCGGGTTAAGAATGGTATCATTGGAAAGGTATGACGAGACTAGCTAAAATCAAGAAAATTACCATATCTCAAAGTTGTGAGGTGGAGTTGGTGGGGGTGTGGAGTGGAGAGGGGTTGGGGGAAGGGGGTTGGGAAGGGGGGGTTAACTTTGATCGAAGGTCTGCAAGGTCGCAGAAGCGAGTCAAATAAAATTAATATAGAAACCAAGAATTATATAACTAATATAGAAAATTATATAATTAATATAGAAAATATAGAAAAGAATTATATAAAAACCCCGCGGCGACAAAACGCCCGGACAAGAAAATTGTCATCTCTCAAAGTTGTGAGGTGGGATTGGTGGGGGTGGGGAGTGGGTATGGGGGGGTGGGGGAGGCTATCTTTGATCGAAGGTCTGCAAGGTCGCAGAAGCGAGTCAAAGAAAATGAATAAAGAAACCAAGAATTATATAACACTATTCAATAAAATTAATATAAAAACTAAGAATTATAAGGAAAGAAGGGAAGGAAATTGAAAATTTTAGAAAGGGAATAACAAAGAGGGGAGGGTCGCGGGTGGGGGGGGGGTTGCTACATTTGATCCATTTGGGGGGCTATCTTCTTTAAAACCAAATAGCATTAAAAGCATATAAATCGGGGCGGTGAAAGTGAAAGTGGGATTCTTGTTCTTGGGATTCTTGTTTCTGGGGATTTTGTTCTGGGCCTTATGTCCTCTGGAGATTTTGTCGCCGGGCCTTATTTCCTCAGGAGATTTTGCCGCCGGGCGTTTTGTCAGCGGGCGTTTTGTCGCCGGGCATTTTGCGTCGGGCCTTATGTCGGTAGCCCAAAATTATCGTGTCACATTGTTTGTAACCAAACTCCTACGAAACGGCTTGACCGATTTCTATGAAATTTTTTCTGTATATTCGTTAGGTCCTAAACTATTTTTTATACTCCTAAGTGATAAGGATGGATCACCCCAAAAAAATTTTTTATTTTTCAGACAAAATTTTTTATTTTTATTGTTTTATAATTTGGCATTAAAATATACATATAACTCTTAATTTTCACTCTTTTACCCCCAACCACCATTTTTAATAGCGATATTACTACTGTAATACTATTCAACTCTCAGAGGTCGATAACTGATCAATTATCAATCGATCAGTTATCCTGGCCAGGCGTCTACCGGTGTCACTTCTCACCCAGCAAACGGCACTGAGTAGGGATGATAACGAAGCCGGTCTCCTGTTTTTCTCACACAATAAACTTTATGTCACTTTCTACACAGTTTTTGGTCATTATTATTGTTTGTGCATCATCGTAGCAGTGACGCTTTCTTATACTTATCATTTTACTTTCTCAGTGAAACTCTTTTTTTTTTTTTTTTTTTTTTTTTTTTTTTTTTTTTTTTTTTTTTTTTTTAAGGCGTTCATGCTCCATGTAGGAGCGTTGCCAGGCTAATCAGCTTCGAATATTCACCACGGTCATTCGCAACAGCGACATAGTTACCATGGCAGCCGATTTTTTTAAGGTCGTTTATTACGTCAGTCTCCCATTGTAGTCGTGGTCTTCCTCGCGGTCTACCACTCCCTGGGGTACTAACGTACATTTTTCTAATCATTCCAGACTGTGAATCGGCTCGTAGAACATGCCCAAACCAAGCAATCCTGTTAGAACGGATACAACCTATTATATCAGGACCCTCAAGAAGGTCTCTGATCTCAAAGTTATACCGGGTTCTATACTCTCCATCGTCTGTCTTAAGTGGACCAAAAATGTAGCGTAGGATCTTACGCTCAAATACAGATAAATGCGATTGGTCATTTTGTGTAAGGGTCCACGTTTGTGACCCATACATCACAACCGGTCTAATCAATGTCTTGTATAACTTGAGCTTGGTGTTAGTTGATACATACGGTGATCCAAGGAGAGGTTTAATTGAGTAGAAAGTTCGATTACCTGCAGCGATTCGAGCTTTAATATCTGTAAGTATGCTGTTGTTTGAGTCAAGCATTGATCCCAAATATTTAAAAGATTCAACTCCCTCAATTCGTTCATCGCCGCACATCAAATCTTTCTTCTCAGCCTCTCTTGAAACATTCATATGTTTGGTTTTATTGTAGTTAATTTGCAGACCAATTTTCCTAGCACCACTCTCAAGCGACTTGAAAGTCTCACTCATAACAGCTTCACTTCGGCCGAGGATGACAACATCATCAGCGTAAGCAATCATCTGTACTGAGTTTATTGACAAGATATTGTTATTAGTCGGTAGTTTCTTTTGACGGCACACATATTCCAAGGCTAGATTAAAAAGTATAGGAGAGATAGCATCACCTTGTCTTAATCCGGAGTCGACTTTAAAAAATTTTGATATTTCGTTCTCTACTCGCACACAGCATTGAGAGTTCTGTACTGTCATTTTGCATAGTGATACCAGTTTACCAGGAATTCCCATTGACACCAGAGCAGACCATAGAGTCTTTCGTTCGAGAGAGTCGTAGGCCTGCCTGAAATCAATGAAAAGTTGGTGCACAGGTATGTTGAACTCTCGACACTTTTCCAAAATCATCCTTATCGAGAAAAGTGCATCGGTGGTACCTCGGCCCCGCCGGAAACCACACTGATATTCTCCAAACAGTTGTTCAGCAAAAGGATTGATTTTGGATAGCAAAATGTAGGAAAAGATCTTATATGCTGTGCAGAGGAGAGCGATTCCTCTGTAGTTTGCACATTGTAGGCGATTACCTTTTTTATGGATTGGTATCAGCATAGCTTTGTTCCAGTCCTGTGGCATGGTTTCAGTCCTCCATATCATTTGAACAAGTTCAAACAATCTTGAGGATAGAGTTTCGCCACCATGTACAATCATTTCGGATGTTATATCGTCGATACCAGGTGCTTTATTGCATTTTAATTTTGACAGCGCCGCATCGAATTCCTATTTGGTGGGTTCGTCTACATGTACCTTTGACGCACGAATAAGCTTTGCTCGTCGCCCGACTTGTTGCTGGTCACTTAAGTTGAGAAGATTCTCAAAATAAGCGGCCCAAGTATCTAAAATATTTTTAAGGTCTACTTGTAGCTCCCCATCTTCGTTTTGAATAGCAGTCGATCTAGTTTGAGGGCCCTTCCTTAAGGTTTTAACCTGTTGAAAGAAGTTACGCGATTGATGTTCCTTATTGAAGCTTTCAATCTCCTCACACTGTCTCTTCCACCATTCTCTCTTCGTTCGTCTACATAGCTTTGTAACGGCTTGTCTTGCCAGTTTATAGTTCTCCTTCGTGGACCTGGTGTTGCGTCCTTGTAGACACTTCAGATAGCAATCTCTTTTGTATTGAATAGCGTCAAGACATGCTTGATCCATCCATGGCTTCTGGGAGTGGTTCTGTGGTCGTCCAAGTATTCCCTCAGCAGCGCTTAAAACAGCATCTTTGAGCAAATACCATGACTTATCGACGTCTCCATTAATGGTTTCTGATTTCTCCAATGTTTCGGCAATATGGATTTGATATCTCTCTTCTGTTTCAGCATTCTTTAATGATGAGATGTTAAAACGATTCCGTTGATTGAATTTTGGAATGCCTGGATTTGGGAAGTGGAACCTTATCGTTGCACATACAAGGAAGTGATCACTTCCAATGTATGCACCTCTAAAGGATCGCACATCCCGAACGCTCGAAAAGAAACGTGCTGTTACTAGAACGTGATCAATTTGATTTCAAGTGTTTCAATTCGGTGAGACCGCTTATGAATCAATCGATGCGCAAATAAAGTATTGGCAATTCTCAAATTATTTGATAATGCAAACTCAGTCATTCTCTCACCATTATCATTCGAATTCAAATGCAGGCTGTTGGGACCCACCACATTTCCATAAGAGATATCTCCTCCAACCTGTCCATTAAAGTCACCAAGAACCATAATGAAGTCGCGTGTTGGTGTTTGTTTCATAACCTCTTCCAGTGCTATGTAGAAATTATCCTTCTCGTCGACGGTCTTAGCTTCAGTAGGTGCATGCACGGCAATAAGAAAAATATTGTTATATGTACCACTTACACGTAAGTAGCAGATCCTCTCACTGACCGGGATGAATTTCATCACGGCTTCTTGTATACGTGCACCAACAAGAAAGCCAGTACCAAATTCTCTTCGAGAAGGATGACCACTACAGTATAGAGAGTGACTATCCAAATCTTGTTTTCCGATTATCGGCTGTCTAATTTCTTGTAGAGCAATAATATCCATCCTATACCTCTCAGCCTCTGTTTCCAGACTTATAAGAGCATCAGGAGCGCTCAGGCTGCGCACGTTCCACGTTCCGATTCGGTAGTCTGGTCCTTTTTCACGTCCAGGTAAAATTCTGTTTTGTTGTCCGGGTCTGTTTTTCTTTTTCTGATCACCAAATTTAACATATTAGTTTTTTTCCGGGGTTAGGGTGTTAACCTTAGGCCCAACCCAAATTGTCGTGAATGGGTCCGTTCTGCATATTAAGGTCACCAGAAACAACCTTTTTACACGTTTATATAGCGAGCCGCTTGATTCAAGACAGACGTCCGCTCCAAGCCGCCCCTGACATGGAGAACAGACGCTTGAGTCGCATTGGTTGTAAGGCGCCAATTCGCCGTGATGTAGCGTCATTGACTAAGCAGTTTTTACTCTGCTTGTCTCCAATACACCAACCTAATTCTGTCAGCATTACCCAGGCAGCACGGCGTGGACGTCGAATTTAGGATTTCGCTACCCTAAGTGAAACTCTAATGTTAATAATATTCTCATAGTAAATTTATAATCAGTTTGCATTTTGCTGTGCTATAATTACTATTCCCATTTTATTAATAATTGCTGCAGATAGTTCTCACGTTGAGTTAATTAGGTGATCTCATATAAATCAATAGTACTAAACACGTGTCACGAGCTCTCGCCAACAACGGCCATCGTGTTATAAATCATTCCAGAATATTCTCATACATTTATTATCTTTTTAGCCGACTTCAAAAAAGAAGGAGGTTCTATGTTTGATTAAACGAAGAGAGCAAGTCGAATGATACCTTGGCATATGCAAAGAAACATACACCGTGCATCCCAATCAAAATGAATGCTTTTTTCTTCGCATGTTATTGATAAAATCTTTTCAGTCCTAAGTCGTATGTGCACTCTAGAATTCCAAAGCTATCGTTTGAACAAAAAGCCATTTACGATTAACAATTGCAAAATGTTAATAACAGGGTTGGAGGAATCTTTTTCTTGGATGCGCCAGAAAAAACTGGCAAGACGTTCCTAATCAGACTAACTCTAGCCGCAATTCGCTTTAGCTCTTGCGTCGTCCGGCATAGATGCGGCATTGCTACCAGGTGGAAGAACTGTTATTTCCGCTTTGAAATTTCCATTGAAAATGCAATTTATTGAAACCTTCACATGTAACATTTCCAAAGGATCCGGAATGGGCAAAATATTGCAGATATGTAATCTTATTATTTGGGATGAATGCACAATGGCGCACAGAAAGTCGCTTGAAGCTCTTGATCAATAACTCCAAGATTTGCGTGGAAATCACGGACAATTTGGGAATGCATTAATATTGCTTGCAAGAGATTTCAGACAAACATTACCTGCAGGTCCTCGATCGACACCAACAGATGAAATAAATGTTTCCCTGAAATACTCTACTTTGTGGCGACACGTAAGAAGGTTAAAATTAGCTACAAATATGCGTGTCCTGCTTCAAAACGATAAATCAGCTGAGATATTTTCACATCAATTGCTGTCGGAAAGATACGGGTCGATCTAACCTCAGGACGAACTTTATTGGTTCATAACTTCTTGAATTAAGTGTCGCCAAAAGAGGAATTGGTTGAAAAAGTATTTCCCAATATTCAAACTAATCATAAGAATTATTGACTGAGACATTGACATTGACTGAGTGAACGAGCCATTCTTGCGGCCAAAAACAAAAACGTCAATGAATTTAACAGTATAATTCAGTTTTATGTTCAAAGTGAAGTAGTCATATACAAGTCCGTAGACGCTGTCATGGAAGCAGATGAAGCGGTTAACTATTCTACAGAATTTTTGAATTCACTTGATCTGCCAAGGATGCCACCGCATGTATTGCAATTCAAAATCGGCGTACCAATTATCAAGTTGCAAAATATAAAACTTTGCAATGGCACGTGACTCGCAGTAAAAAAATTAATGAGTAACGTAGTAGAAGCAACAATCTAGACTGGATCTTTCGAAAGTGAAGATGTCCTCATTCCTCGCATACCTATGATGCCAACGGATATGGCATTTTAATTTAAAATATTGGAATTCCCAATTCGATTGGTATTTGCAATTACCATCAACAAAGCGCAGGGCCAAACATTAGAAGTGTGTGGTTTAGATCTAGAAACCGATTGTTTCTCACATGGACAATTATATGTTGCGTGTTATAGAGTGGACAAACAGGACAATTATTATATCTGCACAAACAATGGTGTTGATACCTCAACATATAAAAATATATCAACCAACCCTGCTCAAATCAATAATGCATAATAATGCAAAATTGCATTATTATATTTAATTAATTTTCTTTATAATAACTTTATATAATTGTTGACGCAGCAAAAATTGCTTATTTAAAGAAAATGAATTACCATAAATAAATAAGAATTATTTTAACATTAAAACTTTAAAGATATTTTTCTTCATCATACAAATCTTCCAGTAAAGCTAACTGTCCAGCCCCCACCAGTGAAAAGCGAGTTAGCTATTATTGAAAGATTGTACAAATGGAACAACAAAAAACATTGTATATGTATATCCCCAAGCGTTATGAAATTAAACATATTATAGAAACGAGTGTTTTATTTTTTTTAATATAACAAGACCGAACCACTGCAACGCGTGGCTGGGTCCAGCTAGTATGATATAATATTCAGCAATCAATTTTTTTTGGGTAACAATAATTTTTATTCAAATTAAAAACAATCAATGTATATGACTTGTTAATTTTTTTGAATTATATGGAGGGTGAAAACCGGTCATCGGGTAAGATAAGCTTTAATGCACTTTAATAAATAAATTCGTGTCGGTGAGTTGTGGGAGGGGTGGTGATGAAATTTATTCTTCTTACCTTTTCGGATCGACAGAGTCCCCATGGTTTAAACTTATTGTTAATTACCGCGTGCAGTTTACCGAATCCACGTACTGAAACTAGACGGAACAGTCCCAAGGGGCGCGCAATGCCATGACGATTACTTATATAAATCTCGACCGACAACCAGCTGCTCGTTATAATGATTTATAATCAAATATTTAAGAACATACATTTTCCGACACTTATAATCGAGTGCTCTAACTTAAACATTAAGTTCTCTAAAGTATACCATAAAATTTATACAATAGTTTTGAAATTAGTTGTGTTTTTTGAATTTTGAACGAAATCAGCAATATTCGTCAAAGCTGCACAAAGTCGTAATCATTTTTAATCATTTACCTTAACCACTTTTCAATTTTCAATGAAATCATAAATTCATTCTTAAATTCAATCAACTTTATAATTAGAAAGAAAAAATATTCAAAGCTTCAGTTTTGTTATATTCATTCATTACTCAACATCATTAATTTTTTTAAATTCCTCTATCCACCGCCTCCGAATAAAAAATTCGACGTACTCCCTAATCCACCAAAACAAACAAAGTACTCGAGATTACATTTGTTTTTTAAAACTCATATTAATCTGTTTATTTATCTTCTTCAAAAAAAACAACAGACTTTACGTTTTAGTTAGCTAAGTCTGAAGAATTCAATGGGAAAAAGAAAATAAATGTTTAAACATTTAGTCAGACCGCCAACTGAGAGGGACGAAAATACCAAAATATTTTGACAGATTATAAATCCGTCAAAATAATGAAATGAAATAATTAAAGTTTTGTTAAGTATCGTCTTAATGGGGATGGTCTTTAATCAGACTCATTTATAGCTTTTGTATAACAAGAAGAAAGAGCAGAATTATAAGAGGGAAGAAGAAGGATTATTTTTCGATGCAGAACTGTATATATATTTCATACAGTTTTAGAAATAATTTTTATATTTAACAAATCTGTCGATAAATTTTGATTGACTAGTAAAAAATTTGATGATTTAAATATTAATTAATCAAAGTAAAATTATAATTTTAGAGATTTTTAACGCAGGCTAATAAATTGATCCAGTCCACGTTTTATTAAACAATTATTTGAGCAATTTTTAATTTTTTTAAAATAACTTGTTTGTTTAATTGATAAAAAAATTAATGAATGAATAATTAATCATCGTATGGTGATCATTCTATATAAAAATTTGTTTCTAATCGGTTAACATCAAAAATATTTTGATTGAAAAATTAGTAAACATTAATATATGCATTTTATTATTTTATAATAATTTTAATGATAATGGCACTTCGATTGAAAACAACTTTCTTCCGCTTTTAAAACGGTATTATTTACTCGAGTATCATCGATAGTGAATGGAGGTGTGGTATTTCATTCTGTTTTTATTAAAAATATAATAAAATGCATTTCTGTGGTATAAATTGCGTGATTGGGAACAGAAACGAATTTAAAAAAAGTAAGTTGATATGAATTTCAATCGATCAATAAGTTCTTGTCATTCGCTTATTTATTAAGATTCGATAAAGGTATTGTGAATATGTGAATATTGTGAATATTTTTACACTTTGGTGAACAGCGCAAAAATGCAAATCGATTCAGTAGTTTGCGCGTGTTTGTCATCCAACTAGCAGATTTATTTTGATTTAAAACGTCAAGAAATGCAAAAAGTGACGGTAATAATTTGAAAACATGGTCATGAATCACTTGAAATCGTCATTAGAAATTAACTTTGTTACCGTAAAACTAATCTTTAAAAACTGCATTAATTTGTTCATCAAGGGCACTGTCTTATATTGCGGCATTATACTTAGTCTCAGAACACAACGAATATGTGATTTTATAGAAATAGGCTACAGCAAAAGAAAATTTTATACAAGAGTACAATTTTATTTAAAAAAGAGATCCATCCCGAATGGAAATGATTACGCATATCGACCACCCACACATCAACGATTTTATATTCTTGCGGTGTTTAGTTGTTTCAGAATTCAGATTAGAATTGCTGTGTTTTACTTCAGTGAAGTTACGAGAGGAAAAAATGATGTTGGATTTATTGTAAATAAGAGATTAAAAACTTGTACAAGTAAGGTAATATGTATATAAATGTGATAGAATCATAGCATATGAACATAAATGTAGCATCAAAATGCTTTCTAAACATACAAGATGAAAACGAAGAGGTGAATACGTTTATGAGAAAATTAAAGATGTCCTGAAGTGAGAAGGAAAAGGCTGTTGTTATGGTGTGATGAAGGATTGAAATGCCAGTGTAGGAGCAGAAGCATAAGGAGTGGGAGAAAACTGTGGGTTAGGATCGATAAGTGAAAAAGGCGAAAGCCTGATTGAGTTTTGTAAATAGTTACCAACACTTGGTTTAAAAATCACAAAAGACAGCTTTACACTTGGAAGTCACCAAGTGATATTTATAGAAAGCAAATTGGTTTTAAAATGACTAATGAGGCGATATGGAAACCCGGCGCAGACATAACTGTGGATGGAGAGAAAAAGTGGGATGCAAAGAATTAGAGAGCAAGGAAGGGGTAGTGTTAAAAGAAGAAAAGAAAATTCTGGAAAAACAGCATATGCAGGAACTATATAAAAAAGGGGACAAACAAAAAATTCTAAACGTAGGGCCATAAAAAAAATGTGTCAATCGATGAATTCGGACTTAGCATTTTACTCGTTGAGGTGTGTGTGGCAATACAAGAGATGAAGCAGCGGGTATAGACAAATAGTGAAACTGTTGCGATGTTTGCAGGAGGTTGACATGAGAGAATTAGCATTGATCACTGTGTAATGAGATGTATGAGAGTGGAGAATGACTGGAGGACTTTTTGATAGCCGAAATGATTCCACTGACAAACAGTACAGAAAAACACAGAACAATCAGCTGGCAGTTCATGCAGCGAAAATTCTGATGAGTACTAACAAGCGAATGAGATAAGTGGTGGAACAGAGCACGACCGAGGAACAGTTATTAGAAAATCGCATCGAGTTCAAAGTTAAAAAAAGAGGGAAAATTGGCAAATCGCACTACAGATGCCTAGGAGTTGCTTCAAGAGGGGTCAAATGTATGTCAAATGGGGTCCGATCGCCATTAATTTTTCCTCCGTACATCTTTCTCTGATATATACCCCCTATCTCCGACCCCTAGAATGGCTATAGTACAAAATTTACATTATCAGTAATTTCTTTACATTGGTTTCCACCGTTCCCAGAGTGCCCCATAGGGGTCAATTATATGGCCGACCCCCATTTATTTTTCTTCCCCGAACATACTTTCCCCCTATCTCAAACCCTTAGTGTGGCTCCATAGTACAAAATTTACGTAAAAACCACCTAAAAAAACAAAGTAGTTTTAAACAAACAAGTAGTTGTAATTTTTATTGAGAGTAAATATTAATTGTTTTTATTATTGCTCGGCAAAGTACATCAAATTACTTTATTTTTATCGTGCGATCGATATTTTCTGCGATTGTCACTAACGACGTGAAGCAAAAATTCTTTTTCCTGTCTCAGACGTGACGAAATGGCTCAAATCTTTCTGAAAGAATTTCTAATTTACTTCTTTTGATCTCATTTTAACTCTTTTTGCGCCTTCGAAGCCAACAACTTGTACTGAACGAGCATGTTTTTGGTCGTCTTCTTCGTTGTCTTCATCCGAGCTTTCTTCGTTAGATGGTTCGTCCGCCGCCTCCTCAGATAACTCGTCCTCGTATTTCTCTTTGTCTTCTTCAAATGTACGAATTATTTGCGTCATTTTCCGCTTGATATCGTGCGGGTTTGCATCAAAATAATACGAAAACAACTGCTTCGAACAGTTTATAGAATTTCGCCATCAATTTCTGTGACACAATCTTGTCAATTGAAGTATATCTAGCAGCCGCTTTCGAGAAATTCCAATCTTGATTAGGGTTCTCGTTAGCTCTGGTGCTGCCGAACCAAGCTTTCCGTCCAATTCCTTTTTGTTCAAATGGAAATTTTTTCTAAGCAAAAAAATTTTTGGGCAATATATATACCCTTCGCCATCCATCGAGCATGACTGATGGCTGCTGGTGAGCTGAGATGGTAATTGCGTATGTCTTCGCCAAGCACCAGGAGAACGATTTCCAGGAATTCTGTGTCTGTTCTGGGATGTTTTTCATTTAGTTGAGCCAAACAAAATGATTTAATTTCTATTTGGACATGAATTGGTATTTTGGTAGCGACTTCATCGTCGGGGTATATTTTCGAAAAAAATGTTCGGTGAGAAAAAAATAAATGGGGGTCGGTCATACATTTGAGCCCTCTAGGAGTGACTCCTAGGCATCTGTAGTGCGATATGCCAATTCTTTTATCAGTTTTTTAACTTTGACCTTGATGCGACGTCATAAGTCCCACCCCCCAAAAAAAATTTTAATCTACGTATTTTTTCATTTAACCTCACAAAATAGGGGGGTGCAGCCGATCCAAATCGAAAATGCATGAACTAAAACATGCTTATTGTAGATGAACCAGTGGGTGGCTTTGGTTGGTTTGTTTGAAAGACTGGTTGATAACGGATTGAGTACAGGCGGAAGAAACCCTGCGCGTATTCGATTTGCAGATTATATGATGTTATTTGCGGAGAATGGAAAAGAACTCAGTAGTATGTTGCAACATCTAAGACTAAGGATAAACATCAAAAAGTCAAAAATAATGAAAATGAGTGAGAAAGAAGTGCGGAATATGAATATAAAGTTGAAGACTGTGTGAGCAAGCTGGGAATAGTGGACTTGGGAATAGTGACAAAGCTACAGTTTACTGGGTCATAGTACATCTTTTGTCGACCCGGAGCCCTTTTGAGAATTGGGGAGAAAAACCATCCACGAAAGGATGAGGGACGTAATTATGACGGAATGGTACGAAACCTGGAACAACACCTCGATTAAGGCAGTTCAGAAGTTGTGCTCTAGGTTAAATAGTAACAACCTGAGAATGCTGACAGGAGTTTTTACAGGACACTGTAAACTAAGAAAACAACTTAAAAACATTGGGGTGGAGCCAAGGGACGAATGTAGATTCTGCCTATTGGAAGAAGAGACCCTAGTTCATCTTCTCAAAGATTGTAGAACCTTGATCTAAAGGAGAAGATTGCATCTGCATAAACTTAACCCTCTCCTACTCAAATTACGGCAAAATGCGGCAAACATATGGCACAGCTCTTTGAATTCATTGGGAAAGCAGTTGCTATTGATTCTTGTACATCTATGATTGTGCTTAATTTATTTGTTAACTTTTATTATTGCAATTAGATTCATTAATTTTATTTCATACTGATATATAAAACGTCATTTTTCGGATTATTTATGGTACAAAAAGTTGAACTTTAATGTCCTAGGACTTTATAAAATTTTATAAAGTCCTAGGACGTTAAAGTTCAATTTTTTGTATTATAAACGTTGAACTTTAACGTCCTAGGACTTTATAAAATTTTATAAAGTCCTAGGACGTTAAAATTCAACTTTTTGAGCAAAATTTAACAGTCATTTCTTTTTATTTTAATAAATTTCCAGTATGAAATAAAATTTTGTATTTATATCAAACGAAAAGTGTTTTTAAAGGTACTCACTAATAATTTCGGCTAGACGCCTCGGCCGTAAACAACTAGCTCGTACTTTAAAGTTTCACTTTTCCTTCTAGATAAATAAATAACTATTATTTTATTTTAGTTTAATTTTATTTTATTCTTTTGTTATTATATTTAATATTAATTAACTTTGTTTTTTTTTTTTTAAATAAAAAGTGTTGTGTAATAGGGTTTAGGATATGTGTCACAACAACACATAAATACCTGTCAAGACCTAGGTCCCACAACAACTGGCGTTCTAAGGTGTTGATGAACGCTTTTTTAAACATCTGCGGGTTGAAGCCACCTGAGACTAAGGATTCCGGCAAACTATTCCATTTGTATGCAGTTCGGGCAAAGAAGTCTTTCTGCGATCTGCCAGTATGACAGCGCGGGATCTCGACCGTTTCACTGGTTGCGGTAGCCGATTGCCGAGTGGAACGGGGATAAGAATAAGTTTGAGGCATGATGCCGTTGATTTCATCTGATGACGATATTTGTAAGAAACAACGAGGTCAGCAACAGTGCAACGATGTTGTAGGGAATCAAGTTTTGATGTCAAAGCTCGATCACTCACAATTCGTATAGCCCGTTTTTTAACAGAGTCCAAGAGGGCCAAGATGGAAACAGAAGCAGCACCCCAAACTTGACAATAGTACTCCATGCAGGGACGAATATAGGACTTATAAACATGGAGCAATTGGTATGGGGTGAAAAAATGTTTGCATCTATTTCGGAGGCCAAGTTTTTTGGACGCGCTTTTTGCCATCGCCATTACATGATCGTTCCAGAGTAGGTCATTTGAAACTGTGACACCCATTAAACGAATGTTTTTACATTCAACTATTGGTTCATCACACATACTGAATCAAATATCTTTGGGGAACTCGGTCTTTGATCTGGAAACAATCAACAGCTGTGTTTTGGTAGAGTTGAAATTGACTAGGTTTTGATCACCCCAATCGGCGACTTTTTATAGGTCTTTATTCATGTTTATGTTTGATTTTATTTTGTTTCTTTTTTCATGTAAGTTTATTTTATTTATTTTTTATCAATATAAGTTTATCTGATTTAATTTGTTTTTTTTAAATATAATTTAATTTAACATTATTATTTATATTTATTCATTATTGAGAATTTTTGAGATCAATTAATTATTATTATTTAGTTTATTTTATTTAAGTCAATAGGAAAAACGAACAACTATTGTCCATTTCTGACAAAAGTGTAAAAACATGTCATTAATTCTATGAATTTTGCTACCAAATTTTTTATTTCCTTTATCATTGTCTGTGATTTCCTAGCTATTGTTCCAGCAGAAAAACCTACTTTGCTCCAGGGACGTTTTGGTAAGTTTTAAATAAACATCCGTGTCATACAAGTAATTGATAAGCTCGCAACTAGGGATGGCGATCCCGGTTTTTTTTTTCTTCATGAATCCCGAGATTCGAAAAAATAAAATAAAATGAATCTAAAATAAAATAAAAAAAATTAATGAATCTAAATTGCAATAATAAAAATTCCGATTCCGGGATTCGTGAAGTAAAAATTCCGGGATTGCCATCCCTACTCTCAACGCATAATTATTACTTTGCTCACCCATTCACAAAAATCCATTAATTGTAGACATTGATATAGAGACGTTCCCAACGATGGGAACGTCTCCAAAACAAAATGAAATTTTAATTAAGTCAATATTCGATTAATTATTTGATCCACAAAAAAAACTGCTTAAATTCTCACGCAGAACATATATTAAAACTAACAAGTTATAACAAAACTATTTTTCGATAAAGGTTGTACCATTATTCCACATAACACTTCAATTTATCATCGAATAATCTCCGCTAAACATTTTAAAATTTATGTAAAACCGTAATTTAATCTTTAGTTGATATTAGTGGTAACAAACTGATTACATAAAATGCTCGAGACAACTGTAATTTAATAGTGCCGAGTGTTGTTGTCTTAGGACCAAATTTATAGCGTTCAATTTTCAGATTAAATAAAACTTCTTGCAATATTTATTGATCAATTTTGTGTAAACAGAAAAGAAATGTAACTGATACTTAATCTTAATCTTATTTTTTCTTGAAACCAAAATAAAGGTTCATATATGATCCGGATTATGTTAATCGTAATACAATACATCAACTCTTAATTACGGTAATAATTCAATAATTCGAAGAAAAAAACGTATTAATAAAATTTTGTGGTGTGGGAGTGTAATGTCAGACAGATACAGTCATTTATAGGTCATATCACTGGTTACTCTTCTTCAAATATAAAATTAATTTCATATCAAGATAATAAAATGACATCATGATATGTGATCTCCACTGATTACAGAACGTTTATTTGTTATAAGACTTTTATTTATTTAATAAAATCAAAATATTTCCACTTAAGCATCAAGTCCCCGGTGAGTTATTGTTGTTTTGATTGAAATTAATGGACAGTTAACAATTCAAACAATTGATATGTGATAAATCAGTAAATTAAAGTGATAAGTGAAGTAACCGAAAAGCTTCTTATCAATAAAGTTAAAAATTTATTATGTATTAAAATCCTTTTAAACATAATATGCTGGATATGGAATTTAACATAGTGTTGATTGATATTAATAGAACCAAGTTCCATGAAGAAGACTATCAGCATTTGACGCTAGTTACCAAGGTTTTTTCAGAACTTAGTGAAAATTTAAATTTCACTTTCTGGCTGGAGATAATCAAATATATTGACATGCTTTAATCTTAATCAAGAGAGATTTATCTGCCAATTAATTATTAATTCATATCAGCAAATCAGATTGCATTATTTCCGGGTAATAATAGATGTTCAACAACATGCAGAAGAAAGTGAGATAAACCAAAAATGATTAAACATATAAATCAAGTTAATCAGAAAATATCTTCACAGATTTACTAATTATATGACAACATACATCACCCCTTAAGCGCCTATAAAATTTAAATGAAATCTTTTAATTGCACTCATGGTGCACATTTCCTCGAATAAAGCAAAAACAATTTATTATCCCAATTTCTACGTTTCAAAATATTCTATATCATTCGTAATTATAACGAAAACAAAAAGTAATATTTTATAATTTAATTTAAAGATCATATTGTAATATGTCTATATTTAAGGATTACATATATAATCTTGAGAACTTGATCATTCTTTTTTTATTTTGTTTAAATTACACACCACTTTGTAGAATTTTTGGAATTTAAAGAAAATATATATCTGCTGAAAACACGCCTCTAAATATCATTATCAACATATTGATCGTGAAAAATGAGTAAAATTACAAGATCGCGATCACATAAAGATTAAACGTTGATAATTTATTACCAACTTTTTTTTTTATTTAAAATAGAATTTTTAGGCTAAAATTTTTATTATTAAAATATAACAATGAAATCGAGATTAAAGATTGTATGGTAAGCATTTAGCATAGTGATTTATGATCTGAGAAAATTGTAATAAAATTAAGCCAGTTTGCTCATAATTTTATCCTAAACATTATTCTTAAAGCGATCAATCATTGTGACTATTGAGAGATCGCTTATAAATATTATATTTTAATTAAACGATTGTTATGTTTTATATCGATATCATCAGATTAAAAAGCGTTGTATACGTTTACTGCATCGTGTGGTGCTGGCTCTAGACACTAATAAACGGAAACATTTTTTCTTCTCTAAATATATATCATCACTAACCTTGTTCTGACAGTATGTCATTCACTTTCACTGGTTATAATATTGATGGTTTTGAAATATCATACAATACCATTAATATTTTATGATAGCTTTTGTTAAACAAAACATCCAAAAACCATTTTAATAAAATTGTATGTTTAACATAAAAATAAAAGCAATATGTACGAAAAAATGAATAAATTGATTTGACATTTGACTTGAAGAACGAAACACCACCAGCATTAATATATTGCAACATCACAGTAGGAGATTTTACGCCTTTTAAGGTTTGTAAGTTGTTTGAATGTATTTTGGTATTTTCTGATTTATTCCTTTTTGTTTAGTGAAAATATCATGCCAGGCTTAATTGCAATAATTTTAATTTTTAATTTATCGAATGTAAACTTTTGTGTGTTCCATTCAATTTATTGTTTTCGTGTAGCATTAAACATTTTTTAGTGTTGGTCTTAAAGCTTGATTCCAATTTCTGACATTACAGCACAAAGGTGGTATTCTTTTCGACAGAGGAATTGGCTATGAAGAAGGTCTGCGTAGCTAAGTAGTTTTCGGTAGCAAAACTGATACTACTAACCAGTGATACGGGGACAACATTTACAGACATGGTGTATGTCTCTTCTGTTTCGCAGATGACAATCCTCAAACCCCACCTTTAGGGAAGGGTTTTGAAACACAAAGAAGTAGTCTCTTACAAACCAAATAAATGTGTCTGTTAGAATATATTCTAAAAGAACTAGAAGTGGTTTTCAATTTTGGGCATATGCCTGTCTGTCACTAGAGTGAGACAAGAGGTGATGAACATGAATATAAGTAGATTTGGCTTGGGGCAGAGTATAAAATTGGAGAATATAGACTGAACGTTAGTTGAATAAATCAAAATCGGATCACAGGACAATTTATATGACCAGTAGTCAATGCGAATGAGAAAACAGCTCCTTCCTGCCTCCTGTAATCACAAAGCTGAAATTATGTGAGAATATCCGTATATCAAATAACATTAAAAGGAGTACTTGAGCACTGAAGAATATTGTTGCTGCAGCGCATGCGCACCTGTACTTTATTTTATTTTTTTAGCAACAGTTTTGTTGATTTTTGTAGCCTTAAATCATTTCCAAAGATAGTTCTAGCTGGGGTCGTGTTGATTGTATCATGCACTGATGATATATAAGCCATCAGGAATAACGGAATACGACGGTCCCAATCACGTTGATTCTTGTTTACTATTTTTGCTAAATACTTCTTCAGAGTAGCATTAATCTTTCCACCGACCCATCTGATTGGAGATGTGAAGCAGTTGTTCTAGTTTTATTGATTCCAAGCATCTGACAGATTTCTTGAAATATAGTAGACTGAAAATTTTTTCCTTAATCTGTATGAATCTCCAGCTTCAGCGATGGTTGTTGCTTTCGGGTTTGGTATTGTACATACCACCTAGCACATATTTGTTGTTGTTATCAGAGGTCAGAAATGTTCCAACTACATCCATTGCAATTATCCCGAATGGTGCTCCTACAATATACTTCCTCATATTACCAAGACTTCTTCGTGCAGGTCCCATTGCATTCGCACATTCGCCATTGTGTCCAATATGCCTTCAATGTTTGACTTTTATCGGCAAATTCACCACATGTTGGTTTTCCTCCTTTTTTCATGAGCTTGATTATTGGAGGTTAGTTAGAAGCTTTCAATTGCTCCTATTTTTCTACCTCAGGTGTCCAGTCTTCATTAGGAAGAACTTGCAGAAGCCTGACATTAATAATGTTTTCCTCAATCTCCGCCCGATTAGTGTTTGTATTAAACATGACATGGTCTTCTTGACAATGCATTCACATCTCCATGTGTACTTCCCTTCCGATGTTCAATGTCGAAATCATAAGCCTGTAAGCGTTCAATCCATCGTGTTAGTTGTCCCTCCGGATAGCTATTACTTTTATTTGCCCATCAATTTCTTGAGATAACACTCCTTCCATACCATCTGCATTGCTGGCATCAGTGTCTAATATGAATTTAAAATTTGGTATAGGGTAGGTCAAAACTGGTGCAGTGCACAATCTTCTTTGAAGTTCCACAAACCAATCTTCTTGCTTTTCGGTCCATTCAAATGCTTTATTTTTCCTCGTGAGCTCATGCAGATCTTAACAACATTGGCAAACCCTAGTACAAAACTTCGGTAGTAAGTGCACAATCCCAGAAAACTGTGTCTTATGTAAATTCTTGGGTCTTCGCCATTCTTTTACTCCTGTGATCTTATCAGCATCTGTGTGCATTCCATTTGTTGTTGATTTGTGGCACAAGTATTATACTTCCTGTCTGAATAGTGTACATTTCTTTGGACTCAATTGTAGTCCTGCTGGTTGGATTCGCTCGAAGACTTCTTCTAAATTCTCCAAATGATCGTCGAAATCCTTACCAATTACAATTATGTCGTTCAAATACACAAGACACGTTCTATTAAACGTTCAAATGTTCTGGATTAAACTGACATAACCCACTACCCACACTAAACGCTGTCTCTTCTCGATCCTCTTCCTGAACTTCTAGCTGCCGATAACCCCTTTGCAGATCTAGTGTTGAGAACAATTTGGCACCTGGTAATGTGTCCAGTGTATCATCAATTCGAGGTAATAAGTAGCTATCTTTCTTTGTTACTGCATTAAGTTTCTTGCAGTCGACGCAGAATCTCATAGTTCCATCCTTCTTCCCAACTAAAACCACAGGTGAACTCCATGGACTATCTGATTTATCGATAACACCAGCCATTTTCATACCGTTCGAGCAACTGCTGTGCTTCTTTCGTTTGTTTTTTTGTAAGCTCTATTGTCCACTCCTGTAGTAGATTTTGTATATCTTTGTTCTGCGTTTAATTTTCGACGTTACTTTCTGTATGCTGTTGTTTACATTTCACAACGGTAACTATTTCTTCACATTTGCCGACGATTGTTCCTTTCTTGAGGGTTTTTGTTTTGTCTGACAGATTTAGTGTTCTTATCGGTATTCTTAAGTTTTCATTTGGTACAACTAATGTTTTTCCTATAATGATCTTTTGGTGTTATAGACCGTTTTTATTGGTTACCACCACACACAACCTGAGTGACCCAGAAACTTCCTTCAATCTTCCCCAGACGATTGTTTCGGTATTAGGTGGCATCTTTTCACGAAGTTCCAATAATATTCGCCTCATACTTGATTTTGCACCATTCATCTGAAGATTCATCTCCACGTTACCATTACTTGAGTACTCCATTTACAGCGTCTATTACAAATCCATTCGGCCTCATGAATTCCATTACCAGAATTACTTCATCAACGATGTCTGCCACTAGTACTTCGTTCCCTATTCTTATATCAGCAGTCTTGCTTCCCCTGATAGCTGCACTTTCCCCTGTTGATGTTTGTATTCGATATTTTTCTGCTGGTTGTAATCCCCCTTTTACTAAGTCTGTACGGACGATTGTGCGAGTTGCTCCAGTATCTAATGATACATACCTTGTCATCAATTTCAGCTCTACTCATTAAGCTGTAGTCATTCCTTGCGATTCTAAAAGTGGGGATGGAGATTATGAGGCATTCGGTTGTGAGAGCACGGTTACGCGCTTAAAGCTGACTCGTTTTCGTTTAACTATTTCGATACTATTTGATTTTCCTCTCTCGCAAGAGCCTCTTCTTCAGATGATCTCCATCTAATTGATGATGTTGACCTTCCTCGTTTTTCTGTATTCTCGTGATATGTGACCAAGCTTATCACATACCCAGCATCTGGTTCTATTGTAAAATTGTCTTGATCTTCTCTGTGGCCTAAATCATCAACTTCCTTCATTTCTGCACGGCGTAGTTTGATTGATGGTTTGACAAATGCTTGGGCTGTTTTACATTTCAACGCACAAGCTATTGTTTCGGCAAATGTAGCTTTAGGTGTCATAATAAGTGACTTCTGAACGCATCTATGTTATTTTTATGTGCCATATTTACAAAACGCTCGATCGCAGAAGAAAACTCTTGAAGACTTTCTCCTACTCGTTGATAGCGACTCTTCAAGTCAATTCTGTATATCTCCCGCTTGTGATCACTACCATACTTGCGATTTAAAACCTTCATGATTTCATTGTAGCTCCGTCGAATTTGCTGGCTTTGAATATTTTCTTTAGCCCAAAATAAAATCTGTGAATCAATATGGAAGGAAGGGAAATATCAAATGGAAAAGCATAAGATATTTGTATAATTTAATGTAATCCATGTTGTTGTTGCTGATGTGAAAGATTATCCGATTTTGCGAATCTCCTCCAGCTCAGAAGTGATCCTGGGTGGATCAACCTCATAATAATTTAACATTTAGCTCAATCCACTAGATTTGGAATATAGTTTGGACAGGAGGGAGCATTGTGTAGAGCAAACAAAGACGTTAGTCTGGATTTGAAAATTTTCTGGTTATGGCAGCCAAAGTTGCAAATTTAAACTAAAAATAGCATGCTAATGCAACTGTTACTGCAAAACCGGTTTTGAAAGTTTGGTCTGGTATTAAATGACCTACTTATAAGTGTTTTCAGAAATAGAGCATTACAACAGAGATATCAATCATCGATGTCTGTTGGGATCATCCGTTTAACCCTTTTTAGATTAAAGACGTGGATAAGCCCTTTTGTTAGATAGCCTAGATAGAAATATAGTCAACACACGTACAGAACGTAAAGATGCATGAAGACCACTATGGTTAAATTGTGGAAAAAATCGACAAACTAGTACACAACAAGAATATTACTCCATTAATGTTCCGTGAATGACATTGAGAGGAATTCTCAATACAAATAGGCAAAACAAAACAAAAAATTAACAGAACATAAAATTATGGTTTTATCATCCATTGTTGTTTTATAACTGCAGAACTTAAATTTTCCATGAACTTACTTTTATTATTTCCGACTGAGGTTTCACCAAAGAACAATAATTCACCTCGTAAATTTTACTTAAACATATCTTACCTGAAACGAAAAACAAAACAAAAAACTGATTAGATCAGAACTATTATCATTAACATGTTAAATAAAATTAAAATAAATAATATTTAACCGAAACACCCTACTATAAAAAAATATTTAATTGTATGAACAGCAAAATTTTAAAAAGTCCGAGCGGCAGGTATATCCGCTAGAAATAGGTAGATTTCGGGATCAGACAGTTATGTGTGCAATTAGAATCGGATTTATCAGATTACTTTAAAAAAAACTAACATTAGATACAAATAAAACTAACAATTCATTTTAAAAAAGATATTGTGAATTAATGGAAATGAATGTAAAATTAATTAAAATAGATATAAAATTAACTAAAATTATGCGAAATCTACCTAAAAAAATTTAATTACCGCCACTGAGGTAGAGTACAAGATTTTTTTTTTGTTGTTTTTCGTAGGAAGTTGGAAATTTTCACCGAAAACATTTGAAACACGACTTTAGCATTAAATAATTATATATCAAATAATTAAAATAATTATTCTTATTTTGTTGACTTATAATTTTTGTTGCAACTAACACTTCTAACAGTCTAGTTTAAACTAATTTAGAAACGATTATAATGTGATAATTACCATTGCATAATTTCAACGGTTTTTTAAACCATTTTTTGCTTCTAATATGATTACAACTATCCATACGCATACATCACATATATAGGTGCATACAACTACAACAACGCAAAACATTTTTTCCAACCAATATTTTCAACAAGTTAAGAACAATTTCCATACACACATTGTTTTAATTATCATTTCCATTTGCAGATCTATTATCTCTCTATTTCACGTATTTTACTAACATTTTCTTACATAAAAGTAAATACCTCATTAAATATATGCAATCTTCTAAAAACCGCTTGGAAATTTAGTTTAACCCAAAATACAATTCATTTTGGTAAATAGAAAATGTAATTTTTCTATGAAATCTACCTATAAAAAAATCTAGCTAAAAAAATATTAGAAAAACATTATCAATCTCATAATATTCAAATGTTGTTTTTTTTAAACAATTCGAAAACAAAACAAATACCTATAAACAAAAACCAATACTTAACTCCTTCTTTTCATTTTCCCACAATTTTTGTTTTTTTTTTTAAATAGACAAAGAAAAAAAACTTTAATTTGATTTTAGGGGTGATGTATGTAGTTTTATCTATCTACAATAAATTTATTTTAAGGTTGTTTGGGATTACGGTTATTTTGTTTAATGTTTATAAGTTTAACACTTATCTGTAATTATTTAGTCTAATTGATTGGTAAAAATACGTTTCATATACTTAATTTTTTAAGCGCCCATTGTATGCATGAATTTAGATATGATTTGTTTTGTGTTTTTATTTATTTATTTTTCAATTTTTTTCGGTTTTTATAATTTTCTTAGTGGTATTCACTGGCTTTAGATTTTTCACACAATAGGTGTAGTATAATGCTTATAAAATTGGAACCTATTTTGTTAGAATGTTGAAAATCTCTGACGTTATAAATGAAAAATGTATCTAAGAGAAAATAGGATTTTAGACAACATAAACTCAAAAATGATGAAAGCATAGCCGTCTGCGTTTGTATTGGTTTCAACAAACTTAGCGGCTCAACCTCTGGACTTGGATCATTTTTTTTTTAAATTCTGGAAAGATTTATATTTGAAGTACGTGAAAAAAAGTTTTCAAATATGAGCTTGGCCATTTCAGCTAGATCAAGGGCAGCAAAGTTTAGTAAATTTTTAAAACAGCTGATTTTTGAGGAACCTGAAACGCCAAAGTTGTCATCTGGATAAAAATGATAGAAAAAGGTTCAAATATTCAATATTTTTAAATTTTATTAAAATATTATTATTAAAACGGAAGTTATAGCGCCCTAGATTATTCGACTTTTTAGACTCTAGCCGCTTAACCGGTACCCGGATATGGCCAGTTCACGAACTTGTCCAAGACATTATTTGCCGAAACATACACAGAAAATTATTTTGGTGTAGGTCGAAAAATGCGACCGTGAGAGTGCCGCTAAATTCCGTTATACCTCATATCGTTATATATATATATATATATATATATATAATTTTTTTTTTTTTTTGTTTTTCCATCTCCGCTTATCACATATAGTCGTTTGGCATCAAAATTTTTCCGAAATTCCGAGATGAAGCCCATTGCAATAGGTAGATTTTTATATGAAATCTACCTAAGAAGCCCATTGCAATAGGTAGATTTTTATATGAAATCTACCTAAAAATCAGACAGATTCAAAGAATCCACAATTTATTTGTACTGTTGAAAAACAACAGAATTAGCTAAACACTAAATCGAAAATAGCCAAAGGCCAATCAAAAAATCATCACGTTTAACTATAAAATATCACACCCCAGCCATAGTTTAAATTCTTAGTTTCGTGTAGAAGAACTTCTTGATGAAGAAATTGGTATCTTAACAAAATCGGAATATTTCATGAAAATTCAAAAATTAAAAGTAAACAAATATAATAAAAAAATAAAAAACATATTGAAAGAAGGAAGGAACGATCATGAACTAAATCACAAGGCGGCACAGTAGTAAATATAAGAATTTCTATTTTTTAAATATCGTTATGATTATTGAACGATCATAACTAGATGTTGATTTATTGACCATGATTGAGATGTTCTCGTTTCTTTTGATTATGATATTAAGTTAGAAGGCGATATAATTTTATATTATTATTTAAAATAAATTATAGGTTTTTGAATTATTATGTTTGATTTATTAGCGTTGAACAAATTAACATATTTTTACAGTTTATACTGTAGCTAAAGTATCCGCAAGATAATCGGTTTTTCTTTACAACAGATAAATCTTTATTTTATTTTTTAATCGAAATGTTTAGCATATATCCACCCACTTAATTTAGTTATTATGTATTATGTATGATTTACTCCAAATATTTTGTTAAATAATCGCCTTAGAGTAGCCACGGAGGTGGTATATTTAATGGTGAACATAGAAGTTGCAACAGTGGAATGTTTTCACTACTTACACAAAAAACCGTACCAGAGTCAGGTCCAGTCCACATAATATGTTTAATATAATATATTTTTAATACTATACTGAAGTAAATAAATAAATAAATAATATAAATAAAAGACCAATGAATTGTGAGTTAAATTGAAAAAAGTCGGACAAGTGCGAATAAAATTCGCTCGCCAAGGGTTCCGTGAATGTAAAAGAACACAATATCAAAAATAAATGACATAAAGTTATGTTGTAAAGTCTTTATATCGCCAGACTATGGACGCATAACAGAATAAACAGTCTGGAAAATGCATATTTTTTAGAATAACTCAAAAACTGTGTACCGCAAAATTCTAAAAAAAAATTGCAATATTTCTGAAATTCGGTGCTCTTTCAAATAAAACCCTTCTCGCTTGGGTCAAAAAAAGTTTTTTTTTTACCCTCCTTACACCCATCCCCTAAACACACAGAAATATAATTATTTGAGAGTTCGCTATAATTTTTGTTCAAAATATAGCAAACTTCCTGTCTCTATGAATTTTTTCAATTTTTTCTGTCAATCAGTGTCGAAACATAGGGCGGGGAGGGAGGGGGGGGGGTACAGTTTGGAATTTGCACATTTTTTAGAATAACTCAAAAACTGTGTACCGCAAAATTCTTAAAAAAATTGCAATATTTCTGAAATTTGGTGTTCTTTTAAATGACACCCAATTCGCTTAGGTCAAAAAAAGTTTTTTTTACCCTCCTTACACATCCCCTAAACACACTCAAATATAATTATTTGAGTGTTCGCTATAATTTTCGTTCAAAATATAGCAAACTTCCTGTCTCTATGAATTTTTTCAATTTTTTCTGTCTATTAGTGTCGAAACGTAGGGGGGGGAGGGGACGGTCTGGAATTTGAACATTTTTTAGAATAACTCAAAAACTGTGTACCGCAAAACTCTAAAAAATGTAATGTTTTGGAAATTTGGTGCTCTTTCAAATGATACCCCACTCGCTTCGGTCAAAAAAAGTTTTTTTTACCCTCCTTACACCCATCCCCTAAACACACAGAAATATAATTTTTTGAGAGTTCGCTATAATTTTCGTTCAAAATATAGCAAACTTCCTGTCTCTATGAATTTTTTCAATTTTTTCTGTCTATCAGTGTCGAAACGTAGAGGGGAGGAGGGGTAACGGTCTGGAATTTGCACATTTTTTAGAATATCTCAAAAACTGTGCACCGCAAAATTCTAAAAAAATTGCAGAGTTTTTGAAATTTGGTGCTCTTTCAAATGACACCCCACTCGCGTTGATCAAAAAAGATTTGTTTCACCCTTCCCCACCCCAAACCCTTAAAAGCACAAAAATATAATTATTTGAGACTTCGCTATAATTTTCGTTCAGAGTTTATCAAACTTCCTGTCGCTGTGAATTTTTTCAAATTTTTCTGTTAATTAGGCTAGAAATGCAAGGGGACACCAACTTTTTGTGTCACTTTATTGATACCCGACTAGAAATTAGATCAGTATAGGGTCCGATCCGGATCAGGATTGCCTGAAGACTGATCAGGGATGAATCAGGCTTCCTGATCCGGACATGATTAAAAATCGTCACGCCATATATGATCCGTACAGGATCCGTTTAAATGATCCATGCCGGATCCATTTCAAAGATCCATTCCGAATCCATTTCAAAGATCCATTCCGGATCCATTTAAAAGATCTATTCCAGAAAGATCTATGCCGGATCCATTCAACAGTTTCATGTCCGGTCTGGTCAAGAGATCCATACCAGATCCGTTCAAAGATTTAGAATTAATTTTGTTCTTAAATATCAATTTGACATTTTTTTTTTTTTTAACGGCGTTCATGCTCCATGTAGGAGCGTTGCCAGGCTAATCAGCTTCGAATATTCACCACGGTCATTCGCAACAGCGACATAATTACCATGGCAGCCGATTTTTTTAAGGTCGTTTATTACGTCAGTCTCCCATTGTAGTCGTGGTCTACCTCGCGGTCGCCCACTCCCTGGGGTACTAACGTACATTTTTCTAATCATTCCAGACTGTGAATCGGCTCGTAGAACATGCCCAAACCAAGCAATCCTATTAGAACGGATACAACCTATTATATCAGGACCCTCAAGAAGGTCTCTGATCTCAAAGTTATATCGGGTTCTATACTCTCCATCGTCTGTCTTAAGTGGACCAAAAATATAGCGTAGGATCTTACGCTCAAATACGGATAAATGCGATTCGTCATTTTGTGTAAGGGTCCACGTTTGTGACTCATACATCATAACCGGTCTAATCAATGTCTTATATAACTTGAGCTTGGTGTTAGTTGATACATACGGAGATCCAAGGAGAGGTTTGATTGAGTAGAAAGTTCGATTACCTGCAGCGATTTGAGCTTTTATATCTGTAAGTATGCTGTTGTTTGAGTCAAGCATTGATCCCAAATATTTAAAAGATTCAACTCCCTCAATTCGTTCATCGCCGCACATCAAATCTTTCTTCTCAGACTCTCTTGAAACATTCATATGTTTGGTTTTATTGTAGTTAATTTGAAGACCAATTTTTCTAGCTCCACTCTCAAGCGACTTAAAAGTCTCACTCATAACAGCTTCGGCCGAGGATGACAACATCATCAGCGTAAGCAATCATCTGTACTGAGTTTATTGACAAGATATTGTTGTTAGTCGGTAGTTTCTTTTGACGGCACACATATTCCAAGGCTAAATTAAAAAGTATAGGAGAGATAGCATCACCTTGTCTTAACCCGGAGTCGACTTTAAAAAACCTTGATATTTCGTTCTCTACTCGTACACAGCATTGAGAGTTCTGTACTGTCATTTTGCATAGCGATACCAGTTTACCAGGAATTCCCATTGACACCAGAGCAGACCATAGAGTCTCTCGTTCGAGAGAGTCGTAGGCCTGCCTGAAATCAATGAAGAGTTGGTGCACTGGTATGTTGAACTCTCGGCACTTTTCCAAAATCATCCTTATCGAGAAAAGTGCATCGGTGGTACCTCGGCCCCGCCGGAAACCACATTGATATTCTCCAAACAGTTGTTTAGCAAAAGGATTGATTTTGGATAGCAAAATGTAAGAAAAGATCTTATATGCTGTGCAGAGTAGAGCGATTCCTCTGTAGTTTGCACATTGTAGGCGATTACCTTTTTTATGGATTGGTATCAGCATAGCTGTGTTCCAGTCCTGTGGCATGGCTTCAGTCCTCCATATCATTTGAACAAGTTCAAACAATCTTGAGGATAGAGTTTCACCACCATGTACAATCATTTCGGATGTTATATCGTCGATACCAGGTGCTTTATTGCATTTTAATTTTGACAGCGCCGCATCGAATTCCTCTTTGGTGGGTTCGTCTACATGTACCTTTAACGCACGAATAAGCTTTGCTCGTCGCCCGACTTGTTTCTGGTCACTTAAGTTGAGAAGATTCTCAAAATAAGTGGCCCAAGTATCTAAAATATTTTTAAGGTCTACTTGTAGCTCCCCATTTTCGTTTTGAATAGCAGTCGATCTAGTTTGAGGGCCCTTCTTTAAGGTTTTAACCTGTTGAAAGAAGTTACGCGATTGATGTTCCTTATTGAAGCTTTCAATCTCCTCACACTTTCTCTTCCACCATTCTCTCTTCGTTCGTCTACATAACTTTGTAACGGCTTGTCTTGCCAGTTTATAGTTCTCCTTCGTGGACCTGGTGTTGCGTCCTTGCAGACATTTCAGATAGAAATCTCTTTTGTATTGAATAGCGTCAAGACATGCTTGATCCATCCATGGCTTCTGGAAGTGGTTTTGTGGTCGTCCAAGTATTCCCTCAGCAGCGCTTAAAACAGCATCTTTGAGCAAATACCATGACTTATCGACGTCTCCATTAATGGTTTCTGATTTCTCCAATGTTTCGGCAATATGGTTTTGATATTTCTCTTCTGTTTCTGCATTCTTTAGTGATGAGATGTTAAATCGTTTCCGTTGATTGAATTTCGGAATGCTTGGGTTTGGGAAGTGGAACCTTATTTTAGCCCATACAAGAAAGTGGTCACTTCCAATGTATGCACCTCTAAAGGATCGCACATCCAGAACACTCGAAAAGAAACGTGCTGTAACTAGCACGTGATCAATTTGATTTCGAGTGTTTCCATCAATCAAATTAAATTTTAAAATAAAAACATTACAATGGAAAAAATAAAAACATTACAATGGAAAAAATTAAAACATACATACCACCTTAATGACTATTATTATAGTCGTTCAGCTGAGGAGCTACAACTAAAACATACATGAAACGATTTTAGCTATATATTTCTAAAATGGATAATACTCTAGTGAATTTTAACCCATTTAAATTTCAGCTAGGGGTTAAATACGATAAACCTGATCAGGACCGGGTATATTCAAATAAGGTTAACCCTAAAAGGGTATTCTAAATCAGGCCCGGAACAGGCCCACATCAGATTGCTCTACTAGAGATTGCCCTTGTAGGACTGACCAGGCCCTGATCACGCCCTGACTGTGTTCAGGTTTTCCCTAACTAATTTCTGCTCGGGTAATTTCAAGTACACTTCAAATGCTTATATATTTAAACAGTAGGTTATACCATTCATAACGAATTTATTGTTTAATGAGCAATATTATATACAGAATGGATCAGGTAAAAACCTAAATTTTGTATTATTATCCAGTTCAGGACATCGGATAAGATGAGTTTTTTCGATCAGACACTGATCGTAAGACTGGATCAACGAATAAAGTACGGCACGCTGATCAGTAACTGATCAGATAGCCTGATCAACGGATAAAGTACTGCACGCTGGTCAGTAACTGATCAGATAGCCGGATCAAGGGAAACGGTACAGTACGCTGATCAGGAACTGAACAGATGGCCGGATCAAGGGAAACGGTACTGTACGCTGATCAGGAACTGATCAGATGGCCGTATTACGGAAAATCTGATCCGGATCTGATCATAATCCGGGTTCCCTGAACTAATTTCCTTGATTTCTAAAATCAAGTGCTCTTTCAAATGACACCCTACATGACCTGGTTTTAAATGATGTTTTTACCCCTTAACATTCCCACCCCTTTAATAAATATAGTTATGAGTATCTGCCACTTTTCTATATTTTTCATTAAAAACCTACTCATTTTTCTATCATTCCAAATATATTTCAAGATTTTCGATGAAGTAGGGTCGGAGTTAATCGGGGCAATAAAACATCGAGAAAACGTTATTTTTCAAAATTATACAAAAAATGGTGAGGTGAAATGAAATGAAAGAATGAGCAAAAAACAACAACAACCACCACAAAATATAAAAAATTGGTTGTGATAACTAAATACATTGGTTGAATAAATCAAATCCAATTTATGACATAATTTTCGTAATTATGAAAATAAGAAAATATTTTTTTAACGAAATCTATCAATTCACAAATATACAATAGCTTAGGGAACGCCGACCTTTTTGGTGATTTTATCACACTTTTCTCAATCAACAGGAGTAGCGCATTATTCTAACAAAACAATGCAGAAACTTTTCAATGAACCACAGTAATTCGATATATTTATTAGATAAAAATTAAAACCCGAAATTGTCATTTAGAACTAACGTAGTTGTTACGAATAATCTAATTTTGCGAATTCACAACCCCGACTTTATTGCTCATCATCTTATAGATACTGGAAGTATTTGAGCTTGTTGTTTGCATTTGATTTTGCAGTTCTCCTGATATCTCATCTATGTAAATTTGTTTTGCAAAGAAGTTAAGAAAAGCAACCGCCTCTGGGAGTTTTATAAAACTGCCCTGTCTTGTGGATTGATAGAAATTGATTCTAGCGTAGACATTAATGATGATGTTGCTATTTTGTCATGGACTGTTGAAGGGTGTTAAAGCCATGTAGTGTTTAACGGTAGAGATGTTGGATTTGAACACGGAGAGCTTGGGTTCGATTCTCAAATTAGGTCAAAGTGTATTCAAGTGAAATTAAGCTGGAAAATATATAGATATGTTAAAACTAATATAGGCTTAGTTGAATATAAAAGAATTTTTAACGGGTTGACCGATTGTGACTGGCTATCAAGCAATTTTTGTTTTCGTAGACTTAGTATATCATCTACAACTTTTCTGTGTAATTTTTTCAGATGACCTTTCTGCATTTCATGATTTAGTGTAGTCGGTGGTACTATTTTTTCTAAAGGTGGAATTTAGAATCTTTTTGACAGTTTTTTAAATGAAAAAAAGGTTTCTGCGTGGATGGTCATTGATTAGTTAATGACAAATTAGTAAGTATTCATGAAAAAGCAGTGCGGAACTCAATTTCAGTCATTTAAATGATCTTATTGTGCCATTAAGTGACAGACAGTTGCAGTGAGCAATGCAGCATTTGTGTAGTACTTGTAGCTCTTCCATGAAGCTTGACTAGACTATGGGCCAGATCGATGTAACAAAACTTAAAATAAAACGAACAATGGCTTTGTATGTGGGTGGTGGTTATGGGTTTCTAAGAGCATCATTAAATTGCCAAAACCCGAACGAGTAAATAATAAATATCGTATTGCCTGCGACATCAATTCCTGCGTGAACAGGTATGTAGTCAATCACCTTTCGAACAATAAAACAAGTTAATAACAGGATAATCCTAAAAAACATTCTGTGCATGGTGCACGAGTTTATGCACAATTCGTGCACTTTTTTATTTTAGTAATTTTTAAGTTTTATTTTAAATATTCTAGTGTATATTTTAAACTAAGTTGAAGTTTAGAAGTATTTGAACGCTAACGTTATACTTATATGTTTTAATTTAACATTTTTAAATCTTGTAAACATGTATGCAAAATGTGCAATGTGCATAGCATAACTTTCAGGCATAAATTCATAAATATTTGATTTATAACTTTTGTGACTAGAATCTTCTAATACGTTATGAATTGTTCCTAAACAAATATTTTTGATAACGTCATTACGACAATTGAAAATTGCGGTCGTATTTTTAAGTTCTAAAATAAAAATTTGTGTGTGTGATTGCATTTTTAAATAGGGCGTTCATTTTGCGCCATTTTGTTTGTAACGATACAATTTAAATAAAAAAAAAAATCGGAATTCGACAAATTGAAATATTTGGCTTACATATAAAAAATAATATTAATTTCCCACAATTTTCTTAATATTCAAAAAAATAATTTTAAATATTAGTAAAGCGACATGAAAAATGACAATTAAAAAATATTAAATAAATATAATCATTTTTTTGAATTACTAAAATTAATTATTTAAAGTGCCCGTTTGTTTTTGTAAATGTTTTCAGTAACCTTCACCGAAAAATTTCTTTCCACAAAATTTTAGATGTAAATAAAATTAAATTCATCAATTTATTATTACGAAAGTCATATTTTCTCATAAAAAGTTAAATGAAACCAGTCATTTTAGAACATATTAAACTACTTTTTCACTCTCGATTTTTGTTAATCTCTGTTTATTATTCTTATCATTAAATAAATATCGTTTCGCTTCGTTTATTATTCGTGTAACATGCGGTTAACGTTTGTGTACACATGTGTGCTAAAACGTATAACGACATGTGCACGGTATGGTGCACATCATGTGCATGACATGTATTATGCACAATTTTGTGCACAGGGATTTTATAACACACACATTACAAGCGCTTTTTTAGGCGATGTATAGCCGAGTGTGTTAACGCACTAGTCTTACATTGTTAGGGTCGACGGTTCGAATCCAGTCAAATCCAATATGGATTTTCTGGATGAGAATTACAGAGGCGATTTAGATGTTAAGTATTGGTGTTGGGTAGTTCATAAGTTAGTTTAAGCGAGAAATTTTAGATACGGGATTGCTGATTGGCGATTGCAGATTATATGTAGCGATGTATAGCCGAGTGTGTTAACGCACTAGTCTTACATTGTTAGGGTCGACGGTTCGAATCCAGTCAAATGCAATATGGATTTTCTGGATGAGAATTACAGAGCCGATTTAGATGTTAAGTATTGGTGTTGGGTAGTTCATAAGTTAGTTTAAGCGAGGAATTTTAGATACGGGATTGCTGATTGGCGATTGCAGATTATATGTATAAGTGATTGTCCTTGTGATTGTCTCGTAAAAGTAGTAGCTAGATACGATTTGCCAGGTGTCTGTAACCGGGTCGTTCACTCCTAACATATAATTACCTACCTATCCTTACCTATTGTTAGATGTAAAACGGCTGTAGGAAGTGGCCCGGCCGTAATCCGGGAGTCTCGCCTAGTGCTTGGTCCTACAGTCCAATCAATCAATCAATCAATCACACACATTACAAGCGCTTTTTTCAAAATTGTTTTAAGGGAATGTTGTCAACAAATACTTTCTCTTTTGTCCGAGGGAGTTTTGTACCTCGCATGACATCGTCTTCAGTGAAGTTCATAGAGTCACCAATGTTTTTCGTAGTAATGACACTCTTCGTATTTTTAATAGGCTTTGCATGTTCTTTAGACTTATTATAACGTTTACCAGTTTTCAAGTCATTCCTATAGTTCTTTCATTAGTTTCCCAAATGAACGAAGCACCTTGGCACGCTTCGTTTGATTTCGTTCGTTTGTTCAGCAGGATTCTTCCATTTGTCTTTTTCTTCAGAGTATCCAACCAAAATGCTAACCAACAGGTGACAAGCCAAATTGAGAATCATATCCGTCCAAATTTTTTATTAATTCTGACCTACCTAGAATAATCAATGGTCACACTTTGACGTCAGCAAATTTTATTTGCATTAACTAATTAATATAAATATTACAAATATAAGGAAATGAATAGATTCATATCAAATTAAACGTTTCTATAAAATTCCTGTTTGGAAATTATTGACAAAAAAAAATTACGACAAAACTAGGGTAATATTTATTTGTACAGTAATTATACGATTATGTGAAATTTTTTAATTAAAGTGAAAACTATCACAAAATATGATTAATGAATATGAATTATTGTTTGCTGTTTTTAGTATATTTTAGTACTGGAACTTGCACTTACCACCAAACGAACTGCTATATATACAGGTTACTTCTGTTTAATTGATATTACAAGACAACTGACAGTAACAGAATACAAAGTGTGGCCCAATTGGATGGTTGGGCGGGTATGAAGCTAACAATTCTCAATCACTTGGACTTCGAAATAGATTTGACTACCGCTTCGGAATGTGGTATTAGGTAGACCGATAACTTTTACTAGTGAGAAAATGAATTCCGCTTTCAATGAAAAAATTCATCTTGCTTTAGAATACGTCAGTTATCAAAAGGACATCCAACTAATAACTTTTAAGGGGGAACAAATTTTTTAAGCTAAACAACAACACACAGACTTTTAATCGGTCGTGTCAGTTGAAAATTGGTCTAAAAATCATTTTTAATTATGAATTATTCACGTCACCTCAAATATCAACATCAATTACAGAAACATTTTACTTCAAAATATACAATAAATTTGACGATTCTGTAAACGAATTATACAAATTAATTAATTTTGTTTCTAAACAATGAACGTGAATCTAATACGGAATGAGCATTCCTCATATTACTCAATATTACCGCGAATTGTTTTTTATCTTTATGATTCATGTAAAAAAATTAAAAATCAATTCATGATTATGTCGTACGCCAATAATTGTTATTCAACATTAACAACTGTTTTATACAGGTTGTGCGAACATCACGTACAATAAGCGTCGAAAATAAGCTACGTGACTCTGTTAGTATCAGATTTATATGACAAGTGTAAGGAGTTGGAATAAGAAGAAAGATGATTCGCATAACCACGTAAGCATATGACATGGTTTTTAAAATTTTGCATTAGTTACCTTTTTCTGACGTCCGTAAGCAAGTGAATAACACCTACAAGACCTACGTCATATTTAATAAATTAATAATTAAAATTGCGCTACCCAAATATACAAAAATTAGCCATCAATATTGTCACCATTGTCTAACTCACGCATGTATACAAGGAAATACTAGGTAGTCGAAACTTTAGCGAGTGCCAATAAATTGTTGCTAAAAAATGGTGTCAATAAATTGCTTTGAATTTGATTTTAAAGTTATAAAAATAATAAGTTATTGCTGAATATTTTATGAAAATTATCATTGTTATAAAATAATATTAGACAAAATAGTATATTATTTAATTAGGAGCTTAAGTGCTACTTTTTGTGTTGAGTTTATAGTTTGGCGATTATAGACGAAATACAAAAACTCATTTTATCTCCGAATTAAATACACTAGTTTTTCGGCAACAGTTTAAATATTTTATAAATATGAAATTAATACATCAAATTTTTTATAAATATGATTTAATAGGTAATAAATTTTCTAAAATTAATTTTTATTGATTTTAATTCATTAAAATTAACGCAGTCATCATATACTGTTTTGAACAAATTCATAATCTCATGTTAAGATACTTTACTGCCGCCGTAAATATATGAAAGTTTAATTGATCTCAAAAAATTCAAAATTAATTTAAAATTCCCTTAATGTAGTCTAATGGTAATACATGTAGGACTACAAATTGACCAATTGTCAGCCATTGATTTCACATTGATTGAAAACAATCAATAATGACTATACAATCGTGACTTAAGATGTTAATTAGAATAGAAATGTTCGCCATTCTATGAATTCACATAAAGTATCGTCTAGAAATGTAATGCAACAAATCCCATATAATGTAAAAACATTTCCATAATATGGAGTCTAATGACAGTATGGAAAAATTCAACTTAAGTAAAAATAAACAAGTGATGAAGAAGCTTCAACTTTGAAATTGTCATCGCCTCAACGGCGTAATCGATAGCGTGTCTGCCCAAGGATTCGAGCCGGGCACTGACGAGGTAGGTTCGAATCCCAACTGAAACACGAAAAATGTGAAGTGGAGTTTTTTCTGAGAAACTTCAAACCATACCTTTGAATTGAAAATATTCCAATTACTTCTTTACTTACTTGAGTTTAATTGATCTCAAAAAATTCAAAATATGAAAGTTACTTTACTGCCGCTGTAAAACATGAAAAATGGCGTTACTTTAAAGCCGCTTTGATTATACGTTTAGACTTTAACCTTCTCCCTAGCGGTAGTAAAGTTAAATTTTACAGCCGTTTGACGAAAAACGATATTATAAAGAAATGTACCAAATTAAATTAAAAAAAAATTTCTTTATGCCAGTATAATAAATATTAAATATTAAACAAATTGATGACGGTGGTGGTATGCATAAATAACAAGCCGAAGGAACAACAATAAAACCATCGTTAACAATGTTAGTATTCTGTTGAGAAAATTTTTTGGAAAAAATTAAGGTGAATAGAAAAATTTAAGAAAATGAGTTTGAACAGTGAAATGAAAAGTTTTAGTAAAAAAATAAAATCGAACAAGTGCAATTCAATCGCCAAGGGTTCCATGAATGTAAAGAACACAATATCAAAATAATTGACATAAAGTTGTGTTGTAAAGTGTTTATATTACCAGATCATAGAGTCAATCAATGAAGAAACGTAGGAGGGGGACCAACTTTTTGTTGCTTTTTTGACAATAATTCAACTGTACCTCACAAAATTCTAAAAAAATTGCAATGTTTCCTAATTGCTCTTTCCTTTCACCGGACCGGATTTTAAATGATGTTTTTGCCCCTTCTCATTTCCACCCCCTTAATAAATATATAATTATTAATATTTGACACTTTACTATATTTTCCATTCAAAACTTACTAATTTTTCTATCATTCAAAATACTTTTTAAGATTTTCGATTAATTAGGAGCTAATCAAGGAAAGAAAACATACAGAAAACGTCATTATTTAAAATTACACAAAAAATGGTGGCGTGTAAAATTCCAAAAAACATTTTTGAGAAATACTGAAGTCAAGCCCTTTCAAATGATACTTGGCTCGATAAAAAAAATGTATTTTTTTAAAGACCTCACAATTCACATCGTAGCCCTGTAAAGCAAACGAAAACCATTTTAACTATTTTTCTACTCCTCATATCTTGTGCGAATAGGTTAGATTTACAGTTTTCGAGATAATCGAAATAATGGGAAAACTATGTTTTACTCTCATCAATAGGGCTCGTTATAAAAAACGGAACCCTAAAAACAAACAAAAACGTAGACATTTTTTAGAAAATAAATATCCGGAATACATAATCAATCACGTGAATTTGACACTTCCTTACAACATCTGACCGTTCCCAGGAATCCAGAATTAAAGATAATAATTTTAATATTAACCATTGGATTGATAACATAATTTATCGTCACCTAAATCTAGCACGATAGAGCTAGAGAAAACAGAAACAGTTAGTAAGTGCTTAGAGGTTTTTTAAAGACTATTCGATTCAAAGGTCACAGGGATAATGTGAACAATTTGTTCGTAAAATATTATTTTTTAAAATGTAGTGGAAAATTTATAGGACACACGAGACTATGTAGTTCAAACAAAACCATTCGAAATATTTGTAGGTAATTTAACTGAAAATTGTTTTAAAGAGAAACGTTCCGTATTGGGTGACGCCGGCAAACAAGCAAGTGTCAAATTAGACCCAAAAATTGTGAAAGTCAAAAATCTTAAGTTAAGTTTAAGGTAACGAAACACGAAATTTAGACGGAAGATGATATTACCAAGAACAAAAGCGCTTTTTCGTGCACGTAAATTATAGTGAACTATGTTCTGCGAAAAGTTTCAGAGGTTAGCGCTTTAATTCGGAAGCGGAAATCGTGGTTAATTAATCTGGACAATGGAGGGTTTCCTCACTCTTTTTAAAACAATTCAAGCGAAGTTACAAAAGGTAGAACGGACAATGTGTGATCATGGGTGGACCAAAAGAGGTGCAATAGGTTGAACAGCCTATAGCTTGATGCACAGAACATCGAACAACACAAGTAATATCCTTGTGGGAAATCTATAGCTGTAAATGTATGGTAAACCCGAGACCTTGAAAGGAAATTCTTAAATAATTTAGATTTACACTGCGACCAATCGTCTAGGAAAAAAATGGAACACATTGGTTTTTATCAGTTTACAAATAGGATCGGCGGTAAGTTTTCGTAAAGGAAATAAGAAAGAGAACTTATAATAAGGTGTATAGCACACTAAAAATTGCCATATGAGCGAACTTCGTTCTGGCGCTTTCGAACTGGCACTTTCTTCGAGCACACACACCGCCGGCATACGATCTAAATGAAGAAACTTACTTCCGCCTTGAATTTTGGTATTGAGACAAATAAAAATTTTTTGACTGGTACCATCAGGAGTTTTGATTTCAACTGTTGAGCGAGTTTTGCGTTTTTAACATTTCTTGCGTGAACGTTGACACTATACGTTCCACTATCTCACAGTCCAATTCGGGTTTGATTTAATGATTCGAACTTGGAATGTTACCTTAGGTCATTTGAAAGTGTAAAAATTGAGGAGATGGTTTTGGAACGGAATGATTTGCGATTTGATTTCGCTTCTTATGTGTCTTGAAAGGCAGAACAGATAGGGTTATCACGCAACTCGAATCTCGTTTGAGGTGGCTATTTTTGTATAGGGGATGAAGTTCAGTCATTACACAACGGTTAGGAGCGGTTGATTCTTAGTTGAGGACAATGATATGGTGTGAGCATTTTTACCGGATAGGTTTAATGAAAGGTTGGTCTGTGAAATTTGAGGGGTAATGTTGGAGTCCGTCAGTTGAGGTGGAATTATATCCGAATCGGAATTATATCCGGATTCTAAGAGTTTTGGGAGCGAGAATGGGTGTTTGGCTGTCTCAACAGTTTGTCTGACACTTTCCCATTGGAAAGATAGGTGTTTTATTCTACACAACCAAAACAGAAGACGCGACGTCTTTCGGTGCAATTTATGTGGAGATGACCTTCAGTTTTGCAACTAAAACTAGACTGGGGCTTTGCAAAAGTTTTTTTTATAAATCCTATCACATATAAAATATGACGTAGGCCAATATTTCATGATAGAATGGAGAAAATAAAAATAAAATAAGAGATAAAAAACAAATTTTTTTTAAAAATTTGCAGAAACAAAACTAAAATGGGGTTGCCAATAATCCAGCTAGTGGCATATTCCATGACTATGCGATGCACTATGTTCCCCAATGATTAAAGCCCAAATATAGTTATATGAAGGCTCATTTCTTCTAGCATTACAGCGTGCCATCATCAAGGAATATTCCACAGCTAAGATTGAGGGTGATATCGTTGACTGCATACAGTTTATCCGACTGCACCCCTATGATATCACCTTGGTTAGTGATACCTCACTACTATTGCCAGTGGTATGTAATATCTCACGTTAGCTCATATGCCTCATATTAACAGAATGTTAATTGAACTGCTGGAGGGTTTGTGGTTGTAGACAACGGGACATGTATAATCTTTCTATACCTTGCACTAGTACTCGCATAACGTTTGCCTCACTAGCGCGAATAAATGCCATTATTGTTTGGTGAGTAACGGATGTATTCTGTCTGCGTATGGTCCCTGATAAATGTGGTGAATCAGAATTCCTTGAATAAGCATTCACGTCGACGGTCGCGGCTGGTATCGTAGAAATGACCTATGAGCCTTAATCGCATTTGGTCGCGGAAGTGACGAAGATGGGAAGGTTGGGCAAACTTGTAGATCCGCCCATTCTCTGGAAAGAATCTTTGGCTTAGATTCAAAAACGGCCCAAAAAAATGTTAACTAAATAAGAACAAACGTTACGATATGTTACAACCTGTTGCGTATAACCGTTCTCGAACTATTTGGTTTTTCTAACAGTCTAGTTTTGCTGCTTATTTCAGTGGATTTATCGTTTGTTTTCTTGTGTCGCCTATTTTCTTTCTGACCATGTTTCTTTCGGGTCAGCAGACTGGTATCAGTGACTTATTATGTGCGAGAACTACTGGTGTTTTTTGGAAGAGACTAGGTATTTAATGTTAATCAATATTAATATTGTTTCCTTGAAATACTACAACTTTTTTATCTGTAATTATGTTGATTATTTCGCCCAAAATTGTGACCAACCACTCTCCGGCAATCTCAATAATGTTTAAGTAATATTTGAAAAACCAACATAACTTAAGAGTGATTATTGTCTTTATATGTCTAAATGTATAAATGTGAAATTTTCTAAATTTATAACCGGAAGTTTTTGGCGTGACTCTAAAGTCACGTCCAAACCTTCGGATGACTCAATTATTATTAATATTTTGTCAAAAATATTGACCGACAAATATTTGTACCTGACGGAATATATAAACTTCATTTTCTTCCGATTGACATTCTTAACCGAATAAAATTGTATTGGTAACCACTGAGAATCCCTGTAAGTCTTTTATTTACATACATTTTATTTAAATTTATATCTTTACTGTCAGCCGACAAATTTATTTTAATGCTTTCTACGTAAATTTAGAGAAATTTAATTACGAAAAACAAACTATCTTCATATATCATAACACCCTTCATTTATGTAAGAACCTATAACCAAAAAAAATTCATGTTAAATGAAAAAGTGTGAACTGAAAACTAATAATATCACTGTTAATTGTCTGTTAAAAATTATAAATATTCAAAGTAATTTGTTTTTCTGTATTCTTAAGTTACATCTTATAAATATTTTCAAAAATTTTAATGGAAAAGAAAATTGAATAAGGGAATTCGTAAATTGAAAATTAAGAAGAATTAAAAAAAATCTACAACAAATAATTTGTTGTCTTGCGTGTCAGGAGAATTATTTTTTTTTTTTGTAGTTATGATTTGGCCAGATGGTATTTTGGAGTCATTTTCGTTTGTAAATTAAATGATTGTGTCGGATGTGTTTGTTAGCTGTTATTAATACATGGTAATTGGAAAAAATGATTGATCACATAATTATATATATTAAAAATATATAGTTAGTTTCAGGAAGCTTGATTTAAATTTTTTCAATTAATTTATTTTTACTTTCAAGTGAACGTTACGACATCAAAAAGGAAAAAAAATTGTAGGGATACGAAGGGGTTTGGGTGGGTGATGTAAAGGAACCGAAAGCTGTTAACTTTTACAATCGGATGTTATATATCTACCAGAGATGGTCCGAACCATCGTGATCGATAAGATATTTATTTGCCACAAACATTTTTCTTTAACAGCAACCAACTTTTCCAACTCAACTCAACTAACCAGCGGTTTTTTAAAACATGTAAAAAAAATTTTATTATCTCTTAATTTTTTCATAGCATTTCAACATTCCAGCAATTAATTAAACAATATTTTAATAAGATAAGACAAAAACGAAGAACTAACTGAACATTCATAACTTTAATCTTATTAATAAAATCTTATTAATAAGAAGAAAAATATTCGCTATTTAACTGAAAAACATCAATTAATTTTTACATCCATGGTGCAATGAAGCATGCAAGCATGGTGATGTGATAGAAAAATTATAGTTTCGAATTACCTGAATCGTTTTTTCTAACATTCTTTGATAATACAGGAGTTTTTAGTTAGTTATGTCAGTCAGGTACGAATATAATGTCGTTATTTTTCCACTTGACTTTATCTATGGTTATTCATTCATGATCGTCAATCAACTACTAAGTTAGAATAAATTTGTTATTTTATTAATATTTTATGTTTAATAATAGATCTATATACATAAAATTTACGATAACAATCATTTGATCTTTGAGTTATTTTGTTGATGGTTTTAAATTAGATTTTTATGGGAATTAAATTTTTTTATTGACAGTAGAAGTCAAAATGCTAAACTATTTTTTGACAAACCTAAATATTTAAGTGTTTAAATTGACAGAGCAAATCATAAACATATGCTTGCATGTCATAACATTTTATATGAAGTAAAGGTTATACAACCTTTACGATGACGAATCGGTTGATCATCCTTCCTACACACATTAACCCAATCAAAAATATAAACTCGCCACGGTTATCATATAATCAACAATAAAATCGTAAACGATTTTTATTTAATTCAATTTTATTTATTATGACACATATTTACCATTACTAATAAATGTAATCATAAATTCCGTCAAACTTATTCAAGCAAATTCGCAATTGATTATCGCACAACAGCTGATTTCTTTAAATAAACAAAAAATAATAATCACAACAATCACTGTGAACTACAAGACCTTGAATATAATCAACAAATATTTTCACTGTTCATTTTTCCACCACAGCAAGACGATTTTTTTTATTTATGAAATAGAAAAGAAAATGCCGACTATTTGTATTTTATTCATATAACATTAAATAATTTTTTATCAATTTTTTATTATATATTTTTTTGTTTATTATTTTGTCTGTGACTATATCATTATATCTTGCAATTTTTTTACTATTTTAAAACTAATAACTAATAACTAATTTAAATAAAACTAATGGGGTAGACGTGTTCTGATATTGGATGTCTTAAAATTTATTTTTTTTTCCTGTTAAGATATCTAATTTTAATTAGAATAAAATTTATAGGAATACTTTTGAAAGTTTTGATGCAAGTAAAATTAATATCCGAATTGTTAAAGTGTTGATCGATTGAGATTTTCTAGTTTTCTACAAATCTTTGTCAAAATAGTATTGACCGGAAGAATTAGTGTTACGTTATTTTGAATATGACGACTAGGGATTCGAAAATTAGTTGATCTCCAAAAAGTACAAGCCAAACACAAAAGTGAATAGTATATTATATATCCATTACGTTAGGAGCATCGTAACTCCAGCATTAAATATTCTGAAGAATGAAAAGCACAAAAGGAGAGTGCTCAAGGACAAGCGGTTACCATCTAAAAGTCTGCCGGAAAGATTAAGTGACCCATTAAGGTATTAACTCTGCAGGGTAGTTCAGGGTAGTATTAGATCGTTTGACTTTTAGAATATGAAATTTCTATTCTAAATTTAATTTTTGTTGTATTATAGATAAAAAAAAACAGATATAAAATATAATTTAACAAAACATTCCATATAATTATAGGTCATGTACATTAATAAATACGAGCGGTTAACGACAGGAACATGTTAACAACATTTTCACCATTAACAGTAGATATGAATAAGAATAATTATGTTAAACCTGATTACTAAAACAGTTTTTTGTTGTTATGAATAATGATTTAAATTGATTGGCCCAAAAACAAAACAGATAAAATCTACCGTTCGGTAGTACAACTAATAATTAACTACATTAATAGTGATGTTACTAATAACGATGACATCAATAATAACAATGTTTACAGCAGGTTTTAATATATTTATTACGCTAGTCAAGCCTGTATTAATTATCTTGTTTTTCTATTGATCATAATTGCGAACTTTTTTGTTGGACATAACAATATTCACCCGTATATTTTGGTGCAACAATTTCTGTATTTATACAGTTAACAATCACCGATTTTTGTGTTCATATTCAACAGTCACCTGTTTATTTTTGATGCAACGATTTTTGTATTTATATATAATTATTCAACTATCGCCTGTTTATTGTTGGCGCCTTGATTTTTATATTTATTATTTAACAATCACCTGTTTAGTTTTGGTGCAACAATTTTTGTATTTATATAGTTATTCAGCAATCAACTGTTGGTGAAACAATATTTGAGTGACAGATCATGCTTCGTTGAAATGGCTTTTGCAACAGAAAAACCTTTCTGGTCGACTGGCTCGGAGGACCTTGAAACTGCGGAGTTACGTTTTCGATATTGAGTACCATAATGGTAAACTTAACACTGTCCCCGAAACTCTAGCAAGACGTGACTATGTTGATGTTGTTGTCGAAGTATGTTTAGTTACCGACATTGATCTTGAGTCTCCGTTCTTCAACACCACGATTTTTGGACTGGGTTGATCTGGTTACAGAAGCTGATGGTGCAATGACTGATCTAATGATTGAAAGTAATTTCGGGTGTGGTATATAAGATACTTGGCTGTCTTCATTCAGAGAATCCTCCAGTGAGGTGGAAGGTTTGGAAGTTGTGGTTAGCCGAAGAATTCACGGACGAGTACATTGCAAGGGCCCATAACCCTCCAACTTCGGCTTTTGGTAGAATAGCAAAACCTCTTTATAATTTACGTAGCTTCTTTTACTGGCCTAGAATATACGCTCAGATGAAGAATTATGTGTTGAATTGCAAAACCTGTAAAGAGACAAAAGCCTCGAGTATCCCACTCCGTGCTCCTATGACATCTCCATTGTAAACTGAACGAGTTGGTCAGCGGTTATATATAGATATTCATAGTCCTTATCTTCGTTCAAAGTCCGGGAATATTGGTATATTGCTATACTTGATCATGTGACTAAGTATTCCTATCTGTTTCCTTTGCGCAAATTGACGGCTGAACCAATTTGTCAATTATTGGCTACTAATGTAGTCTTTGGTTGCCCAAAAGTTATTGTGTCCGATAACGGAACACAATTTAAATCTAAACTGTTTGAAGAATTTCTGGCGAAGCACGGAGTGAGACATATCGTACTGGCTTTATTTTCACAGCAAGCTAATGCTTCCGAATGGGTGAATAGGAGTGTCTTTTCTGGAATTATGAACTAAGGGATGAGCACTCAAAGTGGAACTTGCATTTGAGCGAAATTGCCTGTGCATTAAGATGTTCCTTACATCAGACCATCTATTGTTCGCCGTGTTCTTTTTTTTTTTAATAAAAAGTGTTGTCTGGTAGGAATTACAAAATTTGTCACAACACAACAACACAAAAATACCTTTCAAGACCTAGATCCCACAACAACATGCGTTCTGAGGTGATGGTGGACGTTTTTTTAAAATGTTTGTGGATTGAAGGCACTCGAGACTATTGGTTCAGGCAAAGCATTCCATTTCCACGATGTACGCACAAAAAAGTCCCTTTGCATTTTGTTACTATGACAGTGAGTAATCTCGACAGTTTTACTGTTTGCACAAACCGATTGACGAGTAAAACGGGAAAAGAATATGTTTGGGGCATGATGGATCTGATTTCATCCAAGCACTGCTGGTGACGATATTTATAAAAAACAACGAGATCAGCAAAAGTGCGACGGTTGTAGGGAATCAAGATCTAATGTTAAATTTCAATCACCAACAATTCGTATAGCACAGAGAGAACAGAGTCCAAAAGAGCCAGGATGGTAACAGATGCAGCGCCCCAAATTTGACAACAATATTCCATGCAGGGACGAATATAGGACTTATAAATGTGGAGTAATTGATACGGAGTAAAATATTTTTTACATCAATTGATGAGGCCGAGTTTTCTTGACGCGCTCTTTGCCATGGCCATTATGTGATCGTTCCAGAGCAAGTTATTGGAAACTTTGACTCCTACTAAACGAATACTTTCACAATTGTCTGTTTGGTCGTCACACATATATTAATTGAAATATCGTTAGGAAACTCGGTCTTTTATCTGGAAAAAATCAATAGCTGTGTTGTGTTTTGGTGGAATTAAAATTGACCAAATTTTTGTCACCCCAATCGGCGAATTTTTCTATGTACTCGTTTACATTTATGGCAGCGTCCCTCCGGGCGGGATTTATTCGTTCATGCATTTAACCCTTCGAAGATAGGGAGACGAATGACTTGGCAGTGTACTATCGTCTGCAAAACTATTTATTGGGTTACTGGTGATTTTCAACAGTTCATTGACATAAATTTAAAAAAAAGTGGGAGATAAAACTGAGCATTGGGGTACGCCAGCGGTTATTAATTTAGACTCAGAAGAAAAACCATCTGTAGATACCGAGATGTATCGGTTAGACAGAAAATTTTGAATCAAATTCACGCCTGCGAGATGAAAGCCGTACGCAACGAACTGTTTGACAAGTTTGTATTGCCTATGATAACACATGGTTCTTAATATGAGTTGTTAAAACGATTAAAAAGTCTTCATGAACCTGACCAGACGTCTACCGACATTCTACGTCGCGACTACCTGAACAAAATCCAAAGTCGAATTTTAGATCTAACTGCTGACGCATTTGTTCGAACTGCTCAACGTTATAATTTGCGTGCTAGAGTTTCATTGTTTAAACCTGGTGACATTGTATTTTATATTAAGCGATAAGAAATTTTATACTAAGCGATGCAGGTAAACGCATATCTGCTAAGCTAGAATAGAAATTTGTTGAGGCCAAGTTCTTGCGGTTGGTGGATAGCGCTGCTTACTAACTGGAAGATCTGGTCTCCAAACGAAGAGGTGTGTACCACCCGAAGGATATACGAGCTTAATGTCTCCATTAAAATTACCTGGTAAAGATTCCCTTTATCTTTTCGATCACTCTGGTTCAAAATCTTGTTTTCTTCATCATGCAAAGGGTATTTCCACTTTCCAGTCTTAATCTCTGGTATTGGGTTCGAATTTTCCAGTGCTTATCGGGTGTACAGAGGTCTGTCTTTTGTGTTTTCGACAAAGTTGTTGTAAGTTGGTGGTTCTAGCTTTGGATTGGTAGAAACTGAGTTCTACTACTTATTTGGACTGTTAATTGGTGTTGCCCGGCTAAACTTTTCAGCTTCGTATTGTACTAGAACATGACTTCTGTTTTTTTCGAATCTTTTTTCATGTCAATGTCTGTAATGGGGTCGATTATTGTAAGGATCGTCTGTCTTGGTCGGTTTCAGAATGGATGGCGAGAGCGTGGATGAAAATTTCGTTTTTCTTCTCCATTTCTTAATCTTCCACGACCGTGCTGCCAGGAAGTTTGTCCTGTTGCGAAGGAAGGAATGAATCAATGGTTTTTTTGCTGAATTAATTACTTGAGAACCCATGCATTTTTAAAATTCATAACTTTTTATGCATGAGTTGACGCGCACAACTTAACTGATCGACTTTTGTCGATATATATTTTTTTCAACATGTTTAATATTCTGTCTCGTTTTAAAAGACTGCTACCTCATAGAATTGAGAAGATATTTAGTTCGACATTTTTGATATTTTAGTTAGTTGGGCGTGAAATTAAAAAAAGGCAACTAACTTTTAGTGTTGTAGATGGTTGTAGTAAAATAAAAAATAAAAAAAAATTATTATGTGTTTTGTTAGGTTAGTTAAAATTTTAGAGAAAAATAAAAAAAAAATAATTTAAATGTTTTTTTCGTTAAGTTGAATGAAATTTTGTGATAACAAGGAAAAATTTTAACAAAAAAATGTTTATGTCATTAGTTAAAATTAGCAGAATCGGTTTAATAAATGTATGAATTGTTTTCTTTAAAAATAAAAGAAAACTGGTGAATTAAAATTACTGATACTGATATCTGTCTTTGTGTTAATGGATAAAAGTATAAAAATGTTTCCATTTTGTTATTCCGTGTTTGAAGGATGGATGACATATCAGAGAAGTGAAGTTAATTCATTGTTACAAAGTGAATCCAATAAATTTTGTGGAATTTTTTTTTGATTTTTGGGTTCAACAATCGCTTTTGGCACGACAAGTGCATTGATTTATTATATTTTATGTTTATGGCTCAACCATCGCCTTAACAATTGGCTCAACAATTACTTTGAAAGTTTGAATTAATATTATTTTATGAGAATTGCTCAACAATCGCCTTTGCATATTGGACAACCAATATAGTTAATTTGGGATAGTTAAGATACTCGTGATGTTAGGCTAGGAGTGAAGAAGGTAGTCCCGACCAATAACCAGCCGCTCGTTACAGCTTCGAAAGGCAAAAAATTGACGGCAATGAACATTACCAGGGGTAATTTTAGACAGGGCTAATTTTGGCAGAGGATTTTCCTTAGACTGTACTTAGTACAAAAGAAGTAAGATCGAGTTAGGTTTGATGAAATAGATTTCGAAAAACTCGAAAAATAAATCAATTTTGAAGATCCGCTGTATACCGAGGGACTATTTGAAGAACAGGCATACATTTTACTCTCTAAAACTCAGAAGTATATCATAATGAGTAGCAGGTTGTAGGACGATGGCATTAGCGCAAAGAACAACTTCACATCGTAATGATCTATGTTGGATATAAGAAACTATCTCGAAAACAAAGTGGAAATGGAGGTATTGTGGGGACTCACCTTCGACTGCATCATTAGAATTATATTAAAAGAGTTGCACTATTATTCGCCTCAGTAAAGGGAATGAAAACAGATGAGGTCGCATTAAAATTTATTGATGGAAGAGCAAAAGATACTTCGAACGATCGTAACGATCCTTAGTGGAAAAAAGCATCAGAAAACGTACACACACAATCGTCAGTTGTGGTGGTCAAGGCGTCAACTAAACAAAACTTAGTGTTTACGCTCGTATGGGAAACTTAAATTCAAAGGGACAGAGCTAACGAAAATTCAAACTACTAGACGAGGGAGGTATGGGCTTTGAATTCAAATTCATCTAGATTTTTGCAATATGATTAAGAAAACTTAATTTATTCGTGTAAATTTCTGCCACCATTAGTTACAATCATTGCAAGTGACTTAAAGGGATGTATTTGAGGTGAATCTAACAGAAGTTCTTCAGCAAGTAACAGGAAGAGAGAGTTAAGCACTATACACTGCACGGAGCTAGCTGTAGCTGAAACTAGGGTTTCTAATCCGGATATCCGGATATCGAACTATCCGGATTATTCGACCAATTTTCACTATTCGATTATCCGGATAGTTTTTTGTAATTATCCGGATATTAAAAAAACCTTGATTTTGTAAAAAAAATAATCAAATTGCGTTTCAAAGTTAAAAATAAATATTTAAACTGTGTTGCAAAGTTTATTAGTGCAGTGAAGTGACTCTAAGTTAAAAATTTATTTACAACTTCAATGTTATGAAAACTGTAATCTTTGAATATTTTATGACACACTTCGTGAATCTACAGTGTAAAGGGTTATTACAAATATTTATTTGATGCTATGTTGATTTAAAAAAAACAATGTTTTAAAAACATGCAGCCCGTCAATAAAATCTGAGGTGCGCTAGTTTTTTAAAGTTTATTAGAGCAGAGGATTCTTTTTAATAATTTATATATTTTGCATCTGCTTCAATAAATACAGTAAATTATAACTATATTAGTAAATTTATTTAACAACAAACAGATTTAAATTTTTTAAAAGTACTGGCTATACATCGTCAAAACGCTCGGAAGTTTAGAATCATTTAAAAAAAATTTAAAAAAGAGATGTTGCTTTCTGTTGTTAGCATTGCAGTAAACAAATTGGATGTAAAGGATAAATCATTTAAAAGTTCATAAAATAATCATAAATTCAGCTTCAACTTTAACTTCAACCGATAAAATTCATGAATCATCTACATCAAGAAAACTTAAAAGTGATTCCGGTGATGGTGGAATTACAAAATTCTTAAAAATGAAACCCCGTATGAAATTTTGTCTCGATGTGTGACAGAAGATGAGTTTGAATGAATGCTATAATGCTATATTTGATGAATGCTATAGTGGAATCATATAGATAATTCCGAAGTAAAGACTTTGTCATGCCTAAAAATCTCTCTACTGTAACGAAAAGTATTTTAAAACTTTATAGTATAAAAAAAGAGAGTTGTTAGATCTCTTATTTCCACTGGAAAAAGCTGTAAAAGAATTAAGCGAAAATTCAGCGACGTTTTTGACTGCTGAAGGCGTTTACAAAGTTGTTTTCGAAAAGTTAGAAGAATGTGGAACGAATTTTTCAAAAAAGTTAATTAAACAGATAAAAAATCGAACGGATGAACGTCGTGATAAATTCCTTACGACTATGTTAATTTTTTTACAAACAGGCAATATTCCACATTCCAATAAATATTTTCATTATGTTACAAATGGTGCCTTTATTGCATTGGCGGTAGAAATTTTTAGAAGAAAACATCCACCTGTGATTATGATGACTCTGAAGAAATCACTGAAGAAATTACTATTGAGAGTAAGGATGAAGAAAGTCTAAGTAGTGAAGGTTGTAAGATATCGTCACTGCAGAAACAACTTGAGAATGCAATTCCTTCAATTATACTCATGTTGAGAAGCAGAATGAAGAAAGTTCCACATTGCTGAAAAAAGATTTCGTTTATTTAAATAATTATAATAAAATATGACAGACAATTTAAATAATCTATATCGCGCATTTAACATATATTAACCTATCTGGACTGGAACAGAGCGCGTATTTTCAATTGCTGGTCTCACCAGGACAAACATTAGAACTCGACTAAATTTCGAACAACATTTAATGCAATAATTTTTCTAAAATATGCGTTTTTAAAAATGAATCCATAACCTCGTTAAATTTATGATTAATTCTATTTTTTATTGTTATTTTATGATTTGTTACTATTTTTGTTATTTTGTGACTATGTATAAATATGAATTAATATAGATATACGAAAAATATGCATAAATGAGTTAAATACCGCAAAATAAAAAACATGTCTTATTATTTGTTTTAATTATCCGGATATCCGGATTATCCGGATAATTTATTTTTTATGTATTCGATATCCGGATAATCAAATTGGTCGGATATTTAGAAACCCTAGCTGAAACGAATCTGGCAATTACTAAAAGGTTTGAAGTCACTTTTCTAAGTAACATTATTGTTTGGACGCAAACAGATCAGACAGTTAAACTAGCACTGTTTAGGTTACATACTAGCGAATGATGATGCTTAGATTACAACCATAGGATCGGATGGCAAATTCATAGCGGAATAGCAACAGAAAGCGATTTTTCTACTGGAAACGGATTCTGGGTGGAAAAAAATACACGCATGAAAAACGTAACCAATATGCGTCCTGATCCAAAATACATTGGAGGTGGCTATTATCCTAGATACAAAGGTAACTACTAAGTGGATTGTAGATATGAATAACATGAGTCCAATCATAATGGATTGGTCATCAATTTTATTCACAGGAGTAGACCAAGTATCCGGAAATTAATCTAGAAAATAATTTCATGAGAAGTATAAACACATAAAGGCAGTAATACAGAAAGCCACGAGAAGTCCTATGGTATTCGAAAGCCTAATAGGCCAAACATGGGTTTGCAGTCAATGCAATCCTAACTCCTAAGGCTACAATTATAGTGAGACCAACAGTCAATTCATTGAATACGTGATTCATCAATTTTTTAAACCAAATCCAGTCCAGACGAAATGGAGTAAAGAATGCTATTTCTTTGTCTTTAGGATTCAATGGGATTTTATGCTATATTTGACAGTTAGAGTGGAAAAATTTTCCTAATTGTTCTAAAATCTTTGACTATTTGATAAAGCAAAACATGGTATCAATAATTCAAGCAGGGTTTGTCGTAATCTGAAATACGGCCAAGCGCTGGTCCATTAATGGTATAAACAATACTTGCCTATTGTTATTGGGGCAGTACTGCAACCATGAATTGGCCGATCTATCGCATTCGGTTAAAGTTCACTAGAGTAAAATCCATTTTAGAAATATATTTTTGAAAAATTTTCACCTATAGTTTAGTTATCGCTTCTCGGCTGAAAGACTATGTTAATATTGATTAGGTTTTAGGTTTTAATAAGTTTTAATTTTTTGTCATTAGACATTTTTATTTTATTTTAAACTATAAAATTAATCAGTCATGGCGGACAGTACTCGGCCATTGCGGCAATGCTGGTCATCATTATTGGTACACTACTGCGTTAACTGTACAACCTTGTATGGGCCATTGCTTTTTTTCTCTTTGGCCCATTAATGGCAGCCATTTATTGTCCGAAGTTATCATCCAGTAAAACGTTGTATGGGCCATTGCTTTTTTTCTCTTTGGCCCATTAATGGCAGCCATTTATTGTCCGAAGTTATCATCCAGTAAAATCATGTTAATGGGCCAGTGATGGGTGCCAGGTCTCGGCTCCGAAGAGAAGCCAGTATACAATAAAACAGTGGCCATCAAGTCAACCAACAATGGAGTGGCCAGGCAGCCTTTTAGTGGCACAAATGTATATAGCGCCTTCAATATTCAATGGTTGGAATGAGGTCTAATGGTAGACGAAGTTCTAATTATACTAACCAAGGGAATAATTAGGTCGATCAAATAGACCAGTCATTTTTGGTATGTATGTTTGTTCAAAAAATAACAATCAGCACAAGTAAGGAGAACATGCAAATCAACACTAAATAACTCATTCAAAGCATAGATGTCAACAGTTTGATAACTGGAAATTTAAAAATTATATTTTTCCTTAATTATTTTTTCATAAGTAAGAATTAATTGCTGATTCTGATCGAAAAATATAGCATAAATTTTATGCCAGATTTAAAACAATCACGATTTCATTAGAGCTATGGTTTTGTTTTACTATCTACGTAACTAACTAATCTTAATATAATTTATATTGGACAAACGGTTACAGTTATAAATAAACTTAATAGTTATAATAAATTAACTACGATTTTTGTTGTTTATATAAGTGAATATCGTTCATTAAACTTTTGATCGATCCGGTGCTTTGCTTTTATTGAGACTTATTCATAAATTATAATGTCAGGATTTGATGTCTTTGAAGATTTATGTATATATTTAAATTTCTTCGATAGACATAATGTATCACGTTTTATTCTTGTTTTTTATAAAATAATTGTTAAACAGAATTAGCAAAAAATGAGCAGAACATAAATCTCCCATTAAGCGTGGTATCGTCAAAACATTAATATCAAGTTAAATTTGTTGATTGTTGTTCATGTAAATAAAATAACGTTTAGAAATATTTGAAATATTTTAATGATATAATCATGTATTTTTTTACAAAAAAAAAGTGTTTTGTAATAGAAATTACAATATGTGTCACAACAAAAAATACATTTTAACACCTAGGTTCCATAACAGCATGGGTTCTTAGGTGTTGATGGAAGTTACTTTTGTTTCAAACAAACAACTGAGGATCACAAAATATAAAAATTCTTTGTTTAATCATTAACACATGGTGCAGTACTTGGAACATGCGGTTTAATGTTGATTTCATGACTAACTGATACATTTTTTGTAAATTTACTATATTTACCAGCAAGCAAATTTAATCACTTAATCATTCCAGTTTATCAATATTCGGTTAACAAAGTTCCATTTATTAATATTCATTCAATTACAAAAAATAACAAATTGACTTTTAACATGAATTGAAAGTCGGTAAAAGGAAACAATTATCAATTGATTTATTGTTTTCAAAAAAAAACTCGTAGTCACACATGGAAAACGAACTCAAAAAACATCTATAAAACTGCATGAAAACTTAAATTATAAGATTGCTAATAAATTAATTTCTAAAATGACAACTATGTTACTTTTATTTTTAAAATAATAAAGACATAAACTTTAAATAATGTTTAGTTCGTGCAAAAATTTAATTTTCTTTTAAAAGGGAAAAAAAGTTTGATTTAAACAAGGACTTATCTGACTATTTGTAGGTAGACAAGAACTTCTTCATTTCGCGATTTTTCAAAAAAAAATTTTTTTTTATTTATATATTTGACATTTTAGTGGCTGTAAATAGGAAAAACGAATATATATACCACCTATGAAACTGCGTGTCTTAAGATTCGTATTGGTAACCAATTTTCTGACTTATTTGGTTAAATAAATATTAAAATATTTTTTTCTTTTCTTTAAAAATATTTCTTAGTCTATAGAGATGCAAGTGTGACGAAAAACTAAAAATAAATTTGGATGACAGTCTACTTAACGGTCACGTATAACTGTTGTCTTACGAGTTCGGGCAAAACCCCCGGTATAGAAGCCATCTACATTTTTTAGCACAATAAAAATCGTGAACTTGCCATTTTGAAATTAAAACTCAATATAAAAAAAATTCAAAAAATCGCCATAACGCTCATAACGCCATCTGGAAAAATAAAACTCCATATAAAAAAAATTCAAAAATATTTAATCAAAAACACTAATCCAATTTTTTGCATATGGCAATGTTCATTGTTTATTGCAAATGGCGTGAAACGGTATGGCTATGATATATCGGGGGTTTTGGTTCGGGGGTTAAATCTAACAAAAATAAAGTGGAGCCTTCGGTGTATATTGAACAGAATAACGAAGACTTTACCATACAACTGTTGTTTTTTCACACTGTTTTTATACGTCATGGTTTGAGACACTACAGCATAGGTTAGTCCCTTAAATTTTTTAAAACTTCAACACAAGGTTTGGATATATTCGAGGAGAAACTGATTAGTGCAAATGTTCAATAGTCACGTTAATAGATTTTAATGAAATTTAAACTCTTTGTTATGATTTCCTGTAGTTTAACATTGCAAGAGTTTGTCGCTTCAGGTTCATTTCTATATAAAACAATTTTCATTTCTTTAAGATTTTAGCCACTCTACGGTTTACAGTTATGAATGCATTATACATTATGGAAGCAAATATTATGAATGAACGAACTTCCGCAGAAATTAAATCAATTTTGTCTGAACTAGCAGACCTATCGCGTTACATAAGAGTAACTGTTGTAACCCATCCTTATAAGTTTCAAATAAAAAAGTTCAGAACTGTCGTCTTTCAACGTAATTTTTTCAGTTAGGGTCTTTTATTTAAAGAATGCCTTACCATTATCGGTTTACCCCGATAGCTTTAAACTAGGGTTTTTCATTTCCCGTAGAAATTCAAATCCCGGGAAGCCGAGACAAAAAATATCCAATTCCCGGGATCCCGGGAAATCCCGGGAAACGCTAAAAAGCTAGATTTTTCCAATTGGGTGGTAGAAAAATGTGTAAAATTAAAACAGCACAAAAAATGCGCTATTGATTTTTATATTTCCATTATTTTTAATTAGAAAAACTTCAAAAATTAAATAAACTAGAATACATAAAAACAAAACAAAAATAAATTCATAATACTAATTTTTAAACAATTTTACAAAAAACTAGGTTGTCAATGGCGTTATCACTCGATTTTGTCCGAATTTTCGTGACGAAACGTCCATTGAACCATCCATTGAACCATCCGTCCAAGAGAACCATTAAACATAAATTAAGAGAAATGAAGCGCAAGTTTTAGGTAGATTTCTTAGAAAAATCTACCTATTTTAAGTTTGATTGGTTTTAATTTGTTGTGTTTATATGTGTCAAAAAAACTATACAAAAAACCATGATACCATATGTGTCAAAAATAGTATATTAAGAAACTAGTTTCATAATCGACGATTTTATCGCACGCAATCGGTTTAGAAAACGACCCGCGCAGCGGCGAGTTTTCTAAAGGATAAGTGCGATAAAACGTCTTATGAAACGAGTTTTTTATACTATTTTTTCTATTTTGCATTTTTTGTCTTGAAATTTTAAAAAAAATTTTATGTTTTAATGTTTTAAAGAAAATTTCTGAAAATTTCAATTCAAAACAGTAAGCTCTGCGTTTCATCATATTTCTATATATTTTTTGTTGCAAAACTAGCTTTCATAAAATGTGTATTTTATTAAAATATAGTCAATTTGATATTTTGTTATTATTACTAATTATTTTAATTAATTAAAATATTTAACACTAATTTAGATTATTTTTTAATAATAAGATTAATTAATAAGAATAATTTTAGTTATATAATTATTCGTTTTAACTTTCACTGACGTTTGTATGACCAATGTGACCAACCTTGAAAGACAAAATTTTGCGTATCGTAATGAAAGCCATTTCGATACGCATTTGGGTATCGAAATGACTTTATTTTAGACGCAAAATAGAAAAAAATATTTTCCTAATTTTGAACAAAATTAATTACTACAGAGGGAAAAGAATTAAAAACTACTCGATTTTCGAGTGAGAAAACTTTTAATATCTTTGAAAAAAGTACAAAAAAATGTTAATAAAAATTAGCGGGATACCCGGGATCCCGGGGTGAAATCCCGGGAAAACGGGATGAAAATTTACCCCCGGGATCCCGGAGAAAACGGGATCCCGTTTGAGAAACCCTACTTTAAACCTAAAAATTTTAAAATTAACGTTAATAAATTTCTTAAAGAAACTTAATTTATTTCAACTTAATCCTAATCACTAAATAGCATGGTATCTTCGGCTATTCAGAGAAGTTAATTTATAATTTATTATTATTAACACTAAACATGCTATATTTTGAATAAAAAAAGTGTCGTGGTAACTGGCGTCCTCAAAGGCGTCGTTAGGGATAGGCAGTGCAGGCATTTCCTTAGAGCCTCGTGCTTTTAAGAGGCTCGTAGTTTGCAATTATATTTTATAGCAAAAACATTTTCAAATCAACATGTTACCAGTTACAACATACATTTTGTAATTTTTTGTATCAATATGTTTTCGAATGAGAATGTAGACAATCGCATGAAGATGTTGTATGCAATAAAGATGTTCAAAATTGTACAATGTACATTTGCATGATCATCATAATATAGAGCATTGTAAGGGTAGGATAATTCTCTCTAAAGCAGTAATCACAAACACATGGCACGCTTTTTGAACTTGACAGATTTACAAATTTTTATGCCACAATAAATACTAATTTTTTTTTTGCAAAAACAATTTTAAAAATATGGAGGGGCTGAAATCTCAAGGCTTTGAGATATCAAGACTTCGGTCTGTGTTAAGGATTTTCATATAATTTTTGGCAAAAGGCTTTTATGAGGACATTGTTTTTAGTTTATAGTAAAAATATTCAAAAAATTATTACAAAATCAAAGATTAAAACTTTTTTCAGAATTCAAAAAATATTTTAAAAATTATAATATAAACAAAAATTTAAATTTTGTTCAAAATTCTAAAAATATTTCAAACATTATAAAAAAATTCAAAAACTTAAATTTTCTTTATCAAAATTCCAAAAATATTCCAAAAATTATTACAAAATCAAAATTTGAAACTTCTTTCGGAATTCAAAAAAATACTGCAAAATTAGAACAAAATCAAATTTTGAAACTTTTTTCTAAATTTCAAAAATATTGCAAGAATTACAACAAAATCAAAAACTGAAACATTTTCAAAATTCTTAAAATATTGCAAAAATTATAACATAATCAACAAACAAACTTTTTCCAAAATTCCACTAATTATAATAAAATTTAAACTTTTAAACTTTTCAAAACTTTAAACATATTCCAAAAATTATTACAAAATCAAATTTTGAAACTTTTTTCAAAATTCCAGAAATATTGCAAGAATTAAAACAAAATCAAATTACAAACTTTTTCCAAAATTCCACTAATTATAATAAAATTTAAACTTTTCAAAATTCTAAACATATTTCAAAAATTAATACAAAATTGAAACTTTTTTCAAACTTCTAAAAACATTCCAAAAATTATAATAAAATCAAAAATTCAAATTATTTTCAAAATTTTAAAAATATTCCAAAAAATTATAATAAAATCAAAAATTCAACCTTTTTTTTAAAATTCTAAAAATATTCCAAAAATTATCAAAAATTTAAACTTGTTCAAAAATTCTTAAAATATTCCAAAAATTATTATAAAATCGAAAATTGAAACTCTTCAAAATTCCAAAAATATTCAAAAGTTATAACAAAATCAAAAATTTAAACTTTTTCCAAAATTCTAAAAATATTGCAAAAATTATAACAAAATCAAAAATACAAACTTTTTTCAAAATTTAAAAAATATTCCAAAAATTAATCCAAAATCAAAGATCGAAATTTCAAAATTCAAAAAATATTGCAATAATTATAAATATCAAGAATTCAAACTTCCTACTGTTCTTGTTTTTAGTCATGGAATCTGGCATCACACAAAAAATTACTTAAGAAACATCTCCCTAATAATTACAATTTTTGTTAAAAAACGACATTTAATCTGCAACAACTTGATGTTTTCCTACTGTTGCTATAAGTTGGGAGCAGTTGAAACTGGATAGAACCATATCCCTGTCCAATCTCGTGTTCAATTACATTTCATGTCATACAAATAATTAATTTTATTCTTTTCACAAAAATTGGGTACAAAAATAAATGAAAATTATTCTTTTGACACACTTGACGGTATTTTTTTGACACACTTATAATACAGTAATCAAGCTCCTACTCGAGATTTCTCGACATTCAATGTTACCACTCGTTATCACTTAAAATTACCGTTTTTAAGCCAAAAATATGCAAATTTTCGTGTTTTGACACACTTCCGGTACAGCTACCGAGCACATCGTCCTTTCGTCTATTCCCATTAAGTTAACCTATTTTTAGAAATTTTTTTAGAATTTTTGAAATCGCTCCAGCCGTTTTCTAAATTTCGTCGGCTGTGACGGCTGGCAGTTACAAATCGATTTCCATTCACCGTTGATAAAAGTTAATGCAAAAGATTTGAGAAAGATTTTATACGCTTTTGGATACATTAGACAAAGGGTTGGAGATTGTGGGGTCTCCCGAGCACCTATTTTTTTAAGGATCTATAACCTTTGTACCTGCTAATCGAATTGATTGGAGATTGGAAGGACAAATAACTGATTAGTTTTTGGGCGATATTGGGATAAGTCGTGGGGGGCCTGCCTCCTGAGCACCTGTTTATTTTAAACTTCAATAATATCAGTTTCTGAAAATGGTTTTTGAATAAATTGGGTAAATATTTCATGCCCATATTCTAAGTCATGTGAGATACCTTCTACCAATCTGGGGGCTTATCTACTCAATACAGACTTCAAGAAATTCATATGTTTATTAATAAAAGCCTGAGAAATATAAAATCTCTACCATACTGTTGTACATCTCGCCTTCTTTACAATGCACAGATTCTTCCTCTTCAAAAACATATCGAATTTGAACTTGCTGTTTTAGTTTTTAAAATAAAAAAAAGAAGGCAGTGTTACGCGGCTAAAGAAGTTTTCACTTCAAAAAAAATATGCTAATATATTAAAGTATGATTTGTTACAGTTTAGTTGAAACTTCTGGTTCGTTATTTCCAGCATAATTTTTTTTTAATTTCTCTAGTGGTACAATAGGTTTTATGTGTGTTAAAGATTTCAAAGTTTGCGAATGGTATTTTGTACGACACGTACTTCGATGCGTGTCGTGAATTATTAGAAGATGACAACTATTAGGATATCACACTTGCAGATGCAGTACTGACTGTTTTTCCTCATCAAATTCGTCAATAATTCTGCTCTCTGGGATAAATATGAAGATTAGATGAGTGAGGACTTGGGACATTCGGGTTGCTGATCAAGATCCCAACATCGATTTTTCACCAGAAATATATCACTATGCATTAATAAAGATTGAGGATATTATTCTCATTTTCGTATTCTCATTTAAAATATGCCAATAATTCGTTTTGGAAAGTCCTCGCCGAATCGCCCAGCAGCAGAAATCATTAACAGCGATGATCAAGGTGAAAAACAGTACGATACAACCTCTTTGGCTACTTATGTTGCTAATAATGAGCAACTGCCAACTGTTGCGCAAAAAATATATATGAATTCATTTGTCAATTGCAGCACAGCAAGATGGATATTTTTTTGGACGGAGCAGGTGGTACAGGCAAAATATTCCTCATCTCAATGATACTTGCTCGCATTTGATCACAAAATCATATTGCGTTGGCAATTGCTTCATCAGGCATTGCAACAACCTTGAGTGATGATTTGTAAACTGGGTATTCAGCACTCAAGTTACCATTGCACATTCACACAAAATCTAGACGCAATGTGCAGCAAAATGCAAAATTGGGGATGAATTGGTTATACTAACGGTTATACATTCAGGGATGAATGCCTTATGACCCATAAGAATTCACTTGAAGCTCTCGATAGAACGCTGGAAAATCTAAAAATACTCCTTTTTGGTGGTGCTCTACTGCTGCTGGCCAATGATTTCAGAAAGACATTACTGCTCATTCTACGTGCCACATATGCGGATAAAATTAACATATGCTTAAAAGAATTACATCTATGGCGAACAATTGCTCAAAATTGTCAACGGGAAAATTCAATTGCATGAAAATACACAATGCATCCTATTCCCAGACAATTGTTGTAAAATGGTGGCTACCAAAGATGCTTTGATTGAAAGGATATTTCAAAATTTATAAGCTCATTACACTAATCATGCGTGGCTACGTGAGCCAACTATATGGGACGCCAAGAATATATGTTGACGCAATTAATTTTAAAATAAAACAGATATTGCCTGGCAATGAAATATCATTCATATCGATGACACTGTTGTCGATCCTGTTGGCAGTTGTCAACTTTCCTGTTGAATTCATTGGATTTGACTGGAATGCCACTAACATAATTTGCGATTGAAGATTGGTTTCATCAATCATTTTGCTTAGAAATTTAAATGCACCAAAGCTATGCGATTGGTAGATTATTCTTGAAGCTACCATTTTAAACGGCAAGTTTCAATGTGCGTCATTGTTCTTCTACCATCTACCCCAATTCCTTCAGACTCGCCTTTTCCATTTAAACGTTTGCAATTTCCCATTCGATTAGCAATCGCAATGACTGTTAATAAGTCACAAGGTGAAATAATGTCACTCGGTGGGCTGGATTTAAAACCCTGTGCTTTTCTCATGCCCAATTATATGTTGCGTGTTCGAGGGTTGTAAAACCTTCAAATTTGTTCGTACATGCCCCTCAGGGGCAAAAAATATTGTTGATTATGTCGCATTAAGATAAAATTAAAAAAATTGTATTCCTGTATATATAATCCAACTGGTGGTATAGTCCTTGTTCATGGACGGACTGTTTCAATGATTAAAGCGAACACATAAAATTATATGAAGACTAGTTTCTTCGAGCAATCCACCATCAAGGAATATTCCATAACTAAGATTGAGGCTGCTACCCGTTGACTGAATAGAGTTCATCCGTCAGCACCTCTCCGATACTGCTATTGGTATATGATATCTCACGATAACTCATATGTCAATAGCAGGGACTGGATGACGCAGGATTGTCACACCCGTAATTAAATTATTAACTATTTTCACAACAACCGACAAAATTGAAAGATTGACCCAACATTTTCTGGTTCCGGTACAAATTTATAAATTCATGATGATAATTTGATGGTTTAATAAAATGCGTGTTTTTTAAATTTGTGGTTATTTTTTTAATTGGTATCATTTTTCATTAATTGTGTCATTAAAAAATAATTATGACAAATTTAACTAAATATGTATTTCTTAAATGTAATCTGATATATGTGATACATATCTAAAGAATAATTCTCATCTATTTTATAATAGCTTATTAATTTATAGTCGATCTCAAAGTGTTATAATGCATAATTTTTTTTACAGTTGCATCATGATGACAAAAAATAATTAAGTTCACCTTACATTTAAGTGTATCTTACATTATTTATACACTAAATTATATTTTTACAAATTACCACAAAAATTCCATTTCAACTGTAATCCAATTCACGATTATACAACTGATTTACATATAACTTAAACCCGACAAATTATATAAATTGTTATTCCAGATGGTCACATTAATATTAATGTCAAAATAATAACTTTTTTGTCTATATAGTTTTTCTTTAAAATATTAAAAAATTATAAGTATATGCAGGGCGGGTACTCTAATGTTGAGTTGCTGATTTGTAACTGTCACAAAAATCAAACCAAAACGAGTAAAAATTAATTTTTGTCATTTTAAATTTCGTGGGAGACTGACTTGTAGTAATACAAAAATTATACAATAATCATATTACAATTTTTTTTTAAATTTTCTTACTCAACGACATCAGAAATTGATATCAAGTTCACTCGAACATACTTTTCTTATAAAATTTAAAGATAGAAGAAATTTCTTTGAAATTCCTATTAATTGAAAAGATTTAAATCAAAACGCCTCGTGAATTTATTATTAACTATTATTATTTTATTAAAATAAAAATATATGAATCTTGACGACTTATAATTTAAAGCAGATATTTAATTGATAATAAATTATTGTATTTATTTTATGGTTAGTTAATTTATTTATTTTGATTGCAATAAAACAAGTAGAAAAAATATATATCGCAATATGTACGCAACCCTTTAAGCAGAATTTTAAGAAATGAAAAATTGCTTTAATTTTTGTTATTATTCTAATTGTTTGCTTCTTTATTAGATTAAAAATCAAATTGAATAAATTTAATTGATAGTTTATTTGATAAATGGTTTTGTAGGAGTTGAATGAACGAAAATTTATGTTGTAAAGTGAAAATTTAACGGTTTTGTGTTGTATATAAATTTATTGATGAAAGGTGGAGATTTTAATGAGTGGGCTAGTTAGTAATAATTAAATTTTTTTTAAATGTGACAGGATTCCATATCTTGCTGATAAACTAAATAATTTTAATTAAACCAATATAATTCCTGCAGACATTTGTGCATTTTACCTTAAAAGTATATTTTCGAACCTTTAAGGTACGGGCAAACGGGGTTACATATAATTACTATAGCATTGCGTCCGATTGCCGGACATACGCTACCGCCCCTTTCTAGAATTTTGTTTTAGTTAAGAATTTTATTGTACATTTGACGGTTTCGAAGTAGTTCTTCACGTAAGTTTCAATTTTTGATAGGACAGCAGCATTGCAAGCACACAAGATATACTTAGTAAATCTTGAGGGTTGTTAGTTAGGAGTAATCGCAAACACTAATTGGCACAAAATTTACGAACCTTAACCCGAGCAGATATTTGTTAGGGAAAACCTGAATATAGTCAGGGCGTGATCAGGGCCTGGTCAGTCCTACAAGGGCAATATCTATTAGGGAAATCTGATGTGGGTCTGTTCCGGGCCTGATTTAGAATACCCTTTTAGGGTTAACCTTATTTGAATATATCCGGCCCTGATCTGGTTTTTCGTATTTGACCCCTAGCTGAAATTTCATTTCATTTTAGAAATATATAGTTAAAATCGTTTCATGTATGTTTTAGTTTTCGCTCATTAGTCATTGCTCATGTGGCACTTAGGGGAATAATTCAAATCATCAACGATCGTTTCGAGAAAGTAATGTTACCAAAAGATCTACGAACACTATTGAAAACACCGCGAAATGTAGAAATGACACCTATCGGAATAGGTCGACATCATTGGCACAATGGCCTACGATTTTGTCTCGAAAACTTGTTTTCAAATGTGTGTGGCCAGCAGCTGGCCATTTGATTCGCTCATTCGTCTCCCACAAATGCGGAACTATAGTCAACACTTTTTTCCCTTTCTCTTTCGGCTGCACAATTTTAAACGGCATTTATAAACCACAAATAAATATTCAGAACACAAAAATATTTCCATAATTCAATCAATAATATTCAAATTGCATATATTTAAGAAAAAATTGAAAATATTGTTCGCACGTATGGAGCGTCGTATAAATTCTACAACAATATGTATTCACTGCGGCAGCGTTTATACTTTTATTCAAATCAATACTACACTTTAGCGCACATATACCAATGCTGTGTACTGTGTCAGACTTACCTTTTGTTATCCACACCTTTGTATTTCACTTTGCTACGAATAAAAACGTAATTGAGTGCAATATACGCAGATAAGTGTGTGTAAAAGCAACAGGTTTAAAACGCACGAGAAAATAAAATGAAACGTCAGAATAGAAGCGCGGGTTTGCCATATAAGTAAGTAGCTTATTCGGCAATGATGGCAGCAACAGCGCCGAATAATTGTGGTATGATTTGTCAGCCCTTATTCAGGAAAATGGGAGAAACGCTGCATTTTATTACATAACAGATTTTTGGCAGAAACGTTTTGCCTTAAACGGCTTTTATATAGGTAAAATTTAAGAAATTAGTGTACAGCTTTCAAGCGTATACAAGCCATATTCCAGAATAGAAGATGGTACAGCGTGTATGGCTAGTAACGTAGAGGTCCCGAGTTCGATGCCCAGTTGGTGATTCAAAAAAAATGTAAGTTTATGAAACCAAAATAAATTCTAAATATTCATATTAATACAAACTAATCACAATTCACAGATCTCATCACAATTCACACTTGAAAAAATTACAGAAACCAAATGGAGAAAAAAAATAAAATTAAAAAATCAGATAATAAAAATTATATTTGTTTTTATTTTGTTTTCAAATAAAAAACGAATTTTAAAATAAAAAACCATATTTTTGAACATGAAGTCGCGATATGCCATTTGTTCTATGCAGGATAAAACTTTTATTTAGTGGAATAAATTGTGGAATGAATATATTAATGTTATAAAAAAAATATAAAACCAAAATAAAATTTGTTAAATAAACAAAACAAAACATATAGTTTATAGAAGATAGAAGACTAATTTTAGAGACTTGTCTGTTTAGATACAAATATGCGATCGACAAACCGATTGGGATTTCCCACCTATTCACTTCGAAAGGGTTTTGGGGTGTAGAGGTGTGGTTACCTTACCTCTGTGAAAACACCTTGAGTGTTCACCAGTTGGTACCGCTCCTCAACATCTCAAACTTTGGTGATGTGGGGATCCAATCACAACATTTTCTGGTTTGGACTTCACTTTTTTTACAAAGCACATTTCATTTTTTTGTTAGTTTTATTCATTGCAATAGTAACTATGACCATGGAGCTTATGAGAGGTAGAGTATAGCGCTTGGGAACGATTTTCCTTGAATAACATTGGGTTACTTAGGTTAGTTTTGACTTGTAATCATAATTTTTATAATTATAATTAATAATATTTGATTAGAATATCAAACACAAAAGTGGCGACGAGTGATAAAAGTGAAGAACAACCTCCTTTTGATGAAAATTCTGTAGCGAAAGATTTTGAAGATAAAAACGTGGAAATAAAATATCTAAAAGCCAAGTTGCTGACCAAAATAAGACACTATTATTGCTTAGTTTGATAAGTAAGACATAATATATCATATTATGAAATATTAAAATCGATTTATACAAAGGAAAATTCAAGTGCAAAAAGGTATGATGATTTGATTCGTATATTAAAAAACAATTTTAATCCTAAAAATATGGAGGGGCTGAAATCTCACAGCTCTGAAATATCAAGACTTCGGTCTGGGTAAAGGATTTTGATATAGTTTTCGGCAAAAAACTTTTATGAGGACATGGTTTTTGGTTTTGGGCAGCGATGTATATCAAACATAACTCTTTGTTAAAGTAGAAGTATTTTTTATCTCTGTTTAAAAATTTATTACAAAACTAACACGAAACATTAATACGTTGCCGGAAAATTATAATCAAAATTCCAAAAATATTGTAAAAATTAAATAAAATCAAACTTTTTCAAAATTCCAAAAATATTCCAAAAATTAGAATAAAATCAAATATTTAAATTTTTTCTAAATTCCAATAATATTTCAAAAATTCTTAAAAATTCAAACTTTTTCCAAAATTCTAAATATATTGCAAAAATTATTACAAAATCAAAAATACAAACTTTTTCAAAATTCCAAAAATATTTCAAAAACTATAACAAATTCAAAAATTTCCATGTCCAATTTCATTTTAAATTACATTTATGTACGTCATAAAAACAGCTACATTTTTTTGTTCAAAAAAATTGGCTAAAAATAAATGAAATCATTTTTTGACACACTTGACATTATTTTTTGACAAACTTATAACGCCATAATTCTCTATAATAATAATAAAACTTCATTTCAAACAAACAATAAATTATATTTTTTTTTCAAAAATTAGGTAAAAAAATAAATAAAAATCTTTCTTTTGACACACTTGACAACATTTTTTGACAAACTTATAATGCCATAATTCTCAATAATAATAATAAAACTTCATTTCAAACAAACAATTGATTTTATTTTTTTTCCAAAAAATTGTGTAAAAAAATAAATAAAAATCTTTCTTTTGACACACTTGACCATTTCAAAGAAACAATTTTATTTTTTTCCAAAAAATTGGGCAAAAAACTAAATAAAAATCTTTTGACACATTTGACAACATTTTTTTGACAAACTTATAATGCAATAATCTAGATTTTGGTCTCACATACCAATCCCGACCATCAAGATTTCTCCAAATTCAATGTTCCTACTCGTAATCACTTAAAATGAACGTTTTTTAAGCAAAAAATATGCAAATTTCCTTTGACACACTTGACGATTTTTTTGACACACTTCCGGTACAGTTATCAAACACATCGTCCTTTCGGCTCTTCCCATTGAGTAAACCTATTTTTAGAAAAAAAAAATTTTGAAATCCGTCCAGCGGTTTAATCCGTCCAGCCGGACGGCCGGACGGCCGACAGACAGACACACATTTTTTTTTTGCTTTTTTAGAATCAGTAGGTCCTAAAACGTCGAGAAATGCCAAAAAAAGTGGGGGTAAGAATTTCACTTTGAGCTCATGAATGTAATACTTAGGTCTTTCAGACCGAAGTAATAAATAACAGGGTAGCACGCTATAAATTATTTAAAACAGTTCAACATATCGGTGAATCTATCATGGATTTTATTATAAAATTAAAATCTTGTTCACAAACATATGATTATGGTAATTTTTTCGGGAAATAATGCCGGTCGTCGTGCTTTTTAACCGTCGTGCGTTTTAATCAATGCCGCAGTACAAGTTATCTGATCAAACTGATCATCAACATCGTTATCGTCATCGTTATTAAGACAAGGTCATTCAAGCCAAATAAAAATTTTCATCGTAGTCGACGTGAACACAGACGTAGTAGTAGATCACCATCATCAAGAAGAAGTCATCAGCTATCAAATCACCATCAGCATTGTAGAAGTAATTCAAACAGAAAAAATCGATTTCGTTGTGGTCGTTCTGCTCTGCTCTGCTCAAACCTGTTCTGCTCAATGCTAGCAATGTTTTCAATGCCCCTTTGACCACGTTAAACTTCAGTTATTGACAGAAATTCAATGAAGTTAATTCAAAGTCTGTCGTCTGAGAATCAACCAGCATTTGTGAATTTAGAAGTGGATAATCAAGTAATGGAGATGGAGATTGATACCGGGGCAATAGTTTCAGTTATTGATGAAGAAACGTATCGTAGCCAGTTTTTAGGGTTCCGTATACTTTGAAAAAGTAAAAATGGTACCCTATTGGTGAGACTTCGGTGTCCGTCCGAACTTCTACATAATCGATTTACTCACAAACTATAAGTGCTATCAACTTGAAATTTTCTACAGTTATTAAATGTGTTTTCCCGCACCAGATGATAACAAAAAAAATTCAAATATTTGTTTTTATCTATATTTTCTGGGCATAGATAAGGAAATAGTAATACAAAAGTTTTTTTTAAGGAATTGAGTTTGGTTTAGAAAAATCGAAAAAGATGGAAATATTTCAAGAAAAAGTTTGAAGTCGAACCAATGACATCCGCATCTGGTTCTTTATTACAATAGCTACAACATTCAATTTCTGCGGTATTGCATCGTTCTAACGAATGTGCAAACCATAGCAATTTTGAGTCGTCCTTCCAATGTTTTGCGTTACAAACGAAAAATCGATAAAAATCAACAACTTGTCCTGACATCAATTCAGCCCACTTCAACAGACAGTGAGAGGTCTTTTCGATCGCGGGTAATTTCTGTACTACACAACGTTCATCTTTGAAATTTGACCTGTTGAACGCAGTAATTTTTCTTAAATATTATTTTATTAAAAAAAAAGAATTATAAGTTAAGTTTCGTTTCTATTTTTTGTTTACATACTATATAATGAATTTTAACATGTTTTTTTCAATTTTTTTATAATATATTTAAAGTTTTACTCAACATAGCTTTTCAAATAACCAAAAAACCGGTTAACACCCGGCCACCCGGTTTTTCATTTTATTAAAAACCAAAATCCGGGTTTTAAAGATAACCGGGGTTTTACGTGCCCTTCACCACAGGTTTAACGATTTTTTTAGTTTTTGATCGCAATACTCAATATTTGTTTATAAACCGATAATCAAATATACGAAACGCGCGAGTAACAAAATAAACTACTTATACGTAAGCGAACATTTTATTTTTGAATATTTGAAAAATAGCAGTTAAGCACTCGCCGCTATTTTTATGAATAAATCAATGCAGAATCGTTGAGATTAATAGGTTCTTTCAAAATTCATTGCTTGAAAATAATTTTATTTTTAAACTTTTTATTTGAAAAATTTTTTGTCACACGAAAGTAGGGTAGATCGCGTATTTTTGTTCAAATGCGGTCCGGGGCAATTTTCGTCTGATTTTCAAACTCAAAGCCGGGTTTTTAAAGATCGATTCGGCTAAATTGGCCAGCTTATCATAACCCCTTGCCTCAAATTGAGGATATTTTTGCGAGTCTCGCAAGCGCAAAATATTTTAGCGTAATCGATTTGTCTGGGGCGTACATCAGCAAGTGGATGTTACCGAGAAAGTCAACAGTATTTAACAATAAATACACATCGAGGTATATGCCATTATACGCGTGAACCATTTGGAGTTTCAAGTGCTCCAAGCATATTTCAATCAGTCGACGATCAAATTATATTTGGACTTGGTATAGAAATGGTATACGGTTACCTTGATGATATTTTATAAGGAGGTGGAATGAAAGAAGAATGTTTTCAAAAATTATTAGAAATAGGTGAACGTTTAAAGAAATATAAGGTCAAAATTAATTTGAGAAATGTAAATTTTTGCAATCGTCTATCAAATATCTTGGTCATATTTTGTCACAAGATGGTATAAAACCAAATGATGATAAGATTCAAGCAATTGTAGAAGCACCGAGTCCCAAGAATCTTTAAGAATTACAGTCTTACTTAGGTCTTTTGAATTACTATGCTCGTTTTATTCAAAATCTATCGATGGAATTGCGACCTCTTTATCATTTATTACGAAATGACACAAGTTATGAATGTTCCACGGAATGACAGAAAACTTTCGAGAAAAGTAAACAATTAATGTTGAATAATAACTTGTTAGAACTATATACGACCCAATACCCATTAAAACCTATAATTATATTATATAATGTAAAAGCATTTCCATAATATGGAGTCTAATGACAGTGGAAAAATTCAACTTAAGTAAAATAAATAAGTGATGAAGAAGTTTCAACTTTGAAATTGTCATCGCCTCAACGGCGTAATCGATAGCATGTCTGCCCAAAGATTCGAGCCGGGCACTGACGAGGGTAGGTTCGAATCCGATCCGAAACACGTAAAAAATGTGAATTGTAGTTTTTTTCTGAGAAACTTCAAACCATACCTTTGAATTGAAAATATTCCAATTACTTCTTTACTTACTTGAGTTTAATTGATCTCAAAAATCCAAAATGAACTATAATTATATCTTCAGATGCCAGTGTAATCAAGCTTAACATAAAATCACTAGTACGGACTAGTGATTTTATGTTCTACCCCGTACGGGGTAGGTGCGGTTTAGTCGCATATTGTAAATGGTCATGAAAAACCAATCCTATTTGCATCTAAAAAATTACTCATAATTACATCGAGAGGCGTTAGCTATTATTTTTGCTTTGAAACGTTTCCATAAATATATTACTGGTCACAGTTTCAAAATTTATACAAATCATCACCCAAGGAAAAATACTCTAGCTGTAGCAGCTGCTCGTCTTCAAAGATGGGCAGTAATTTTATCAGCGTATGAGTATGAGTTGGAGTATAGGAAAGAATCAAAGATGGGAAATGCCGATGCTCTGTCTAGATTACCTGTGCTTCCTGACGCACTGAAGTCGATGAAAATAGTTGAATACATTTTTTAAATTTCTCGCCAGATCTGTCATTGGACGTTGTTGAAATTTCTTCTTAGCAAAGTTTTAAAATATACCATGACTAACTAGCCCACAACAAATACCGCAAAATCTAAAATCGTACTACCGTCTTCGTTATAGTTTGAGTTCGGAAAATGGGTCTTTATTTTATGCGAACCGAATTATAATCCCAGAAACTCTTAAACCAAATATTTTAAAATTGTTAGATCAGAATAATATAGGGTTTGTGAAAATGAAATTATTAGCTCGAGCATATGTTTGATGGTACAAAATTGATCAATATATTCAGAAAGTAGCATCGTGTGAAATTCGTCAAGTAACAACAAATGTACCAAAAGAAAATCTAACTTCGCCATGGTAAGGAAAGTAAATTTCCTTTTCAGCGTGTACATTTAGATTTTTTTCATTTTTCGAAATTTTAGTTTTTAATTTTTCTAGATTCTTATTCTAAATTATCTGACGTAATACTTATGAATAATACGACTGCTAATAATTTAATACGCATGGAGGGATCAGTTTTTATTAATTTGTTAATTTTTTTCTATTTTTTGATCCACGGGTGTGACAACCCCGTGTACTCCAGTCCCTGTTATTGGCACATGAGTTAACGTGAGATATCACATACCACTGGCAATAGCAGTGAGATATCACTAGCCAAGGTGATATCTTAGGGGTGCTGGCGGATGAACTGTATTCAGTCAACGGTAGCACTCTCAATCTTAGCTAATGAATATTCCTTGATGCTGGAACGCTGTAGCTTGCTCGAAGAAACGAGCTTTCATATAACTATATATCTGAGCTTTAATCATTGAAAAATATACTGCGTCCCATAGTCAAGGATTATGCCATTAGCTGGACTATTGGCAAACCAATTTTAGTTTTGTTCCTGCAAATTTTTAAAACGAATTTGCTTTTTATCTCTTATTTTATTTTTATTTTCCCTATCCTATCACGAAATATTGGCCTATGTCATATTTTATATGTGATAGGATTTATAGTTTAGTTGTCCATTATTGAACAAAAAATATTAAAAAAAACAAAAAAAAACAGATTTGCGTCCATTAACATCCTTAGAACGCATGTTGTTGTGGGACCTTGGTCTTAAAAGGTTTTTATGTGTTGTTGTGACACATATTGTAATGCCTACTACACATCACATTTTATTAAAAAAAAAAAAAAAAAAATTAAAAAATTAGCCGGTTTTCATTATTTTCCAAAATTGTCACGGATCCACGGACCATCCAAAATTGTCACGGATAGCGGTCCACCGTTTTGTTCACATGTATTTAATGATTTTCATAAAAAGCATAAAATTGAGTTAGTACATACTACGCCATATCACCCACCGTAAAATGGATTAGCTAAACATAATGTTCAGACCGTCAAAAATGTTTCAAAAAAACTTTTCTTGAAAATCCAGCCGGGGATAATCAGGAAAAATAAATAACTCCATTAAAGAAATACACCTAATACTGTAACAGCAAGTTCTCCAAATGATGATTTTTTTCAAAACCATATCGTTGCTCGATCTTCTTGTTTTTATTGTGGCGTTCATGCTCCATGTAGGAGCGTTGCCAAGCTAATCAGCTTCGAATATTCACCACCGTCATTCGCAACAGCGACATAATTACCATGGCAGCTGATTTTTTTAAGGTCGTTTATTACGTCCGTCTCCCATTGCAGTCGTGGTCTATCTCGCGGTCGCCCATTCCCCGGGGTACTAACGTACATTTTTTTAATCATTCCAGACTGTGAATCAGCTCGTAGAACATACCCAAACCAAGCAATCCTGTTATACGGATACAACCTATTATATCTGGACCCTCAAGAAGGTCTCTGATTTCAAAGTTATATCGCGTTCTGTACTCTCCAACGTCAGTCTTAAGTGGACCAAATATGTAGCGTAGGATCTTAAGCTCAAATAAAGATAAATGTGATTCGTCATTTGGTGTAAGGGTCCAGGTTTGTGACCCATACATTACAATCGGTCTAATCAACGTCTTGTATAACTTGAGTTTGGTGTTAGTGGGTAGAAAGTAGAGTAGAAAATTCGATTACCTGCAGTGATTCGAGCTTTTATATCTGTAAGTATGCTGTTGTTTGAGTCAAGCATTGATCCCAAACATTTAAAAGATTCAACTACCTCAATTCGTGCATAGCCGCACATCAAATTTTTCTTCTCAGCCTCTCTTGAGACATTCATATGTTTGGTTTTATCGTAGTTGATTTGAAGGCCAATTTTTTTAGCACCACTCTCAAGCGACTTGAAAGTCTCACTCATAACAGCTTCACTTCGGCCGAGGATGACAACATCATCAGCGTACGCGATCATCTGTACTGAGTTTATTGACAAGATATTGTTGTTAGTCGGTAGTTTCTTTTGACGGCACACATATTCCAAGGCTCGATTAATGAGTATAGGGGAGATAGCATCACCTTGTCTTAACCCGGAGTCGACTTTAAAGAATTTCGATATTTCGTTCTCCAATCGTACACAGCGTTGAGAGTTCTGTATTGTCATTTTGCATAGTACAACCAGTTTACCAGGGATTCCCATTGAAGCCAGAGCGGACCATAGAGTCTCTCTTTCGAGAGAGTCATTGGCCTGCCTGAAATCAATGAAGAGTTGGTACACAGGTATGTTGAGCTCTCGACACTTCTCCAAAATTATCCTTATTTTTGAGAAAATAGGGGAAAAATATGAAAGTGTGTTTTTATGATTTTTTTCTTAATTATTTTGTTTTTTTCAAGTTATTTGTTTCACAATTCAAAATCAATTATATCAATTAATCAAACTCTGAAATAATGTGTTGTAGCTATTTTGTTGGGAGGTCTATTTACAATTTTCAATTACAATGGCCACTGGGCGATTCCTAGTTCATAAAATAATTCAATTTTAGTTCATGTTGACCCTTGTTCTAAGAAACTAATGTGACCTTGATTTTATTTTGAAATACATATTGTACATATATCAAAAATTGAAGTTGAATACAATTGTTTTGTATTTCATTGCGTTTATGTAGAATCGTAACAATATTATATATTTTTACATTTTTTTACATATGTAAATTTTGTCATACATTTTTGTACAGCGAGAATTTTCTATTTCTGTTTCTGGTAACCTGAATTTTTTTATCGGGTTTTGTCTCTCGCGATTTCGATTCCACTTTTCTAAAATAGTTTTTCTTTTATAGTAGATCCGTTGTTTTACAATAAACAGCGACTAGTGATAACTAACCTCGTTTCTTCTTATTTTGTAATAACCTTTGCAACTTTTTTATAAAGCCTTAGTTTACTGACTTTTAAGCAATGAGGCTGTTGGCTAAGGAATTATCAACAAAGACTTAATACTTAGCAGAAGTGCTTTTAGAACCACACCAGATTCACTAATGGAAATCTTTCTACGAATTTCTCCACTACGTCTATAAGTCTAACATGTAGTTGCGCGGATATTATTTCTGATAGTCACCTCGCGCTCTTGGATCTAAAATCAACGATATGCTTTGATTCAAAGCTAATATGGAAATACTAACCAAATTTTTTTGAACATTGATTAAAACAACAATGTCACAATTAAGTGTTGATCCTGACCTTGTGATACATAGAGTATGCAGCAGCAGTCCATTTGGTTTCTTTGAAGTTTCAAAGTTGATTTGAAGACAAAACTCTTAATAAGAAGAAATTGAGAGACTACTACACTTCATGATTTGTCAAGCTATCTTCCAGTTTTATCCTTAAAACAATTTAATTTAAGTCTTTGTTTGTTGTCAGCGGCATTTTGGGATTTACAACCTGGAAACAAAACCGATGGAGACTTCATCTGAGACGTGATCAAAGTAGATTAACATAACATTTAACTATGGTAAACGGTGCTTACTATCATAATTTATGGTGCAACTAGCTGTGCCAAATCCTAACCCCGACATATTAAGTAATTGGGCTTTACAATTTTTATTACATGGCTAACGGAGGCGCGTGTATAAACAGAAATAAAAAATACAAATAAAGAATTGAAAATTCTTACGGGAAGCTCATTGGAGAATGCTACAAAAGCAATTATCACCTAGAAGGCGATTTACAGACCCATTACAAACCACACTTAAGTTTCTGACAAATGGAATAAGATTAAAATCTCACAAAACGATTCCTTGCAATCTGTAACTAGATAGATACCATCTTATGCCAATGAACACAACACAGTGACCACAATGACCATCAGGAGATCTAGACTAAATCTGTTGAAGAAAGAAGAAAATTATAAAATATTATTGAGCGGAAACCCAAAAGTCTGTAGAAGAAAATCGAATATCACGCAGGACTAGATATATTATACCACCTTTTGCATGCAAAAATGACCATGAATTGATTGACCAGGGTTCCGTATATGAAGGAAAACATGATAAAGATAATCCATTTCAATACATTTCAATACTATTTAGATTCGTTGTTAGAACATTTTAGATATATCATAAATTAAACGGATACAATCGTGATAAACAAATCAGTTAAACCACAATAAATTGTTTGACATTAATCGTAATCTTTGTGGTTAACCAAAACTAATTTAAACATCATAAATAAACCAAGATTTTGATAATTCGTTTGGATTTATATCTAAATTAACTCATGTAAAATAAAATATAATCAAAACAATTAACAATCACCATTTTATTTGTTTATATTTTTGTTTATCAAATTTTGTTTTAAATCAAACAAAGAATATGTCAAAATTACAACAACAATTTTATAACTGCATATGAAAATCAAACATAATTTAAATAAATTTGTAATTAAATATCAGATTTATCATAATTAAATTGGTACTTGTCAATTTATTTTAAAATACGATTTCCACATATCAAAATATTTATATACAATTTAACATATCTTTGCGTCATGATTTATAAATAAACACAAATTTAATTCATATTTAGAAAAATTTAGCATATAAAATGTTTACCTTAGGTTTTCGCAAATTCAATGCATGAACAGTTGAAAAATGTTGTTTTCCTATTGTATACGTTAATACACTACCACTAACTATAATTAAATATTTTGTTGTTTCACTTAGATTTAACTTTTTAAAACGATAGTTACTGTAATTTCGCGATATTTGGTTAAAATTACTTAAATTTTTTGGAAACCGGGCTGTCATACGTAAAACTAACGCCATGTTTGTTTTTATTTTTATCACTATTTCATACACTGTTAATTTTAAACTGTCAGTTTGAAATGAAAAAATATTTTATTTTTTTTTCGAAATTAGAATTGCGAAAATATTGCCAGATGAATGTAACTTGGTTTGTTTTGGATGCATTTTAAAAATATTCCGTTAGTATATTCGCATTATATATTTTTTTGAATGTATTTCTTCAGTATTTCAAACACTAATTGTTAGTCGTAAAAAGATAATCAACTTATTTTATTTAACAAAAACAATGTCTAAAGTAGCAAAAATATTAAATAGTTCAAAACAAGTTTCTTGATTAGTAAAAGCTATTAATAAAACCGCCATAAGATTCCACATTAATTTTGTTTGTTAAACATTAAAAGTAAATTGTTAATTAAAATATTGATGGTAGTCAACAAAATACTAATAAATCTTTAAAGTTATTATGCAAATATTTATTTCCCACTGACTAGTTCGAGGTAAAAAAATATAGAGGTATGAATACATGTATCAGATTTAGAAAACTATTTAACAGTAAAATATCTCTGCAATTTCAAGTTTTTGCTAAGAAAAAAAGAGCAATGGTTGAGGAGGCGTCCTACAACAACAACAACAACAACATCAAGATTTCCTTACAACCTACGATGACATATAGGCAAAGAAGCTCAAAATCCGACACAATCAACCCCGAACAAGTGAAGGAGAAAGCTTTCTTTTCAGACACATCCATAAATATGAACAAAATTAATTATCTCCATTACTCAGCTAATAAAAATTAATAAACTTGGTACTAAAAAAATATGCATGTATAATTTGATTTTGGATAAGTTTATTGTAATTAATGTAATTAGGTAAAAACTCGTTTCGAATATTAATAATTTTCTTTTATAAAGTGAATCTTATAATCCAATCAAATAAAGTTTAATAATATATATTAATTACTAAAATATTCCATAATATAAAAGTGCAGTGTATTGAAGAAAATGATTATGGAGCAATAGGAACAGACACAAGTTTTGATAAAATGTTTTTGACATTAGGAGAATAAGATCGAGATATTTAAAACGAACTTCCTCTATAAAAATGAATAGTTTACCATGCTAGTCGTCGTCGTGTCCACGTGTTTGTCCATGATGAGCTAATTTTGTCCACCTAGCTTTTTCGACGTTTTGAGGTACATGAGGTACATTTCTAATTTCTAAAAATCCAATTTTGATGAAACTTAATATATAAGCATTTACGGTTTTTAGCAGTTACTTCGGTCTGAAAGACCTAAGTATTACATTCATGAGCTCAAAGTGAAATTCTTACCTCCACTTTTTTTGGCATTTCTCGATGTTCTAAAAAAGCAACAAAAAAATGTATGTCTGTCTGTCGGCCGGCCGTCACAACCTACGAAATCTAGAAAACCGCTGGACGGATTTCAAAAATTTTGTTTTCTAAAAATAGGTTTACTCAATGGGAAGAGCTGAAAGGACGATGTGTTCGATAACTGTACCGGAAGTGTGTCAAAAAAATCGTCAAGTGTGTCAAAACAAGGAAATTTGCATTAAAAAACTTTCATTTTAAGTGATTACGAGTAGGAACTTTGAATTTGGAGAAATCTTGATGGTCGGGATTGGAATGTGAGACCAAAATCTAGATTATTAGTGTGTCGAAAGAAAGATTTTTTTTAATTTTTTTACCCAATTTTTGGAAAAAAATAAAATTAATTATATGTTTGAAATGAAATTTTATTATTATTATTGAGAATTATGGCATTATAAGTTTGTCAAAAAAATGTTGTCAAGTGTGTCAAAAGAAATATTTTTATTTATTTTTTAACCCAATTTTTAGGGAAAAATAAAATGACATGAAAATTTATTATTATTATTATAGAATATAGAGAATAAGTTTATCAAAAAAATAATGTCAAGCGTGTCAAAAATGATTTCATTTATTTTTTTAGCCAATTTTTCGGAAAAAAAATGTGGCTGTTTGTATGACGTAAATGTAATTGAAAATGAAATTGGACATGGAAATTTTTTAATTTGTTATAGTTTTTGAAATATTTTTGGAATTTTGAAAAATGTTTGTATTTTTGATTTTGTAATAATTTTTGCAATATTTTTAGAATTTTGGAAAAAGTTTTAATTTTGTAAGAATTTTTGGAAAAATTTTAAATTTTTGATTTTATTATAATTTTTGGAATTTTGAAAAAAGTTTCAATTTTTGATTTTGTTATAATTTTTGGAATATTTTTAGAATTTTGAAAAATTTTAAATTTTTGATTTTATTATAATTTTTATAATTTTGGAAAAAGTCACAATTTTTGATTTTGTTATAATTTTTGCAATATTTTTAGAATTTTTGAAAAAAGTTTTAACCTGTGATTTTGTAATAATTTTTGAAATATTTTTAGAATTTTGTTTGAAAAAAATTTGAATTTTTTATTTTATTTAATTTTTACAAAATTTTTGGAATTTTGAAAGAATCATGAATTTGTGATTAAGAAATATTTTCTCGAAACGCTAAATGGAGAGGTTTTTGAGTAGTTTGCTGAGTGTATCATTTTTTCACTAAATTCTTTTAATTTATGATCTGTTATAATTTTCCGGCAATGTATTGATGTTTCGTGTTAGTTTTGTAATAAATTTCTAAACAGAGATAAAAAATACTTGTACTTTAACAAAGAGTTATGTTTGATATACATCGCTGTCCAAAACTAAAAACCATGTCCTCATAAAAGTTTTTTGCTGAAAACTATATCAAAATCCTTAATCCAGACCGAAGTCTTGATATATCAGAGCTGTGAGATTTCAGCCCCTCCATATTTTTGCATTTCAACTGCCGGCTTTGTCATTTCCGGTAAAAATTTTTGTTTTCTTTTTTGTATTTTATTGTACGTGTGGTTATATATCCACACTAGAACTTACAATTATAAGCGATGTTGATGAAATTTATATAAAAATTTCAATCATTATGGAAAGAACATTTTTAGCTTTTGAGGGCAAACTGGGCTAAGTTTCTTCAAAGTGCAAACCAAAAGAAAAGACAACGATACAACTCACAGTTTGTTAAAAATCAAGCGTTAATCCATAGAAGAAAGCGTTTTAATTGTTGAAGGTTGTCTAAATTTCAAAGTATGATTGTGAAAATAAGTGGTTTTCTATTAATTTAGCGCTAATCAAAGTTATTTCTTGCTCGAGTTTTTGGAAACACTATACATAAATATATATTTATAAAAGATTGCGATTTGCTGTTGGTATCGTGACCCCACTTTCAAGATTTACTGAATATATATATATAGGGTCATTCCATTGTGACCAACGTAACATTTTTACCCTTTTAAACTCATACTTTTGCCTATTATTCATAAAAAACATTGTTATTTTAGGAAATTTATGTTATTTTATGCTATTATGCAGGTAAGAAATACACTATCAATGAAAAAACCAGTAAATTAAATATATATTAAGTAATAATAACAAAATTCAGTGCTGTGACCAACGTAACAAAAAAAGTACCACAGTAAAACTTACTCGTACTTTCAAAGCAATTTCTCTGAAAGCATGTCTTCAATAAACTCAAATTTAGGTTTTTATAAAGCACAAGTTATTTGTTTTTAAATATGCATATGTTTTTTTATAAATGCTAAATATAATAAGAGGTTCCCTTTAAAAAAATTGTGTGACCAACGTAACGTGACCAACGTAACAGAGAAAAAACACATAAGAAAATAATGTATTTCTAACAACAATTTTATTACTTATTTATTTTTTCCATCTTTTATACAATTTATTTGTTTACTTTCTATCTTTGGTATAAATAATGACGGGCAATTTTCCAATTAGATTAATTTTTCCACACAACATAAACTTCATTGAGGTTTATGTTTCCATGGAATGACCCTATATATATATATATATATATATATATATATATATATATATATATATATATATATATATATATATATATATATATATATATATATACACTCAGTTCTGTTTTTGCACGAATTTATTATACACGAATTTGAAATAACACGAGTTGGAGAAAAATAATAATTTTCTTTATGCACGAAATTTTTTGAAATAACACGAATTGACTAAACCTTTAATTTTAAATTTTTCGCCCGTTTATCCGAATTTTCAAGAAAAGAAATTTCTTTTGTAGTACCATATATATTTTTAAAAGCCGCTTCAAATTACAATACATATGCCAAAAAAAAATTAAATTAAAATATTTAAATTTAAAAGTTCTAAACTGTAACAAGATATTTAAATAATAATAAAATAATAAACGCCTTATGCTTGTTAAATTGAGTTTTATTTCACTAAATACGTATTTCAAAAGCTATATGCTTTCATCGACAGTAGTATCTAAAAACGTTTTAGATACTACTGTTGATGAAACGATAGCTTTCGAAATACGTATTTAGTGAAATAAAACTCAATTTGACAAGAATAAGGTATGTATTATTTTATTATTTTTTAGAATTAAAATGTAGAGTAGAAATACAGTAAGTATTTACATTTTTACCCTCTATTCATTATTGTACGATCCGGGATACGAATCAGAAAAGGGAGGATGTTTTATAAATTTTTATCTAAAAATAGCACTAATTATTTTTCTGTGTTTTGAGGGGATGGAAATGGGGAAGGGTGAAAAAATCTTTTTTGAGTTAAACTGGCTGTCATTTGAATGACTTGCACTTGCTTTAAGAAACATAGCAATTTTTACATAATTGTGAAGTGCACAGTTTTTGAGTTATTGTCGTTTATTATATTTGAGTTGATAATTTATAAATTATAATTTTATTTGAACAGTGCGTGTTTCAATATAGTGTGTGTTTCAATATAAACCATTTACAGGCTGGTATAATTTAATATTTCTTTTTTTTGTTTAATTTTGTTTTTTGGCGTTCATGTTCCATGTAGGGGCGTTGCCAAGCTAATCAGCTTTGCATATTCACCACGGCTATCCGCCATAGCGCCATAATTACCATGGCAGCCGATTTTTTAAGGTCGTTTATTACATCCATCTCTCATTGCAGTCGCGGTCTCCCTTGTGGTTGCCCACTCCCTGTGGTACTAACGTACATTTTTTTAATCATTCCGGTCAGACTGTGACCCATTTCAATCAGACTGTGAATTGGCTCATAGATCATGGTCAAACCAAGCAATCCTATTGGACCAGATACAATCTATTGTATCGTGACCGACAAGAAGGACGCTGATCTCAAAGTTATATCGGGTTCTGTACTCTACTCTTCATCGTCTGTGAACCAAAGTAAGAAGTGAACTAAGTGAACCAAAAATGTAGCGTACGATCTTACGCTCAAAAAAATAAAATGTAATTTAATAATAAATGTGATTTTTTGTAAGGATTCAGGTTTGTGACAAATACATCACAACCGGTCTAATCAATGTCTTGTATAACTTGAGTTTGGTGTTAGTTGATACATACGGTGATCCAAGGAGAGGTTTAATTGAGTCGAAAGTTCGACTATCTGCAATGATTCGAGCTTTTATTTCTGTAAGTATGCTGTTGACTCAAGCATTGGTCCCAAATATTTAAAAGATTCAACTCCCATCATTGCCGCACATCAAATCCTTCCTTGAAACATTCATATATTTGGTTTTATCGTAGTTATTTTTCAGATCAATTTTTCTAGCACCATTCTTAAGTGACTTGAAAGTTTTACTCATAACATTTTCACTTTGGCCGAGTATGACATCAGCTGTGTTCGTCGCCCGACTTGTTCCTGGTCACTTAAGAAAATTCTCAAAATAAGAAGCCCAAGTATCTAAAATATTTTTAAGGTGTACTTTTAGCTTCCCATCTTCGTTTTGAATAGCAGTCGATCTAGTTCTTTAAGGTTTTAACCTGTTGAAAAAATAACGTGTTTGATGTTCCTTATTAAAGCTTTCAATCTCCTCACACTTCTTCATCTACCATTCTCTCTACGTTCATCTACATAGCTTTGTAACGGCTTGTCTTGCCAGTTTATAGTTCTCCTTCGTGGACCTGATTCCTCCAATGTCTGGCAATATGGTTTTGATATCTCTCTTCTGTTTCAGCATTCTTTAGTGATTAGATGTTAAAACGATTCTGTTCTTTGAATTTTGGAATGCCTGGATTTGGAAAGTGGAACCTTATCTTAGCACATACAAGGAAGTGGGTGGTCACTTCCAATGTATGTAGATCTAAACGATCGCGCCACCAGATTCTCCTAAAAGAAACGTGCTGTTACTAGCACGTGATCAATTTGTTTTCGAGTTTTTCCATTCAGTAAGACCCAAGTCTGCTTATGAATCGATCGATGCGAAAAGAAAGCACTGGCAATTCTCAATTTATTTGATAAAGCCAACTCAGTCATTCTCTCACCATTATTATTCGATTCAAATATCTCTTCCAACCTTCCCATTAAAGTTATCAAGAACCATAATGAAGTCTCGTGTTGGTATTTGTTTCATAACCTCTTCCATTGGTATGTAAAAAGCATTCTCCTCGTCGACGGTCTAAACTGCAGTAGGTGCATGCACGGCAATAAGCGTAATATTGTTGTATGTACCGTGTACCCGTAGGTAGCAGATCCTCTCATTGACCAGAATGAATTTCATCACGGCTCTATGTGTGCGTGCACCAACAAGAAACCCAGTACCAAATTCTCTTCGAGAAGGATCACCACTACAGTATAGATAGTGAATACCTAAATCTTATTTTCCGATTATTGGCTGTCTAATTTCTTGCAGAGCAATGATATCCACCCCATACCTCTCAGCCTCTATTTCTAGACATATTAGAGAGCATCAAGTACGTTCAGGCTGCGCTCGGTAGTCTGTCCTTTTTCACGTCCATGTAAAATTCTGTTTTTTGTCCGGGTTTGTTATTCTTTTTCTGGTTTCTAAATTTAACAAAGTTTTTTTCGGGGTTAGGGTGTTAACCTCAGACCCAACATAAATTTTGTGAATATGTCTGTTCTAATGGTAAGGTCATCAGAATAACCTAATTCTGTCAGCATTACCCAGGCAGCAGGGCAAAGACATCGGATTTCGCTATGAATAAGATTTAATATGTAACATTTTTCAATGGATAATATGTTACACTTTTGGTATCTGATCGATCAATTTTCCATTGTCATTGCTACTTGTTAGCGAAATTCTACGTCCATGCCGTGCTACTTGTGTAACGTTGACAAAATTAGGCTAGTTTAGTTGAGAAGAGCAAAGTAGGAACTGCGTAAGAACAAAGTAAGAATGATTCTACACCATGGCGAGACATTGCCGCTGTAAAACAAATGCAACTCAAACGTCTGTTCTCACCAACTACAATCGGAAAACGACCACCGAAATCGCAACGATTGGTTTGACGACTATTGCCGCTAAAGCGTTGAACATAAGCGAGAAAAATGGTTAACAAGGAACACCCGAAGCTGATTATCTTCTACGGAAAAGAAACGCGAACAGGTTGTATCGAAAACATCAACCAACATGCGGCTAATGGAAATTCGAAAGAGTGTTTTACCAATGCGCAAAATATGACAAAAAATTACCACCTAAGATCCACAGTCGTAAAAAATGGAAACTACGAACTTTCAACGAATGAACGTAATGTGCCTCGGAACCTTTGGCGAGCGAATTTTATTCGCACTTGACCAACTTTTTTGAATTTTGTTTACGTTTTGGGCCTCAATACTAAAACTGGATTAGCGGCCAAATTCTGTAATTGGAAAGCGGTGCAGTTTTAAAAACTCACAATAATTCTGCATATTCAAATTTTTGGTTTGCCACTCTCGATAAAATTATTGAATTTCTACTTTTATCAAAATGTTTGTTTTTTCTGCATACACCTTATATTATTCACACGAAAATAAGAAATAAAATAAATTTTATTTATTAAATATCATTTATTATTATACTACTATAGTTTCAATCTCTGTGAGATCATCAACTGGTATTGATATGCAATTAACATTAATCTACAAAAATGATCTTATTTATAGTGATTTACAATAATTGTTGAAAGGCGTTATTGATAAAAATTTACGAAATAAAAAACTAAAAATGAAATAAATTAAAGGGTACAAATTTGAGGAAAAACCTAATTATTTCAGTAATAAAGTAATAAACAATTAGTTGTCAAGAGGAGGGAAAACAAAAAAATTACAAAAAATTACAAAAAATTAAAAAATTATTTAAACAAGGATATGGTTAAGAAATTACAAAAAAAAAAAAAACACTAGGGATCTTGTATTATTATGATTTATGGTGGTTTGTTATGTTGAATAGCGGTGAACAAATTTTGGCTTCATCTGCGTTCATAAGATGGTAATTTTGTGCGATGTGATATGACTCTAAGGCATCCAACTTCCAGTCTTGTCTAACAGTTCTTATAAGCTTGGAGTTGTTAGTATCAATTTTATGATTGTTATTAACCATATGTTCCGCTACACTTGATTTATTGACATGCTTCCCAAAAGTAGCCATGTTGTGCTCTTTAAATCTGGTTTCGAAATTCCTGCTTGTTTGGCCGACATATATCTGTTCGCAATCCAAACAGTTTATTCTATAAACTCCAGATTTTTTTGACTGTGGTTCCTGATCCTTAAAGTTATTAATTTGACTTTTTAAAGTTCTTGTTGGACGTGTTACTATATCTATATTATGTTTTTGGAATATTTTCTCTAGTTTGTTGGTTATGTTGGGAACATATGGTACGCTTATTCTATTGCTTGGTTGTTTTTCTTTTAAAGGAATGAGACCGGTTTGCTGTTTAACAATATGTTTTTTATGGTGTTTCTGAATTATGTTGTTGGCGAAATTTACGGAATAACCATTATCGACAGCTGTTTTTCTGATATATTTTACCTCTTCATCAAATTCCAGTTTTTCCATAGGGATTGTAAATAAACGGTGTGCCATTGAATGAAAGGCTGCTTTCTTATGTGTTATGTGGTGGAAAGAATCTGCAGTGATAAATCGGTTGGTGTTTGTTGGCTTTCTGTATATGCCAAATTTTAAATGATGTGTGGAGGTTTTAATTATTTGGATATCTAGAAAATTCAAAATACCATTCTCCTCTGTTTCTATTGTGAACTTTATATCCGGGTGTTGATTGTTGATGATATCGAAGAGTTCTTGGATGTTTTTCTTGTCTACAATGGCAAAAATGTCATCGACATACCTGTGCCATACTTTAGGGAATAGTGGTGATGAAGTTCGAAGATTATCTTCCAGCCGGCTCATAAAAATATTGCTAAGAAACGGTGCTAATTTACTGCCCATAGATGTTCCATTCGTTTGTTTGTAGAATTTGTTTCGAAATTCAAAATAATTTTGTTCCATACATGTGGTGGCTATTTTGATGTATGCTTTGATCTTTGTTACTGGAACTTTATTCTTCAGCAAATGGTCTTCTAAGTACTGTAGGGTTAGCCCGATTGGTACACTCGGAAAAAGTGCAGTAACATCGAATGAAATTAAAAGCTCGTCTTCCAGTAGTTTTAAATTTTTTATTTTGTGAATTAGCTGGAGAAAAACAAAAAATCTGGAGTTTATAGAATAAACTGTTTGGATTGCGAACAGATATATGTCGGCCAAACAAGCAGGAATTTCGAAACCAGATTTAAAGAGCACAACATGGCTACTTTTGGGAAGCATGTCAATAAATCAAGTGTAGCGGAACATATGGTTAATAACAATCATAAAATTGATACTAACAACTCCAAGCTTATAAGAACTGTTAGACAAGACTGGAAGTTGGATGCCTTAGAGTCATATCACATCGCACAAAATTACCATCTTATGAACGCAGATGAAGCCAAAATTTGTTCACCGCTATTCAACATAACAAACCACCATAAATCATAATAATACAAGATCCCTAGTGTTTTTTTTTTTTTTGTAATTTCTTAACCATATCCTTGTTTAAATAATTTTTTAATTTTTTGTAATTTTTTGTAATTTTTTTGTTTTCCCTCCTCTTGACAACTAATTGTTTATTACTTTATTACTGAAATAATTAGGTTTTTCCTCAAATTTGTACCCTTTAATTTATTTCATTTTTAGTTTTTTATTTCGTAAATTTTTATCAATAACGCCTTTCAACAATTATTGTAAATCACTATAAATAAGATCATTTTTGTAGATTAATGTTAATTGCATATCAATACCAGTTGATGATCTCACAGAGATTGAAACTATAGTAGTATAATAATAAATGATATTTAATAAATAAAATTTATTTTATTTCTTATTTTCGTGTGAATAATATAAGGTGTATGCAGAAAAAACAAACATTTTGATACTATGGATTATTCACGTCACTCCAACGAAGAATTTTTTCAAATTATTCCAATGGCTACCAACCAGAAAAAGGAGTTGAATAAATATATGCAGTTAAAAATGAAGACCACCATTCAAAAGATGCACATTAATTTCCTACAAAAGTGTAAACGCAACAATCTCCGTCCAAATTTCATTCAAGTAAAATTTTCAACAAAAAGCAGAATTACAGAAAAATTAAAAATTCAAACAGAAAAAGCCTGGCTTCGAGAAGAACTAAGCAATAAATATAGCAAATTAGCCACATTGGAATCCGAGTTATATTGTACCCACAAAAATATTGTAAATACTTACTATAATAACAACATGTTTTTTAATTGTCTATGGGTTGAGTTCGACAACTATGTTCAATGTAGAGTTAAAGGAATCTTTCGAAAGTTCAACAAAACTCATCGGAAAAAGATAAAAAATCTAAAGAAATTGAAAACTCCTAATAGTTATCAGCACATTCCACAGATCAAAAATTTTGTAAGGAACGAATCATCTGCTGATTTCACTCCAAAACAATTGGAAATTCTTAACAGAGGTTTAAATTTCGCATTAAAACCAACAACAACTCCCATTGAAGAAATAGTGGTGGACATAGAAGCAGGAATAACAAAATTTTCACACTTAGTAAAAAACAATATTAGATTTCACACAAAAGAAGTTATAGAGAACCACATTAGCAAAAACACAAGCAAGCATCAACACAATAACAAAATAATCAAATCACTTAAAGAAAAAACCGATATAATTTATACCAAAGCTGATAAAGGAAACGCAGTCGTGATCCTCGACAAAGTGGATTACGATGAACGGGTGATTAACACAATCAACGAAGGACCGTATTCTGAAATAAAATGGAAAAATGGAAATCCGAGAAATCCTCTGCCAGAGATGATAAAACAAGCGAAAATTACCACCAACGAAGTATGCAACATCCTAGATACTCCTAGCTTAAGGTATAAATTCAATGTACCAAATCCTAAAGTGTCAAAAATGTATTGTCTGCCGAAAATACACAAACCGGGGAAAAAGATGAGACCGATTTGTTCTAACATCTCCACACCAACGGAAAAAATGGCCAAATGGCTGCTAGATGAACTAAACAAAATTCCACCACCAACCGGCTGTAGTATAAATAATTCATCAGAGCTAATTCACAAAATAAAAAATTTAAAACTACTGGAAGACGAGCTTTTAATTTCATTCGATGTTACTGCACTTTTTCCGAGTGTACCAATCGGGCTAACCCTACAGTACTTAGAAGACCATTTGCTGAAGAATAAAGTTCCAGTAACAAAGATCAAAGCATACATCAAAATAGCCACCACATGTATGGAACAAAATTATTTTGAATTTCGAAACAAATTCTACAAACAAACGAATGGAACATCTATGGGCAGTAAATTAGCACCGTTTCTTAGCAATATTTTTATGAGCCGGCTGGAAGATAATCTTCGAACTTCATCACCACTATTCCCTAAAGTATGGCACAGGTATGTCGATGACATTTTTGCCATTGTAGACAAGAAAAACATCCAAGAACTCTTCGATATCATCAACAATCAACACCCGGATATAAAGTTCACAATAGAAACAGAGGAGAATGGTATTTTGAATTTTCTAGATATCCAAATAATTAAAACCTCCACACATCATTTAAAATTTGGCATATACAGAAAGCCAACAAACACCAACCGATTTATCACTGCAGATTCTTTCCACCACATAACACATAAGAAAGCAGCCTTTCATTCAATGGCACACCGTTTATTTACAATCCCTATGGAAAAACTGGAATTTGATGAAGAGGTAAAATATATCAGAAAAACAGCTGTCGATAATGGTTATTCCGTAAATTTCGCCAACAACATAATTCAGAAACACCATAAAAAACATATTGTTAAACAGCAAACCGGTCTCATTCCTTTAAAAGAAAAACAACCAAGCAATAGAATAAGCGTACCATATGTTCCCAACATAACCAACAAACTAGAGAAAATATTCCAAAAACATAATATAGATATAGTAACACGTCCAACAAGAACTTTAAAAAGTCAAATTAATAACTTTAAGGATCAGGAACCACAGTCAAAAAAATCTGGAGTTTATAGAATAAACTGTTTGGATTGCGAACAGATATATGTCGGCCAAACAAGCAGGAATTTCGAAACCAGATTTAAAGAGCACAACATGGCTACTTTTGGGAAGCATGTCAATAAATCAAGTGTAGCGGAACATATGGTTAATAACAATCATAAAATTGATACTAACAACTCCAAGCTTATAAGAACTGTTAGACAAGACTGGAAGTTGGATGCCTTAGAGTCATATCACATCGCACAAAATTACCATCTTATGAACGCAGATGAAGCCAAAATTTGTTCACCGCTATTCAACATAACAAACCACCATAAATCATAATAATACAAGATCCCTAGTGTTTTTTTTTTTTTTGTAATTTCTTAACCATATCCTTGTTTAAATAATTTTTTAATTTTTTGTAATTTTTTGTAATTTTTTTGTTTTCCCTCCTCTTGACAACTAATTGTTTATTACTTTATTACTGAAATAATTAGGTTTTTCCTCAAATTTGTACCCTTTAATTTATTTCATTTTTAGTTTTTTATTTCGTAAATTTTTATCAATAACGCCTTTCAACAATTATTGTAAATCACTATAAATAAGATCATTTTTGTAGATTAATGTTAATTGCATATCAATACCAGTTGATGATCTCACAGAGATTGAAACTATAGTAGTATAATAATAAATGATATTTAATAAATAAAATTTATTTTATTTCTTATTTTCGTGTGAATAATATAAGGTGTATGCAGAAAAAACAAACATTTTGATACTATGGATTATTCACGTCACTCCAACGAAGAATTTTTTCAAATTATTCTACTTTTATTTAACAAATTTTCTAAAGTTATAACTAATTTATGGCAACAGCTAGACATCACTTGAATAATATATATAAGCGTACTATATTTTCAGAACTGATGGTGGTGTGAGTCAGTGCAACAGTCCAATATTTTTTTGTACTGATTTCTTGAGAGTGGAACCAATCCTCCATTTTTCCATATATACAATGTATATTTTTACACGAATTTTTTTTACACGTCTTTCTCTGGAACCAATCTGTCGTGTAAAAACAGAATTAGGTGTATATATATATATATATATATATATATATATATATATATATATATATATATATATATATATATTATATATATATATATATATATATATATATATATATATATATATATATATATATATATATATATATATATATATATATATATACATATATATATATATATATATATATATATATATATATATATATATATATATATATATATATATATATATATATATATATATCCCAAGTAACATTTTCAGTTTTATATAAGCTCTTTTAGTGCTCTAGAGCTATAATATACAGCTGGTCGCTTTATATTTTGCTGATGCAGCGCTGTCACAGCTCTAGCAGAGCTGTTGTGGTGCTAAATTTGCTACTTTTACAGCATTATTTCCTCTAAAGAAGTTGTTTAATAATATTTAATAGAGCTATATTAGCTGTATAAAGGTTGACTGTTAGAGTTTTTAAGAGCTAATATTACTTTTTGAATACAAATACAAGTAATTTTTTCAATGAAACTTTATGTTTACATAAACTAATACATATCGACATCGTTTTAAAATGTTTTGATGTTATGGTTTCTGTCAAATAAATTCTTTTATAAATTAAATGGCAATTTGTTATATTTTAAATAAATAATATATGTAATTACTTTTATTGAAAATATGTTTACAAATTTTATGTGCCATTTATTTTTTATGGTGAATAGTGATAGTTTAGAACTAAAGTTTGAGTGCGCCCTTATTAGTTTTGTGTATTTGGTGGCAAAGTAGAAAAATTATAAATTTTTTTTTAATATTTTGAAACATTTTTCACAGTTTCAGGTTTGTTAAATAAATTTATTTTGGTGAATTCATCTTTAAAAAAATTCTTAGTTATAAATGGTTAACAATAGAAATCCAGATATCGTGATATGTCATATTTCCAAAATACATACATCATTATCAAAAATAATTATTAAAACATTTTTGGCCATTATGGTGATATTTTTTACTCCATCTTTATAAAAACGAAGATGGTAGCAAATTATACCACTATAGAGCTACCTATTACATATTACTCCTTTATAATGCTATTTATAATGGTTTATTTTAATATAGAGCTATCACAATCGCATTGCTTTTTTATAACGCTATTTGCTCTGTGAAATTGTTCTTTTTTTTGTGTCACAAATGCTTTATTGTATAGTAAACTTATTATGTTACCAAGCAAATAGCTTTATATAGAAGTAGTGTGATTAAGAAAGCTCTAAAATTTTAAGGAAAATGTCACACATAATCAAATGTCAATGCTTCAATTTCAACTAACGTTTGACTGAAAAACGCAACCATTTTGAACTATTGAAGATTCAAAAACTGGCACTAACTCAAAATTTACGTAAAAAATAAGCTCTGTTATATTTGAGCGCTTTTTATATTAGAAAAAAGCAGTTTACAAATAGACATTAACGCTATATTACAGTAAGATTTTATAATGCTTATAACTTTAAATAAGCTCAATTATAGCTCGCTTTGCTGTTGCAACGGTGAAATACAGCTCATAGGTCTATAATAAATGGTGCTGCACTACTTTAGTTTAAAAGCTCTATATTAGGCGATGAAGTTATTGTAATGCTATTTTAACAACTGCCTGCTCTATATTTTATTAGAGCTATGAGTTTTCGAAAACTATTTTATAAAGCAACAATAATTTTGCTTAGAGCTCCAAGTATCACTCGACAAATAAAACGCGCAACTAGCAACCTACAATCTTCTCTAGAGCTTCAGTACAGTATCTTGATACTATAATAGCTCTAAGAATTGTTACTTGGGATATATATATATATACATATATATATATATATATATATATATATATATATATATATATATATATATATATATATATATATATATATATATATATATATATATATATATATATATACAGTAATCCCTCCGACTGCGCGGTAGTTCCGTTCCAGAAAAACAGCGCGCAATACAAAACCGCGCAATGTGAACCCTATTTTGTATGAAAATGAGGGTTAGGTTACAAATTTTGAAAAAAATTGAAAAAAAAAATTAACTTAAAGTTATAATTAAACAAAAATGAATATATACAGTCTGAAAAACATGTATTACTTCAACAACTCTTAAAAAAAAACACTTCATAAGTTATCAGATAAATTAACATAAATAACATTTCAAAAAATAACTTAAATTTACAAAAATTATATCAATAATCTGAATTTGTTTAGAATATTCTACCTTTACTGGCTTGAAATTGAATTTGATCTATATTGAACGTTCCAGCCACACAGTTAAAAATAAACTGAATATGTAATGCAAATTGCCACATATATGGGTCATTCTTTTACAAACCGAACATCTTTCTGACCGACACATTTTTGATTTGGCTTAAATTTTAGGGCTTTTATGAAAAATTTCGAAATTCCCATTTCCCAAGAAAAGATAGATATACGTGCTCGAGAATTTTTTTTGGTTGGAAAATGGAGCGGTTCTAAATTTCGAGGATTTCGTGATTTTTGGCTTGAAGACTTATTGTCAAACATTCATAACTTCGGTTCTGGTAATGATAGACATTTTTTTCTGTAGCTAAAAGATGAACTTTAAAAAAAATTGTTATCTACAAAAATTATTAACAAATTCCTATGTGTAAACTGTTTAGCAATAAGTCAGACACTTTCTCTCTGACACCTGCAATTTTGCTTTCTCGTGTACGAGTAGCATTAGAAATAAATCAGTTTATCGAGCGCGGAAAGATAAAAATTCCATAAATTTTTGTTGTCCCGCGCTCGATAAATTAGTATATTTCTAACAGTAAAACTAATTTCTCCCTTAGTTAAAAATACGTTTTTCTTGAAAATTGAACGTAGAATACGTAGGGCAATCACTAAAAATCGATTTTAACATTTTATTTGTTTATAACAATAGGAATTTGCTAATAATTTTTATTTTGTTTATAACATATTTTTTAATTAAAATTCCATCTCTTAACTTTAAAATAAAATAAAACAAAAGCTTCTATCATTAATAGAACCGAAGTGAAAAATAAGTCGTCAAACCAAAAATCACGAAATTTAGATCGCCTCTATTTTCAAAAAAAAAAAATCACGTATACACGTATATTTTTTTTGATATCATACCAGTAAAAAATTTTTAAGCCAAATCACAAATCCGTCGGTCAGATTTTGTTCAAATCTGTTCGATTTGTAAAAGAATGACCCATGTGGGAAATTTAATTTTTTTTTTTCATTTTAATTTTACGAAATTCACCTACATATTCTAAAAAAAAATTTTAAACGTCGCGCAGTGTGAAATTTTAATCGCGCAGTGCGAAAATTAGTATTGAAAACTCATCTCGCGCAGTGGAAATCGCGCAGTTAAAACCCGCGCAGTCGGAGGGATTACTGTATATATATATATATTTATATATATATATATATATATATATATATATATATATATATATATATATATATATATATATATATATATATATATATATATATATATATATATATATATATATATATATATATATATATATATATATATATATATATATATATATATATATATATATATATATATATATATATATATATATATATATATATATGAATATACCCCTCAACACTCCCCTTCTAGTCAAATTGAATATAAGCGATTTAAAATAATGTAAGTGAGGAAGTAAAAATATTTTAGTGTAGCAGACCAAAACCAAAGCGAACGGAAGTTCTAGTGCTTCGTCCTCCTCGAGTAGTTGCAGTGGGAAAATAAAAGATAAATGTCTATGGTCTGAGGTTAAATTTATTACCTTTATAGTAGCTTTAGTGTTGTTTCCTAAGTGGAAGTTGAATGGAAAGACGAAGGTGTCCGAAAAAGTAGATTGGACATTGTTTGCAGAAAAGTTTTTCGTCTGCGTAACTAAGAGTTGTGCTAGAAGGAAGCGAAGGTTGAGTAAAGTTTTTTTTTTCAGATTTTGACATAAAACAAGATTTTAATCTGTCAATGGAAACTCGCACGTGTTGACCTTGGTGATCAATCACGAAATTTTTTTGTCACGAGTAATGGTGGGGAAGATCTTCGTATGGTGGTTGAAACGATTTGATTGAAACGATTTACGTACTAGGTCAGGACTCAGGGTGTAAGAAATATGTAAACGATACAACGGCAATACAACGATTTGAAGTTTGTGAGGAGAAAGCCAGAAGAAATTTAAATAGTAGATTTTTGGTACATGGGCATTGGGCAGTCTCTCGTGGTCAAAATTTTTGTGGCCACATAAGTGGTGAAATTAATAGTAAATTTTTTTAGATTAATAGTACAATTTGTGTAGTGAAATAAATGCTTGGTTTAGTGTAGTTAAATCGCTTAAAACAAAAAAAGATATAAAATAAATATTACGTTTAACAAATATTCTTGTTTGTTTGTTTTTATAAGTATTTATGTATTTTTTTTGTGATTGTGAATTGCATGAGTTGTCATCGTTCAATAATTAGTGTTTTAAATATTAAGTGCCTAAAGCACATAAAAATAAAATATTGAAATTTAATTGGACTATTGCAGAAATATTGATCTTTTTCTTTTAATATTTGGTTTTTGTTTAAATTAATTTAATTTTAGTGTTTTTGTTGTTACAAGTGCCAATTTTTTTATATGGAATTTAATTTTGAGTTTGTTCGATTAAAATTGAAAAAGAAATTGTCATCATCCAATCGTTGTGACGCACCAGTTTATTTGATCAAATATTTATATAACTATTATTATCAACAATCGTCCAATCTTTGTGACGCAGTAATTTATTTGATCAAATATTTATATAACCATTTTGGTCAACAATCTACTGGATTAATTCGATATTTTATTTTATGATTGCTGAGGTGCTGAGAGTTGAGATCTTCTATCATCATGGAGTGCGTCATTCATTTATATGATAATACTGTTCATATAACTAATGTAAAGTATTGGTGTGAATGTGACGATCTTGGCTGTTTCGCTGCTAGTTTCGTCAGAGTCTCTTCTACTTAATTTTTTTCTTGGTCTGTCTGTACATTCTCGAATGCGTGCATAATGATTAATTTGTGCTGGAATGGGGGACATTCATTCTCGTATCCACATGACTTTAACTAGCTGGAATATAAAATCTCAAGGCGCGCAGTCTACCGATTGCTTACTGTTGGTATTCTTGGCAACAGATCCAGTTTCAATTACACCGTTCTATGTCATTTATCGGGCATCCTTTTTAATAGGTGGCCAAATGACTTTATCAGTAAAGAGTTTGATAGAACTAAATCTCCTGAATGGGAAAGTAAGAAAGTTGAAAAATAACAGAGCACGAAGTATCGATGCAATCCCTATCAGCAGCTTAGTTGAAATAATAATTTTAGTTCGACCTAGAGTATTTGTAAAAACTTGTCCATTTTGATTGAATAATCGTTATCGTTTGTCATCAGCTGGAAAACAAATAAGAAATTCTTACTGAATGTAAAAGCTTGATGTTTTCCAAAGTAAAATATAAATAATTTTCAATTAGGCAAGTACATTTTGTTATAAAAACAAATAAAAAGGATGATGAAAGAGCACTAATTTTTTTCTTTTAGAAATGAAATGAAAGAAAACCAAAATATTATATTCTACTCCAAAGGAGTGAAATTGAAAAACTAAAAATTTTACTCATACGAGGAAGATCGATATTGAAATTATACAGATTTTTATTTGTGAATACTATTTTGAGGAGTGAAATGAGAGTTCGAATAACATAAAATTGTAAACTCTGGCAAATATAGATTATACAACACATAACAATTTTGTAAAATTAACAAAAATATTGTAAATTTAAAAAGAAATTATCGGAAAAACCACAAATTTATTGCATTTACAAAATTTTTATTTATTTAAAGTAAAACATTTGTCGTTTATACAAAAAAGAATTGTTTGTTGTATATTGACAACAGATATTAAAAAATTTTGTTGTTGAGTATTGGATTTTACTTGAAAACTTGAAATTTTGCCTGAGAGTCATTCCATATGAAATCATCGAAAAACAACAAAAAACGTTGCTGCACTATTTTAGATTTTGCTTAAACTTTGTGGAAATGCTTTTTAAGGTTCCAAAAACCAAAATCCATAGGGATTGAATTTTCGCACACGCCACTTCCGGTCCACTCAAAATAAAGCAATGGAAAAGTCTTATTTTGGTGTTTTGCGGTTTTAGCTGTAAAAACTTTTCTAATAAAGATATCTACTCGACCAAGGTGGAATTGAAAAGCGGAAATATGATTGTTTTTAAAACAAAAATAAAAATTTACATAATTCATATACCTGAAAAATAACAGGGTTTTGAAAATACGTGTATTTTATTGATTTCTTGTGATTTTCAAAGAAAAAACAAAATTAACCTTGAAGTTTTTTAAAGTTAAAGGTAAGAACTAAGTATCCTGCCAATTTCAAATTTTTGTCTCTTATTAAACACGTCTAAATTCTAGCCTGAAATATGCAAATATGCTAAATATGCTAAAATTTCAAAATTTCAAGCAAAGATTTTTTCATTAAGAGTTGACCAAACGAGTCGATTTTAATTTTTAATTATCTTACAATATGTGCACTTTGATATCTGAGAACGATTAGACTTTTAAATTCAACAGTGCAGATCCTGGTGTCAATTGAAAATCACAAGAAATCAATAAAATACACGTATTTTCAAAACCCTCTTATTTTTAAAGTATAAGAATTATGTAAATTTTTATTTTTGTTTTAGAAACAATCATCTTTCCGCTTTTCAATTCCACCTTGGTTGAGTAGATATCTTTATTAGAAAAGTTTTTACAGCTAAAACCGCAAAACACCAAAATAAGACTTAATATATTAAGAATAAGAACACCAAATAAAGAAATTAAGACTTTTCCATTGCTTTATTTTGTGTGGACCGGAAGTGGCGTGTGCGAAAATTCAATCCCTATGGATTTTGG